>CM029367.1:3956223-4121223 GCA_017165825.1 Hepsetus odoe
GTAAGGAATCCTCCAGAGATCGCAAACACAAGCACATTCATGAGATGAGATGAGACACACACACACACACACACACACACACACACACGGACACACGCACACACACACTCACCACTTTCTTTTTTGTGCAGAGGAAGGCATGGCATTCCAGCGTTTCGTTGCGTTGGCTTTGAGCGATGTAGGCAAACACTTTATCGTGCATCTTATCAGCCGTGCAGTACGAGATCCTGCGGAGAGTGATACGGGTTAGAGGGGTCCATGAAAAAAAACAGCAATGCAACAAAAACAGAAAAACTCGGCAACAGGGACACCGCTGCGGTATATACGTGCAAAATTCTGTAGAGACACAGTTCTCCAGAGTCACGTGCACGAATCAGGGCCAAAAGTTTTGGACCTCATTGACCACTGATTTTTTTTTTACTGTAATGAACCAAGAAACCTGCACAGTCTGACAGTGTAGCCTCCAGTGCTGCTAATACTCCTCTACGGAGCTCACACAAGCTGCATGCAACTCCACATCTTCGTCGGCAACGGGTGAGCTTTAAAGGAGCCGGCTTCATCGATTAAGCCTGGCGAGCGAACAGAATGTGTTCAGTAAAAGGGATTTAAAGCTTGTTATCTATTAATGTGGCTGAAAACAACAACTACAACAACAACAGCAGTACAGGTGTGAGCAGCCCTGCATAGACTTAAAAGTTGCAGATTATTTATTTCGTTGAGTTCAACAAACAAACGAATAAATAAACAAACTCGGATCGCTATCGCGTTCGGAAGTTTAGGCCTGCTAAGCCTTTAAGCCAAAGCTCCAGTCTCATTTTACAGCTCCTCAATCCCTCAATTCCACACCCAGAGAGAAAATGACTTGCACGCCCACAGACACGCACAACTGTGGAATGCATGCAGACAGCGATGACCTCATCTCCTCGCCCGCGTATTAAAACCTCATGCACAGCTGTGTTCTGGTCCCTTCGCGGACTCGTACGTCACCGAGGATCAAGATGCAACGCCGTTGTCTCTCGCACAAGTCTCATCAGCTGGCCGTTCTCCTGCAACTGGAGCTCTGCTCGTTCTCTCTCTAAAGCCAACAACCTCGAGGCTCGGAAACTTAGCCGAACCTCCCTCGACGGATGAAGTTAATTCACTGTTTATTTTGCTCCACTGGCACCTTTCCAGGGGTGGGATATATCAGGGAGTGGACAATGGTCCAGCATGGAGCTCACCCCGAGTTGACCTACAATTCCTCAATGCCGGAAGGCTTACGTCAAGACTCTTCTCAGCGCCTAAGTGGTAGAGGCGTATCTGTGTATACAAAAAAAAAAAATCACACATGCCAGCAATCTCTACTTGGTTGCTCACATCTCTGTTCAACTTTTGTTCTGGATATAAATAGAACACTGTTTTAATCCCTACTACTGAGAGTTTTACAACACCACATGTGCCCTCGACAATAAATGACAGATGGCTCAGCCATCGAACGGTGGGCACCAAGCAGCAAGGTGGGCCGAGTGATGGACGACGTGCCAAAGATTCCCCATCTCATACATGCTTCAGAGATGTTGTATAGATTCCCAATGGGAGTGCATTCTGAGGAATATCAAGAGGTGTGCACATCTTTTTGCTGATCTTCTTTCTTTCTGTCTTTCTTTCTGTTCTCTCTCATTCTCGTATTTTGTGTACTCAAAGTACATCTTCCAAACCTGCTGCTCATTTGCAGGGGCCAAATTCGACAACCCACTGAAACAGAAATTGAAATTGAAATTGAAAAAGGGCAGCGGTGGCCTAGTGGTTAGTAGTTGGCCACAGGATTGGAAGATTGTGGGTTCAAACCCCTCACCAGTAGGTTGCCCGGAGGTACCCTTGAGCAAGGTACTGTCCCCGTCACTGCTCCCTGGGCGCATTCATAGCTGCATGATGTGTGTTTGTGCATGGGTTAAATGCAGAAGTCCAATTTCGTTGTGGTGTGCTGTGCTGTGTGTTCTCACAATAACGAGAATAGTCACTTTCACTTTCAAATGTGTAGAATTGTGCAGGACATGTAGTTAAGTTCTGCAAAAATCAACAGCCCGGGCCACCAAAACACCAAAACTGCATGACTCGGGTTTAAGTGCTTAGAGGTCTCCTTGCATGGGAGCATGTACAAGCAACCAAAACTGCAAGTTAAAGGGTCCAAAGGTCTCCAGAGAGGGCCTGGCAATGTTTACTCGATAGAGTCATGTTTGTGTTTCACTTCGGAAACTATTGCAGTTGTTCGCTTACTTCATGATTAAGATTTGACTGGAAACAACAGCGTTCGGCCTTTAGAAACGGAACTCATTTATTGCTGGTTTAGAAATTCACTTCTTTGGCGTGATTAATGACGGTGGTGAAGTGAGTTCCTCATCTGGCAAACAGCTGATAGACAGCTGCTGGTAAATTACAGGAATAAAGAACGGATGCAAAATATGGAAGATGATGCACTGATAAACTTCGCTGCATGAGAGCATCTGCTGTAAATGTAAATGTAAATGACTGCACTGGACTTTTAATGGCCAGTATTGCTCACCTCTACCTCCATGCATATAATCAATGCAACTCAGACAGACAGAAGAGTGACCATGCGTTCTGAGACCGTGTTGTTAGTGTGTGTGTGTGTGTGTGTGTGTGTGTGTGTGTGTGTGTGTGAGTGTGTTTGCATGTCTGAAGTTCTATTAATAGCTCTAGGCCCAGGTGAGTCTCAGATAACACACAGAAGAAGACTGATGGAAGGTCCTTGCACACTCGCCAGCCGCTCTCAAAATCTCCAGGCCGTGTCAGCTTAAATCCCGGCTGACGTGCCCCTGTGTCCTGGAAGGCCATAGCACTCCATAGTTTTGCACACTCCCTGCTCGAACCCTGCTAGTGTGACACAGATCTGAAATATTCCCCAAGAATTCCTATAAGCTGCCTCCAACACAATCAACAACAGTGAATACACTACGGGTACAACCAAAAGGAAGGCAATTTTCACGTTCAAAATATCCAAAATATTATCTTACATGTTTAGTCTGAATAAAACGCTTTAGAGTAAGAGTTTTAATCTTGTTAAATCAGTAGATCCCAGTGTGAAAACAGCGCACTCCAGGATCTAAACTAAAGGTTCTGGGATATTTGAAAGCATTGCGTTATGTTCATTTTTAGCGATTTTAACCTCGTAAGTTGTTTTTATAGCACTTTTTATCATTTCTTTTCATCAATAATGATGCTATTACGCTTGCTGCACGATTTATTTTGCAATTTGTTGAACCGGTTTGGGTCTCGGATCTGTTCCCCACTTCAAAATTCCAGATTTGCTGGAAAAAAAACGCTTCACTCGTGTCCTACGGGAAGAAATGGGAAGGCTGGAAGGCTGACCTGTAAATGGAGATGTTCTCTATCAGCTGATTTGACGCACTGTCATAAAGGATGATCCCTCTTGGTGAGACCTTTAACGTTACTTTCTGCAACTTCTTCCCACTGGCTTTGGCCTGAAAGAGGGAGGGAGAGAGACAGAAAGGCATTGATAAAAATAGAAACGAAAAAAAAAACCCAAACAGAGGCACTTTCAGGGAACTGCGCACTCATGTTCACATTGTCCAAACACCAGCTTTGTGCTCTGGCGTGACTCGGCGAAAAGGGCAGGGGAAAGGTTCTGATACCATTAGGTGGAAGTGCTCAATTCCTGGATGTTTCAAATGGAACTGTGCACTGATTCTCATCTCCCACACCTTTCCGCCATCTTGCAGATGGATGCACAAGCAATAGCACACTCGACCGGTTAAAACTTTCATCCTGCCCTTACTTTTGGTATGGATCTAACTTAAGCTATACTTAATTTATCTTACTTCTACTAAATATAGTATAAAAAGTATATATTCATTATCCTGCAAGAGAAAAACATTAAGCATCGTTTAACACTTAAAAAACTACCTCTGAGGGATTTACCAGCCCTCAACAATTCAAATATTTCAAAATTCATTTCGAATAGATGTTCAGAATCAGAATGTATCCAGTTCTGTGTGTTGAAAGTGTTAATTTGGAACAATATGAACCCATAGATCTCAAAGTGCGGTTGTAACATAGAGCCAGGGATCCCTTATTATGAGAAAAGTCTTTAAAATCAGCATTAAATCCAATTAATCGTGATACAAAAAAATGACAACGTGCACTACTAACCTGATCACCGCTACTTTGTTACTATGTTACTATGTTACTAAGCTACTTGGTGGTTGATTTTAACAGATGATTCACCCATTTTGTAACCAGTTTTATATTCTGAAGAGGGTGGGGTATGAAAACTGCTTGCGTTTTCCCTCGTTGGAAGAGGTCCCTGGATGAAAAACGCCCTGTTTCTGTCTTAAAACCGAATAAGAATGCGTGCAGGGTTCTGCGTTTGCGGTGGAACAGAAACTCCAGCGAGGCGTTGGCACCAGGCCTGAAGCACTAAGTCAGCAGTGAAAGAGGAATTTAAATGTAAACCAGCTAAACTGACAACAGGCATAGTGTGTGCTGCTTAGTCCTACATTAGAACACATTAACAAAACTGCTAATTATCGAAATTACAATTTTACATTTTTCTATGTTTCCCCAATATTGACCAGTTCTACCTTGAGTTCTTTAATACATATAGCCTCATGTGTGGAAAAAGAGACCAGGGACAGTGGTAGTCTAGTGCTCTGGGACGAGGCCCAGGACCAGAAGGTTGTGGCTTTGAATCCCAGACCAGTAGGCGCCCCTGAGGTACCCTTGAGCAAGATACCATCCCCATCGCTGCTCCCTGGGTGCTGGATATGGCTGCCCAATGCAGTGTCGGTTTAACGCAGGGTTGCATTTCCTTGCGATTCACTATGTGCCGTGTTTCACAATGACCAATTCACTTCACTGGGCTGGGAAAAAAAACGCCTTGGTAGTATTTAGTCATCTTTCATTTGAAACTCTGGAAGGAAAGTCATTTGGTTGTGAAGAGAATTCGTTACGATTGAAAAAATGGTGCCAAAAAATGTGCAGAGAAAAATCTGGAGGCCTTAAAGCTCAAACAGAGGCTCATGAGGTCCCAGCAGCAGCTTCAGCTTCAGCAGAAACTTTAGCACGCTGGCACTGAGGTTCATTTTAGACTTTATCCATTCGATTACGTTGGCGAACCCCTGAATTCAGTCACGTCTGTGCCCGAATTCTGATTTGGACTGTGGTCTCGATCTCCAGCTTTAAGCTGCATAACACCCTGCACTGAACAAAAAAACAGAACCCTCAAAGGAGTCAAACCCCATTAGTTGTTTTGTGTTGTCAAAGGTTGTTTCCATGGTGAGCTCACCGTGGCAACAATCCTCTTGACGGCCGCGGCTGACAGCTCCTCTCCTTTGGGCTGCTCCACCAGCGTCACGCCCAGATACTTCAGCTGGAACACCATCCCCTCCAGCAGGGTTTCCCTCGTATCCGTCCAGTTCTCTGGAAGCTCTGGGTGAAGAGAGAGTGGATGATGAAAAAAAAAATGCAAAAATAATCTTTCTAATGTGAGGCGTTTTGGATGTTAATTGTTAAAACCCATTTTATTACCCAGTACAGTCTAGAGCACTGTACACATTTTCAAACACTTCCTATAAATCAGAGGACCACCAACATGTCAGAATCACTTCACAGACAAAGTATATGACAGTAACAGTGATTCCAAACATCCATCCATTTTCTGCCGCTTGTCCCAAACGGGGTTGCGGGGGAGTGCTGGTGTCCAACCCACCGCACACAGGGCGAGGACGGGGGACACACCCTGGACAGGTCGCCAGCCCATCGCAGAGAGGAGCGGACGGGGACGGCACCTTGCTCAAGGGTACCTCAGGGCAACCTACTGGGAAGGGGCTCGAACCCCCGATCCTCCAATCATGTGGCCAACGCCCCAACCACCAGGCCACCGCTGCCCTCTGATTCCAAACACTTTTTAAAAAAAACTTTCAGTTGTGCTTTCCGTCTCTCATTTGTAAAAGGGGGTGTCCAGCTCCTGTTCTGCAGGTCCGCTGTAAAGCATACTTTGGTGATTTCCCTGCTTACACACACCTGATTCTACTCTAACAGTAAGGTTTACATTGGATCCGTGTCTATGCAGGTCTCCGAGTTCCCCCAGACAGCTTGCATTGAAAGGTCACGGCCCAGAAGTCTATCAGCAGGCTGTGTTGTTCCATTAGCCCGAGGCAGATTAGAGCAGGACTGCCGGTTTTATTACTGAACAGCTCTTGATTCAGCCAACAGCAGAAGGTTTTCTACTCCGCCGTGTCCAAAATTCCCCAAAACATGAATATTAACAAGTCTGCAACCTCTACACTTTACACCAGACGTTTGATGAAATGCTGATTTAAAAAAATCAGACAGACATTTCCTTTTTACGCCAAACCGTTTAGCCATAGTTGCTCCAGAGCAGCTTGATCTATTGACTATAATTTTCTGTGAAACTCACCAAAGCTGTTTTAAAATCTGCATTCACCTTAAAGCAGTCAAAAACACTCATCTGAATACTGTCTGAATACTTTTGGACATTTAGCACACCACAGACAGTCACCAACACTCTCGTTCGGGTTCGTAGTTTAATACAATTCCAAATAAATACATTTTCCCAAAAAATCCCTTAAATCTTAATGCAGCCCGAGATGAAGCTCCTCAAGCTCCATTTTCAGTGGCCTGTTTCTGCCTGCATTGTGCTGCGGGTGAATTCCCCAGGAATTCGTCCACGTTGGCCAGGTTCTGTTTGGCTCGCTCCAGTGGGCAGTGTCGCTGCTCAGTCATGACAGGGTCAAGTTCAGGGTCAAGGATCTGCCTCCAGTCTGCCCTCCCCCTCTCTGTTTGCCACACTACAAACTGATTTAAAGCACTTTGGTCTTCTGCATGACCTGCTGCCCCGACACAGCTGCCACGCTGAAGCCACTGCTGGTGCATGAGGAGGAAAACTATCCGCACAACGGCTCGAAAAATCTATTAGTTTGCTGACAGCATCGGCTGAATTCGAGGGCCATATCAGAGCAAGAACGCATCCAGAGAGCTGAGAAGCTGAGAAGCTGATATCTACAAAGCTCGAAAAGCAAAATAACGAGAGGATTAAGGAATGCTCAACACTCTGTGATTCTACATCATGGCCGTCAGGAATCAAAATCCCCAAAAGGTGGAGGAGAGACATTTCTATGTAAAATGATCTCATTTCAAGACCTATGAAAGTGAAAAAAGTGAAAGTGACTATTCCTGTCATTGCGAGGTCACAGCACAGCACACAGTGAACCACAACAAAATTGGACCTCTGCATTTAAACCATGCACACAAACACCGTGCAGCAGTGGGCAGCTATGAAAGCGCCCAGGGAGCAGTGACGGGGACGGTACCTTACTCAACGGTACCTCAGGGCAACCTACTGGTAAGGGGTTTGAACCCACAATCTTCCGATCCTGTGTCCGACTCCCTAAACACTAGACCACCGCTGCCCCATTGGGCTCATTGCTATTGGTCCATCCTTTCTCAATGAACGGAATGGAAAATGGAAAAAGCAACGGAAATTTGAATTCCACAAAAACTGAAATGCAAGGAGCAGAGAGCCAATATTGACATTCATTTTAGATTAAAAGTTGAAAGTTCAGGCGCCCTTGTCATCAATAGGGTGGCAGATTCTCAGTTAAATAAGTCTGAGACCAACGTTTGGGTGATTTTTATGCCTCAGAACGATCACACATCATGATCTTTTATTATTTTTATGCGTTTCTTGTTCTTAGCCATTAAAAATTATGGAAAATAAAATGAAAATGGGATTATAATGATAAAACCACCACACCACCCCGAGATGTTCAATTTGATCACTGACAGTGGTTTCCATGGAAGAATTCGGACGGGTGAGGCCATGGGACATGTCTGCAGTACAGGCTTTCTATACGGTTTCAAACGCACACTGTATTTGTCACAATCTTTCAACGTTTTCGGTCCGATCCGCACGATCACAAAAGCTCTGCCAGAAACACACTAGTAAAATCACGAGCGTCAGGGACTGTGACATGTCATACCTCGTACACACTGTACTAGAAAGAGAGAATCTTCTGAGACACCTCCAGAGACAGAAGTATAAATAGATAAGATGTTCACATTACCGTGCAGTGGGAGTGCAGCGAGGAGCAGCAGCTGCTCAGCAACATCTGTGGCTGGTGCAGGCTTTGACAAGTCTACCTGTCGCCCGTAGAAGTATCAACACCCTCAAAAAGTGCAGCACTTTCAGTCTTCTCAAAGACTTGCTGAATTTCTGCTCATCATGATCCAACAGAAAGCACCGCCGTGTGCACCTCCAATAAAATACTCTTCCTACTTCATGGCAATCGTTGATGAAAGGGTCCCAGGACGTCTGAGCGTCTGATGATGAGTTACAGTCGTTGTGGGAGATTTGTTCAGAGCTGCTAAAGAGAAATTTTGACCACTTTTAACGTTAATTTCTTGGAAAGGTAGTGTGAATGCCTGACATCGCTGGATGGAGACATTTTGGTTCCTCTTTTTCTGCCTTTTAGAAAGCATCATGAATGTCTACCACTATATATTTTAATTCATTATGAAAAAAAAAAGGTCCTTGGCATTCATCACTCATCACATCACATCATTAAACCCACCAGACACTGCCCAGCAGTGGGCAGCCTTATTCACCTGGGGTAGAAGATTTGTGACGGGACCTTGCTCAAGATCAACACACTGGTCTGGGACTTGAACCCACAGCCTTCCCATTACGAGGCCTAGTTCCTGAACACAAGACCATAATAAGATTTTATCTTCAAAGTATAGAGATCTTTATATCGCTATCGATACCAAAACCTAGACAGCAGACCCTCAAGGATGTTTGTGGGGAGTTCTGGAAGCGGAGATCCATGGTGATCACCTTTGCATTCAGGCAGGTCTTTAGCTTTTAATGAGTTCTACAGTTAACTCTTAGTTAGAAAGTCTTATGTCTGCTGATACAAATGACATCTTACAAAAGAAAAAGCCCCTACAAAACCCAACAGCAAGACTGTGGTCAAAATGCCTGTGAAGGACTTCCGCAAGCTCTGTAAAATGAAACCACTGCTCTTCTCGGGCTGCTAAAAAAGGCCGAGCCGCTGCTCGGACAGACTGATCGAAATACCACGCCAACTCACATGTCCTGATCGCAGCCCGCAAGAGCTTAACACTGGGCATAAAGAGCTTAGCGACACTTTACTTTTGTAGCTCAATTTGATCTGATTTACAGTTCCAAATCCATGACCTGAACATGTGCCATAAAAATCGAAAGGCAGAAGATTTAGGATATGCTGCTCTGGCGTGTATTTGGGGTAATGATGCGAGCCAAGGGGGGGGGGTATACGAAGTATATGAAGAAATGGACTTTATTACTGTGATCCGCTGTTCCACCCTCCTGGTTTGTCTTCTCACCACTGAGTGGGCAGAGTGAGTGACTCACACTGGAGTGTAACTTCATAGGAAAATCACCACCAGATCAACGTTTAGCTGACTGGAGTCTTACCTCCATATAGGGCTGCTCACATGTGCCAAAAATCAGACATTTATTTCGTTTTTTTAATAATAATTTTTTAATAATAATAATAATAATTTTTATTTTTGACATGTTAAAGCTTTTAAGTTCTTTTTTGTGTTTGGTAAATTGAAACAATTAAAGACATGAAAGTAAATGTGCATGTTTACCTCAACTGCATTGAAATAAATTACTTTAAAATGAATTCATTACCTTAGAAAAGTCCTAAACAAGATGAAGTATGTGCACTGTAACAGGATGCAAAAAATTAAATAATCTCTTAAAAAAGTCTAAATAATCTCTTATAAAAGTCTTAAATAATATCTTAAAAAAGTCTAAAATAATATCTTTTAAAAAGGCAAAAATAATATTTTTTAAAAGGCAGAAATAATCTCCTAAAAAAGTCTAAAAAATATATTTAAAACGTCTAAAATAATCTCTTAAAAAAATCTAAAATGATATCTTAAAAAAAATCTAAAATAATCTCTTTAAGAATCTAAAGTAATCTCTTTAAAAGTCTAAAATAATCTCTTTAAAAAAGGCTAAATTAATGTCTTAAAAACGTTTATAATCTTAAAAAAAGTCTAAAATAATTTCTTAAAAGGTCCCTCGCAGATATTTCTCTGCCAGATTGGAGTCTCACAGGTAGACCTTTGAGGATTCCTCCACCAATTGCTTTGTGCCACTTATTTTATTTTTAAAATCACGGCTACCGAACTCATAATCAACACTGAAATTTGATCATCTGAGCACCGCTGCACCATTCTCTCCATATGAAGTCTTGAAGAACGTGGAGAATACGGAGGAAAACCCTTCAAGTAGCTTATCGACAAGAGGTGTGTGAAGTCTGAGCGTTGGCTTAACTTTTTTTAAAAGGTGTATCCGCAAAGCCGAAGCACTTTTAATGGATAACGGTGTAAATATCGTCCTGATTTAACGACTTTCCAAAATGCAGTTTGAAAAAAGATGACACTTCATCTCAGTCCAGCTCCATTACGCTGGGTGCATCTCATGTCTGTCTGATACTCTGGAGAGCGAGGGGCAGAAATGTTTTAACCTATTTAGTGCTGGAGGATGTACTTTATCATTTTTCCAAATCCTCTTCTCCATACAAAGCCTATTACAAGCAGACGCTCTGATCTGGACAGAATGAGCTGGAACTGCTTCGAGGATCACCATGGACTCCCATTCATGTGTTTACCAAACATTCTGACTAAAAGGCTGAAATGGGAAATTCGAGCTCTCATTGCGAAACAGGTGTAACCAAGCTGGAACTCTTCTGAAGCAGTTAGCACGGTGACCGTGCACTTCGGCAATACTGTGGGGAGAAAAAAAAAGTTCGAGCCGGCTCTTTGCGCAACTACAGCGTCGCTGTCGGATCACAAAATCTTGGTTTCACTTCTGTAAGTTCAAAAATTGAAGGTAACTCCGGGTAATTTTAACAGCTGCTTCCACGTGGAATATTGACTCTTTGAACTGTGTTTGCTTTTTGCTGTTTTAATTCAAACATTGAGATGATTTTGTTCAAACTATAAAATGGTCGAAATAAAGTGACCACCCACACACACGTGCAGCAGGGGGCAGCTGTTGAGAGCGCCCGGGGAGCAGTGACGGGGACAGTACCTTGCTCAAGGGTACCTCAGGGCAACCTACTGGTGATGGAATCGAACCCACAATCGTACGATCCGGGGAAACTCCCTAAACACTAGGCCACCGCTGCGATAAGAATAAGAATACTTTTTTGTTCACTTCTTTGTTAAACATTGAATCTTTTTATGAATGCGGGTCAGTATTTGATGAAATAACTCTCTAACCACTGGGCAACCTAGTTTCCCAAATAACGTTTTGGAAATGGCTGTAGCTGAGAGCGGGGCTGGGATTAGTAGGCAGATGATGAAATCTGACATTGCTCGTGTACATAGCTGCAGATGCTGGTAAGGAAATATTTGAAAATGCAACTGGGATCTGCATGGCTATGAAATAAAGCTGTCCTACTACGACGCTGTAGTTTTGTAGTCAAAAATCGGATTCAGATCATTAAAAAGCGGTTCATTAAATATTGGGCTGATGCCTGTATTATGTTTTCAAGGCCGATATGATTCCAGTATCATCAGGCATCACTAAGAGGGTGACACTGAGCTAAAATACCTGTGATGCTGCTTTATGGGACCAGTCAGGGGTGGGCGTGATGGCCAAAATATAATATATACTTTTTCATGAAAGTGACACAGCACACGAAACGCGACGAAATGCAGCCTCTGCTTTTCACCCACGCGCAGCTATTTTCAGTGTCCGGGGAGCAGTGATGGGGACGGTACCTTGCTCAAGGGTACCTCAGGAGAACCTACTGGTCTTGGATTCGAATCTACAACCTTCTGATCCTGGGGCTTAACCACTAGACCACACCGCCGCTCCTTTACCTGACTTCAGATCAGTTGGAAGGAATATGGAAACAGTAATGCAACAAATAAATTTAAATAGTGTTTTTCTTCAACAGGAAGCAGGGCAGCGTTCTTTAATCACTAACAAAACATACTGTCATATTGCTAAACCCTGGTACAAAAAAAAAAAAAAACATTTTACCTTTGTTTTCAGTTTGGCAATCTGCAACACATCCATCCATCCATTATCTGCCGCTTGTCCCAAACGGGGTCGCGGGGGAGTGCTGGTGTCCAACCCAGCGCACACAGGGCGAGGACGGGGGACGCACCCTGGACAGGTCGCCAGCCCATCGCAGGGAGGAGCGGGACGGGGACGGCACCTTGCTCAAGGGCACCTCAGGGCAACCCATTGGGAAGGGGTTCGAACCCCCGATCCGCCGATCATGTGGCCAACACCCTACCCACTAGGCCACCCCTGCGCAATCTGCAACACAAAGAACTGAATTGCCACTCGTGATGTTCCCGAAACGCTGATGCGACCAGACTTTGGTCAAAATGGGCTTCATAGCAACAAGCGCAAAAAGCAGCGAAACCTCTTGTCTCGTCTGTCGTTATCTGCTTCTCATGTGATGCTCGCAAACAACAAAGCAGGCCAGGTCAGTAACTGAAGAGGGAGGAGGGGGTGTTAACGTGTGCGGGCTGGTGCACGGCCGGCTTGCAGATGAGAGGTTCTCCTGAGCCACTGATCATCAAAGAGTTTGAGAAATCAAGCCCAAAAAATACAATAAAATAAAAGTGAAAAAATGGGTCGTTTTACATCTACCTGAGGGCAGGTTTTGATCTTGATATTTGATATGATTGCACGAGTAAAAACAAAAATGCACACGTCTGAGAAATAACGATACTGCACCATTTGTAACTACATTGTAATTACATAGAATAAAGTGTCACAGGACAGATAATTATACTTTGTGTGTCAGCCGATACCGACCGGATGTTTTTTTTTTTATGAAGCATGAAACTTCACTTCAGACTCGAGGCCTCTCCAGCGGTGCCACAGGAAGTAATACCCTGATAACACAGCCACATGTGAGAGCAAGCTGTTTCAGACTCGATGTTACGGGACGTTTTCAGATTCATTCCTCCAATAACTCAGCATTTTCTTCTGATGATGACGAGCAGATCAACTCGACTGACTGTCGGTTAACACTTTATTCATTACTTTGCCCTCCTTCTTCATTTGATACACTCTCACTCACTCATTTTCATAACCGCTTGTCCTAATTAGGGTCGCGGGGGTCTTTCACAGGGCGAAAGGGTTACACACGCAAACACACTCGCACTCGCACATCTCCAGTCCGCCTGCAGGCCTTTTGACGGTGGGAGGAAACTAGAGCTCCTGGAGGAAACGCACACAGACACGAGAGAACGAACCCCACAAAGGATGGACCTGGGACCCGTCCCATCTGGGAATTGAACACAGGACATTCTCACTGTGAGGTGACAGCTTGACCCGCTGGTTTGCTTTAGGTCTCTCAATATTGTCATCCCAATAAAGCTTACTACAATAGAGAGGGAGAGAGAGAGAGAGAGAGCGACCAAAATCCATACTGTTCGCTAATATGATAATAATGTAGTGATTATGGGACGTCCTTGTAACACACTGCTGCACGCTGAGCTGTGTGTGTAGTCTGTGTGTGTGTGATTGGTTTTGGTGTAAACAGGATCTGCAGGGGTCACCAGGCATGAGAGTCAATTACTGTGCTTATCGGGGCAGATACACACTGTATCTACTCACTCACGCGCGCACACACACACACACACACACACACACACACACACACACACACACACACAGTTGTTACAGCTGCTCAAATCTTAATGCTGTCTTGGCATCAACACCGAGCTGCTAATCAACAGCTCTCTGGAGCGCCTCGAGTTCTGGGTTTGGGTTTGCTGCTCGCCGATTTGAGTAGTTTATGATGTTTGTAGCAGCAGCCACGTATATATCATTTACATAAACGTCCATAAACAAGAATATCATCATATTAAACTGCGCACTCACTGGTAGACAGGAAATTGTGGAAATGTGTGAACAAAGAAAGCAGAAGATCTCAAAATGAATCATTTCCTTTTTGTATTTGATTGACATGCTCGAGGGGTTTAAACCAAGCATGCTGTCGAACGGTAACAGTAGAAAACATTGTTTCAATTTCATTTATGATATTATCATTAAGGATACTTGTCTCGGGTGGGATCGAATCAAACTAGAGCGGTAAGTAGTGGGACAACAAAATGTATAGCGCAGTATAACTGCAAATTTCAGAATATAAGTATATATATGGGGCAGCGGTGGCCTAGCGGTTAGGGCGTCGGCCACATGATCGGAGGATCGGGGGTTCGAACCCCTTCCCAATGGGTTGCTCTGAGGTTCCCTTGAGCAAGGTGCCGTCCCCGTCCCGCTCCTCCCTGCGATGGGCTGGCGACCTGTCCAGGGTGCGTCCCCCGTCCTTGCCCTCTGTGCGCTGGGTTGGACACCAGCACTCCCCCGCGACCCCGTTTGGGACAAGCGGCAGAAAATGGATGGATGTATATATATCAGGAGCTCCTCCACAATCGTCCAGCCACGTCTTGGTGCACGAATGCACAGTCATCCTGGAACAGGAAAAGGAAGCTCTGCCACAAGGTGGAAGGATATAATTAGCTAAAATGTCTTCGTCTGCCGTAGCATGCAGTCCTTTTCCTGTGTTGAAACTCAATCCCTGAAAAACGGCCCCGACTCTTAGCCCTCCTCCGCCAGACTTTAGTTGATTCGGTGTAAAGTGCCTAATAGCGGTGTTTCCTGGCATCCGCACCCATATGCACCCAAAAGTGAATGTGAAAGTGACTATTCTTGTCATTGCGAGGTCACAGCACAGCACACAGCGAACCGCAACGAAACTGGACCTCTGTGTTTAACCCATGCGAACACCATGCAGCAATGAAAGCGCCCGGGGAGCAGTGACTGGGATGGTGGTTGCTCAGGGTTACCTCAGGAAAACCTACCGGTGAGGGAATCGAACCCGCAATCTTCCGATCCTCCGGCCAACTCCCTAACCACTGCCCAAAAAAAAAAAAATCAAGTGTGGGAAAGTCAACATGGCCGATTGCCAGCTTTGGTCCAACATATGTAAGGGATGCCTGTGTAACCAGTGGTGTTACATGGGGAGTAACAATAGAGGTGTCCACATACTTCTGGCCACGTAGTTTTTTGTGTGTGCATATCCTGTGTAATAGCATTAAAAGCAGCCTAACTGCTAGCGTAATGGCACTGCTAGTTCTAGAGCCAACGTGGCAAGCCTTATTAAACAGTGATATTATTTTTGCCATATTGCCCGGAGTCTAAATCTGAGTTTAATCCATCTATGAGTGCACCTCCTGATTGCAGTCCTTGAAGGCCGAACCATGAGCGGCGTCCGCATGTGTGTGTGCCAGTTCTCAGCAGTTGGGGCAAAGAGCCAACGTACACATTACAGTTTAAAGCATGCTTACTGTTTCGTGAGCGAGTGTGCATGTCTAGCAGGGATTTGAGATTATCACCACCATCGCACCTGATCTCATTCACCCTCCACACGTGCCTATTCACATGCGCTCACACTAGACGAGAATCTGACCACACTGACGACACGCTGCATGTTCCGATTTCGGGACGCCAAACGGGATAAAAGATCTCCCGACTTTAACTGGTGGTAAAATCCAGCTGCAGCTAGAGCCGACCTTTCTCCCGCTTCAGGGCTGCTGACCCAGAAGGGCCGGCCTTCGAGAACATGTCCCGCTGTGAGATCATGTTTTCCTAGACTGAGCGAAAATCGCTCTGAAGAGCCAGAGCTGGAATTAGCCCTGTGGGAGTAGGCAGGTTAAATCTAACGTCAACATTATGTTCCAACACCCAAACCCATACGACCAGAATTGTTTAAAGGGTCCACGGCCTATGTTTGTCCCACGTTTCATTTCTTAGAGCTCCATTAATGACATTTCTTCAGGTTCATGTGCAAAAAAAAAAACCAAACGGCCAAATCTGGGACCATCTTTCAACCTTTTTTAAAATCTCTAGAACGAAACAGGCCATTTTTGTCGCTGTTCCATTAGGACGTGTGATAATGAAACTGTAGGCAGTCTAGACTGAAACGGTTATTTGAATTCAGTATAAGAGAGCCGGGCTAAACTGCTGTAGGCTGGAAAGTATGGCTCCACAATATACATAAAATGTCTGCATTGCATTTGTATTGCAATTGAGGTGGCTTTTAATGGGTTAACTGGCAAAAATCATCACTTTTCTGCAAATAAAACGGCTTCAAATATGTCAAACTAAGCTGTCATACTTCTTTTGTGATATCAGAGAAGTAAAGAAGCAACACATCATTTTATTCATCCTACAGTAGTTAAGCCCCGCCCACTGAAGCCAGTTTTCACCTGGAGCTGTGATTGGTCAATATATGACCAATGATGGGGACGCTACCTTGCTCAAGGGTAACTCAGGGCAACCTACTGGTCTTGGATTCAAACCCACAACCTTCTGAGCCGGGGGGGGTCAACTTCCTAACCACTAGGCCACCGCTGCCCCGACACACATCTGCTGTAGTCGTCTCAGGAGACGGAATACGTTGGTACGTTAAACGTTATTGTCAAATTTGGGAAGTGAAATTTGTCCAGTTCCACGTTCCTTCCAGCTGGAAGTCACTGTCATGAGAAAATGGAGAAGGGCTGAGCTTGCCTACTTTCTTTCTCCTTCTTCCAGAGCCAAACGCAACAGAAAAGCAACAATCACAAGGACGAAAAAAGCTGAATAAATGACGCAGGATGACAGAGAGGGAAAGGAGAGACGGGCGGAATGAGACGGAGAAAAGTAGCAGGTCAGGAAGATAAGGCCGGGGTAGCGGACAGTCAATGGGGCATTGTCTAAAGGCTGCATGCGCGTTGGACCACCTGCATATCTCTCCTTTCCACAAGTTCAGCACACAATGGCACTTTGAGCTGTGGACAACTTGATACAGCATGAACACACACACACACACACACACACACACACACACACACACACACACACACAAGCATAAGATACAATGACCAGCAGATGAGGGAAGCTTTTCAGCAAACGAGAAAGGAATTAGTCCAGTTGGAAACCAAAATCCCAGCAGTAAGGGACTTAAATTTGCACAGACAGGATGGGAAAGCAGGGGAGGGTAACTAAAAGACATACGCCCCCCTGCATTAAATGCAGTAAAGTGCAGTAAAGCATCTTCATGGGCTTTAGAAGCTCACTGTACCCCAGAAAGGAGCTCAGCAACCACAGCTCCAGCTGCTTCAACCATGACAGTCTCCATGGGGCAGTGGTGGTCTAGTTTTTAGGGACTAGGCCCCTGGATCAGAAGATCATGGGTTCGAATCTCAGACCAGTAGGTTGCCCTGAGGTACCCGGTCACTTTCACTTTCACTTTCAGCAAGGTACCGTCCTTATCACTGCTCCCCGGGCACTTTAAATAGCTGCCCCCTGCTGCACATGTGTGTATGGAGCAGAAAATTCATTTTGTTCGCTAGATTTTGTGTATTCAGTTCTGCCGCTTGGCCCCCTTGCTGTGCAGCTTTTAAATAAGTGACCGAGCTCGATAATTCAAATATTTTTTCTTCGTTTAAATGCGTTATTTCTTTCTTTTCATGAGGTTCTTTCAGAGAATGTCGTTTTCGTGCTAAAATGTTTTCTTGAGTACAGCGATTTGAAATTGTGCTGGGCTGTAAAAGGTTAAAAAAGGTGAACTTTCCAAATATTAACACTTGCAGACCTGAAAAACGAGCCCCAGCGACATGACATCAGTCAGAGTCTGGGGTGGTTTTTCTCACACTGCAAAAGGTATTCAAACCTGCAGAGAAACTGCAGAAAAGATAAAGATCTAAAACAAACCACCTGCCTTTGGACCGCAAACGTTGGCTAAAAGAAATGAAGTTGGAATCGCTTGTTTGAAGTAAAAGGTTTAACATTTTTCCTCAACGGAACAGTAACAGCGCTCCTTAATGGCTGTCGTCTCTTTCAGCAAGATAAGGCACTTCCAGGAATGGTGTGAGGAGCACGCCAAGGTCTTGAATGGGGTCGAGCGATTCTTAGTTTTTCTCTCAAAACTGCAATTCGAATGAGCAGCTGAACAAAAGCAAGGGCTGCAGTTTCAATCCTACCCTACATTCTCACAGTCTCCGATTTAGGGATTATTAAAAACATCGATCAAATTAACGATGCAGATCTCGTGAAACAGTCTGGTGCAGTGACTTCACCTCAATTAAAAAAAAAATGCATTGAAACACCAGTGAAGTTGGAAAACACTGGTTGGAAGAATTGCAGATATTTTCCCAAAGAGGAACCACAGAGGAACCACCAATTTTAGTGAAAGTGACTATTCTTCTCATTGTGAGAACACAGCACAGCACACAGTGAACCACAACAAAATTGGATCTCTGCATTTAACCCATGCACAAACACACACCACCCAGGGAGCAGGGACAGGGACTGTACCTTGCTCAAAGGTACCTCAGGGCAACCTACTGGTAAGGGGTTTGAATCCTCAATCTTCTGATTTTGTGGCCAACTCCCTTACCACTAGGCCACCACTTCCCCAGTTTACAGCATTTCTAAGATCTGCTGCTGATAACATCTTCAGAGGTCTTTTGAAGCTCATGTCTCCAGTGATCAGAGATGGTTTGGTGGCCCAAAAGGAGCTTACAGAATTTTAGACAGGAGCTATTAAAGATAGCTGGTTGGAGAACATTATTTCCACATTCAAAACGAAAATTTTTTTTGGTTTTGGCCAAAAAAATGGGTTTTCATTCATCTGTCTCCAGTTGCAATGCCTCCAAAATCAGACAAATTCTAGCCATCTTTGATTTCCGTTAGCTTAGGTCTCCCCAGTCAAATCTGTACTGATTGCAGGGAAGAACTTTAAAGGATGGGGGTCAGTGATGTGCAACCCACATCTTATTCACAGTGTTATTTCCTGCCTTTTATAACTGTGCACAGCATAACATTGCCGCTGAAAACCTATGCCCTGATAACTTCACCCCTTAAACGTCTCACTGAGCTTCAACACAATTAATGGAAGGTGCTTAAGCTTCTTAATAGCATGAAGAAAATCTCTTTTTCAAACCAAGAACAAAGCAGAAATGTGCTCTCGGGTATTTTAGGTGCATCTTACTACATCTTACATTCCAGTGTCCACGTTTCTGGACAATACGCAATTCTTTTAACGAGGTCTAGGCTAAAAATAGTGTGAGGCAAGCCTTTCAGATATCGTTACTGAAAAACAGATCCAGGCACTACCTGAAAAGTGAAAAGTGAAAGTGAAAGTGACTACCCTTGTCATTGCGAGGTCACGGCACAGCACACATGAACCAAGAGAGACCGATTAAACTTTACACCACACTATCAGCTTGTCCAACCTAGGGTTGCAGGGTTTGCTGGAGACTTTCCAAGCAATCCTGGGATTGAGAAGGATCCAGAACGGGTCAGCAGTCCATTACACACTCACATCTAGGTGGACATTAAGGATCTCCAGTCCACCTGACATGCATGCCTTTATGGATTAAACCAGAGCACCCAGAGACACTGGGAGAACATGCAAGACACTGGGAGAACGCCACATATGGAGGACCTGGGAAGCTGGGAATTGAACCAAGAACCATGGTGGTGGTCTAGTGATAGGATACTTGCCCATGGACCAAGAGGTTCTAGGTTCAAATTTCACCTCCAGCACCACCATTGGGTTCCTGAGTAAAACCCTTCAAACCAACTTGCTCCAGGGAAACTGTCCCAGTCTTATAACCCTGGATCTGCTTACTCCACACATATGCATCGCCTCTTGAGAGCCACCTGACTCAACAGACAGTCACCTTCAGGGTAAAGTTGGAGTAACGATGATGTTTGTCGCCTGTTCACTTGAACGGGCTCTGCTCCAGTTTTAACCAGGAGCAACCACAAGAAAATCAAAAAAAGGTTGCCGCGAGCCCAGAGGGAGGCCTTTGCATGTATTAGCCTCTATGAATATTTCCAGCACTCTTTGATGTCCAAATGTGGAGCTGCTACACATAAAATAGAAATGATAGAAACTCCAGGATGCACACTCAGGGCTGCACTTACGCTGAGGAACATTTTGATCAAATTTGCAGCGCCGTGAAAATGTTTACCCCGTCTTCGGCATTTTAGGATGGCGACCAAAAGTGCTATGAACGTAGGCCCCAAAACACAACATGGGATCTAACGCTATGAAAATTTGGGTGGAGACGGATCCTTTATTTAACTCCCTAAAATTGGTACCCCTGGAACTCTTTATCAGGGCTTTTAGCCCTCTCACATCAGTGGCCGGAGCAGTTTTTGAACCTCTATGATGAGTTTTTTGGGATTATGACCTAAAGTGCCATGTATGAAAACTTTTAGGGAGCAAAAATGATTCGTGTTCTGATTTTAATGCTTCCTTTTGGCAGTGGTGGCCTAGTGGTTAAGGCGTTGGCCACATGATCGGAGGATCAGGGGTTCGAACCCCTTCCCAATAGGTTGCCCTGAGGTACCCTTGAGCAAGGTGCCGTCCCCATCACTGCTCCCCGGGCGCTTTCAATAGCTGCCCACTGCTGCACGGTGTTTGAGTGTGCATGGGTTAAATGCAGAGGTCCAATTTCGTTGTGGTTCACTGTCTGCTGTGCTTTGACCTCGCAATGACGAGGGTTGTCACTTTCACTTTCACTTTTTCATTTGGGTGTGGTTGTGAGTTATCTGAACCAAACATTTCTTGGGACAAAACAACTCGTCCCTTTTTTTAAGTTTTTAACCTCTTTAAAGCTCCACGAGCACTTTTTTTTTTTATAGGAATCCTGAAATTTGTATCTTTTTTAATTCTAGTTGCATCACAGAATTTTAAAAATTGCTAAGGATACTGATCTGAGCGAGCTTGAAACCCTCGTCTTACAGCCAGAAAGTCCTGGGTTCGATTCCCAGACGGGACGGTCAGGGTCTTTTCTGTGTGCATGTTGTCAGTGTGGGTTTCCTCCGGGAGCTTTAAAACTGCCCCGCGATGGACTGGTGACCTGTCCAGGGTGTCCTTGCTTTTTGCCCTGTGAGAACTGGGATAGGCTTCCGCACCCACGTGACCCTAATTAGGACAAGTGGCTATAAAAATGAGCGAGTGAGTGCTTTGCCGACAGATATGACTCTAACCACGGCACCACTGCGTTCGTCATGCTTTCACTAGTTGCCTTGATGTTGTTTTAGAGGCTAAGTCCTGAAATGTGGTTCAGAAACACCAGTAAACCTCACATGTCAGCACATGTCTACACTCCTTGGTTAAATGTAACTGCTGATGATAACGCACAAAAAAATAAATAAATAAAAATCTTACCGTAACTGGAAATCAATGACTTTTAAACGAGCTGTCAAAGCAACATCTTACTGTCTGATCATAACGCAATCTCTGGAACACCAACCTCACGTCTGCCAGTCGAAAGAAAGGAGCCAATGAAATAAGATATGACGGGGCTGACGGTCGATAAATCCACAGTACCTGTGGCCGTGAGTCCCCATAAATAACCTACTGCTTTAATAAGATTTGAAGGCTGGGATGTTGCTGTAAAAAGCCACCTGGACACAAAATCCTGCAGAAACCAGCACACACCCAGACCCGGTGGGCAAGAAAACCCATTTATGTAGATGATGGGGGGTCTAAACAGATCGTACGTTCCTTTTACAGACCGGACAGGACAATCCCACTTCATATCCTTCTAGAAGGTCAGGATCTCTGTTCTGCAGTAGGTCTTCAGAGGTTCTTTAAGAGCTGTAAAAACACTAACCGCTCACTGGACACTAACTCTTTAGTCTGAGTCTCAAAACGTAGATCCAGGTTTTATAACTAAGCTCAACAAATCTTCAATCAAACCCAAATATTTCTCCCAAATACTCTGATTAGCACACACTACATGCACAAACACACCTTCCTGGTCGTCCAATGTGGGTGATATTGAGGATATTTTTGGCAGACTGTAAATTTTAGCCCCCCTTTAATGTTTAACTGCTAAAATAAACCCTGTCGATGGTGCCCTGGCAGCACCCGTGGAATCCGGGCTGACTTTGCTCGTGGCACACATTTCACGGTTACGCCGCCAAGCCACAACTCCTACCACGGTATAAGGTCAACAAAAAGAAGGACCTCCCACACTCCACAGGTTGTCATGTTTTATATGAACATATGAAACACATTCTCTAACATTTTTTAATAGCTTTGTAATATAATGTATTATTGTTGTGTACACTTAGTAGGCCAAAGGCCATTTCAATTCTTACACCAACCCCCCCAGCATATTATTAAAGTGAAATTGAAAGTGACAGTCATCGAGAAACGCAGCACGGTGAAACGCAACAAAATACAACCTCTGCATTTCACCCTTACACAGACATGCAGCACCCAGGGAGCGCTGATGGGGACAGCACCCTTCCTAAGGGTACCTCAGGGCCCACCGATATTTAAAAATAAAAATCCACCCAATGGCCATAAAAAACCTCAGCATATGACAAGGACGTGTATTGTCTCCCTGGCTTCTGGAGTAAACCAGAATTTGTTCCGTTTTAAGATGACACAGCGAAGTGTTGCTCCACAGCTGGCTGCACATGGGCTGCAGGGAAACGGTGAAGGCAGTAAATGAGTGACTCCTGATCCCCCACCGAGGTAAACGGTAAAGTGTGCATGATTACAGGAAGCAGGGCAGGGGTCTAAAATGTTCCCCTCAAAATGTAAACATTGCTATGGTTCTGGAGAACATTGCTTTCTTTAACGGTGGACGTGTTAAAGCTGGTAGAGGTCAACAGCAGGCTCAGCAAACATTACGAGCAGGTTGGACCAAGCCGGAAAAAAATAGTGGATTCTGGTAAAAGGAGATGCCGCGGATCAACATGTACACCTACGGGTTGAAGTTAATAAAAGTATGTTTTACAGGCTTTCAATGGCAGATGTATTGCAGTGAGATACTATTGACTCACCACGTCGATCGTTACATTGGAAGATAATCTAAAACCAAAGGGAACAGAAGAAGCTGAAGGAGACTGAAATCTCTTTCAGGACACCCAGATACCCTGATGTGGAGTTGAGGGATATGCTGGATTGGCTCAGTCTGGTGCTTCTAAAACGACAGCCCAAAACATTGGTTTAAGCATAGAATTAGAATTCAAAGACACAATGCACTGCACCGTGGTATTTAGGCCAGCGCTGTCAAGCCTTGACGTGTCAAGCTGTCAAAATTGTGACGGTAGCGGGGGTCTCAGATCAGTGCTAACGGCCTGCTCCTCCAGAATCTGCCAGTCACTGGAACCAAAATCATGCCAGCTGGAGTTTTGCCACTCATCAAAATCAGAAGAAAGGAAGAAAGGTATTGAGAAAGGAGTGTGTAGCCCTGACACCACTACAAATGAAGGTGCCTAATTTGAAGACCCACTGCAACCAGAATTTTAATTTGAACTTTTAATTCTAAATTTCATTATCGATCCCATTTTTTCAGTCTCCCCGGGGTAATTTAGCTTCACCGTGCAGCCATTTCAACAACTAGACACTCATGACTTGTGATTGGTCGCTGGCTTATCCCTGCAAACAATGAGCCCGCTGACTCCCTGGGGTCATGCTAGTCAGTTTTTCCCTGCGCTACAATGTTCCACTCTGGTGTGCAACTGGCTTGCCGTGGGAAGCCTCTCATTTTTTGAGACTGTTTTCATAAATAAATGCAGCGACCCAGACATGGACACTGGCCTGCCAGACATCAGACACAATATCTAGACAGCACACAAGTCTAGAAAACATGCTCTCGCGTGGCTCGATCTGATCAACCTCCACGCAACACAGACATCTCGGAGACGAGCACATTTCTCTCTGTGACACTTTCAAAGTGAAACTGCTGTGGTGGGACATTTCCTGTAAAAGGGTGGCAGCTACTACTACTGTACCCGTGCCATGAAACAACGCAGAGCAACGCTCATCCAACATGCACATCTTCCACAGATGAACCAAATCAAAGCCACTGGACGGTTCAGTGATCTGATTTGGAGTATTTTGGCATCCAGTGCAGAAAAATTGATCAGAAGCGTTTAAAAATGCTTCATATATGAACTATGTTTAAAAAAGCATCAACTTTGACATGTACCACCTCCATAAAATTGCTGCAGATCTGGATTGCAATGATATTGTTCATGAGGCAGCAGTGCTCTAGTGTTTAAAGGCTAGGCCCCAGGATCGCAAGCTCATGAATCCCAAACCAGTAGGTTACCCTGAGGTACCCTTAAGCGAGGTACTGCCCCATCACTGCTCCCGGTGCACTTTAAATAGCTGCACACTGGACGCGTGTTTGGGTGAATTGCAGAGGAAGCATTTTGATGCTGTGATTTACTGTGTGTTGTGCTGTGCATCACAATGACATATAGTCACTTTTACTTTCATATAATTATAGCAAGCACTACACACTTTAGTGTTTTGCCTGTCATGAGACTGACGAAGCTAACGAAGACTGTGACAACGCGGCACTTAACACTGCAGAACAAGGAGAGCACTGAAGTGTTAAAAGTGTATCGAGATTGTCTTTGAAAACCCATGGACGGAGCCCTCCACTGATATTGACCTCAGAAAACACAAGAGCGGCGCATCCGAAATGTCCTAAATGTTCTGCATAAATGCATTATTTAGGTATAACGGGTGGTGGTGGTTTAGTGATAGGATACTCGCCTGTGCACCAAGAGGTCACGGGTTCCCACCTCCAGCACCACCACCACTGGATTCCTGAGCAAAGCCCTAAACCCCAAGTAGCTCCAGGGGCTCCCTGTAATCAGGAACTGGACATTGCTCTGGATAAGAGCGTCTGCTAAATGCTGTAAATGTATGTACGAGTTAATAAAAAAACTTCAAGGAAAGGAAGAAAACGAAGGAACGTGATGAATGCAAAAGAAGAACTGTCCTCCAATCAGTGTCGAACATGTTGATGTTTGACAAATGTGAAGAAAATCTTTAAACCGGACAATCAATTGGAGGTATGTCTATTTTTCGGTGCTGAATTTACTCTTGAGGCCTCTGTTGAAGAGTCAAAATCTAAAGTTTGAATGATTTACCGCCATGATATTGAGCCCCCTCACCCCTGACCTTTAGGCCTATGAGAAGCGATGCAGATGGAAAGAAGAAGTAACTGATGAATCCCAGCCTTCCCTGCACTAGAGATAGGCGGTTCCCATCAAGATGACAACACCCAAAACCATCTCTATAGTTACTAATGCTGGCACAGGCATCAGGCGTTGGCCTCGTTCCACACATTCCTTATGCCAGTCCCTAAAGAGCACGGGAAGAGGCGGCCGTCCTTCCAAAAGACTGCTGTCCTCCTAAAGCCAAAAGCAAGCCAGGCATCTGATGGCACACAGAAGTGGCACGTGTGGCTGCGAGCGCCTGCCCTGGCACCAGCGCTTCTGACCAGTATCTAGTCAAACAAAAGGGTACCAGGCTGCTAAGCTTCCTTTTGTGTGCTGTAGAGTGACTCTATCAAGCCAACAAGCTGACCGGCCGCTGTCTAGAGCGCCGAGCAGCAGATCAAAAGCTCCAGCTCAATCCTACGGGACAGCGTTTTTCATGCCGCTGCAGTATTAACTTAGTGCTTACACACTACAGCGCCTACATGGCTGTGAGCGGCAGGCGTATTTTATGGCATCTGGCAACACCGAATAAGGATGCATATGAATGAGGATGACGACGCAAGTGAGCTTTGACACATGATCTTGTTGCCCGTGCGATCAAGTGTCCTATTATGAAGGCCGAAAAAAGCATTGCCTAGCAACACCGGGTTGCTGTGTGGTACGACTCTGGACCTGTCAAGCAGCGGCTGTGGTCCTGACTGCGTGTGATCTTCCACCTCCTGCCGTGGGGGAGACATCACCCGAGTGCTGGGGCTGCAAGATTAGGGCAAAAATCATCCTCTTATTTCACTGTTTTCGCTAGGCCATCTAAACATATACATGAATCGTAGCGTCAAAAACCAACTAGATGCACTGTTACAGACTAGAAGACGTCTGTACTGAGATGTATACAACCTAGATGTATGTCGACGGCTGCCGTCCAACCGAATTGCTGCCGAGTTAAATACTTTACAAACCTGTCAAGTTCAAGTTGAAGTTAAAATCAACACACAAGAAGACTAAGTGCTAAATGGACGATGAAACCTCTGCATTTATTCCACACATAAACACATGCAGCGGGGGGCAGCTATTGAAAGCACCCAGGGAGCAGTGTTGGGGACAGTACCTTGCTCAGGGGTACCCCAGGGCAACCTACTGTTCTGGGATTCGAACCCATGACCTTCTGATCCTGGGGTCCATAACAACTAGGCCACCGCTGCCCCAAGCCTCTGCATTTAACCCATACACAAGTGCAGCAGGGGGCAGCTATTGAAAGCACCCAGGGAGCAGTGTTGGGGACGGTACCTTGCTCAAGGGTACCTCGGGGCAACCTACTGGTAAGGGATTTGAACCCACAATCTAACTACTACAGAGGACATTGTTGTGGACATTGTGAGCACATCTGACTGTGCAGGGAGTGAATATGCAGGGAACATTTATTATAGTTAAAGCCTCGAGGAAGCCCTAGAAAAGAGTGAGTGATGTTGATGTAGTGACAGAACAGACCTGCTCTGAGTCTAAGACAGCGCCTTAAACTCCTCCTAACTTAAATCTGAGCTCAAAATCCCTGTAAAAGCCCAGAGGGGTGGATGACAGGGACAAACGAGTCTATCACAAAGGACAAAGTGTGAGCTTGAGAAACAGCTTCATAAACAATATGATTCTCTGTGCTCATGAAGAAAACTCAGGGCCCTTTTAACCAGAATGGGGCAAAAATAGATCCAGAAAAGATCCAGATCTTTCCAGTTTTCTTCACCAGTGAAGGCGTCCTAGTAAAAAACGGAGCCAATGTCTGGTTTATAACCGGATTAAGGTTGTAATTAGAACCGGCTAGTAGGCTACACTTAAGGCTTAACATTTTAATTTAACCTAAGTTGACTTAATGAATCTGTCGTTCACAAATGAAGTGTAAAGTTTAACATAGAAATGTGATTTAAACAGGAAGAATTAGGGTGTGTTAAATGTAACTTTACGCCTTTAACTTTACAAAGAGCTGTAAACCAAGGGAAAAACGCGTGCGCGCAGTTACCATAGTTACCAACGTTTTCCTTTCATTCAACTTTACACTTAACAGGGCCGTTTAATTGACGGGTGATGTGTTCAATTACAACTAAAAACGATGATCAAAAGCATCAACTGAACATAAAAAGCGAAGGGCTCCGGGCGCGCTGACTGCAACTTTACACCTTAAACTTGACGCCGAATGTTGCCATGGTAACCAACCCATCAGTTGCACTTAACTAAAGTGTTCCAGGATGAAGTTCAAAGATATCAATAACAATAACGACAAGAAGAAGAAGAAGAAGAAGAAGAAAGCAAAGAGTTAAAGCGCCTGAAACTCAACTTTACGCTGAGCTGTAAACTTTGTAAACGGCCCAAACGTGCGCGGTTACCATAGTTACCAACGATTCCGTTTCATGTACGGCATTTAGCCGACGCTCTTGTGCAGAGCCACTTCCATCCCCTGATCGCAGGGACAGCGAGCCGCGAGGGTTCAGGGTTTTGCTCAGGAACCCGGCGGCGGTGCTGGAGGTGTAAATCTAACCTGCGACCACTTGGTCTGCAGACGAGTGTCCTACCACCAGATCACCGCCAGCAGCCCGGCGTCGCTTGGGTTACACTGCACGAGCCCGTTTCATTTAGGAACGTAAGAACTTTAAGGAGGAGGAGGAGAAGAAGAAGGGCGTGTTAAATGTAACTTTACGCCGAACTCTTAACTTGACAAAAGCGGACCGAACGTGCGCGGTTCCCATAGTTACCAATGTTCAGCAGTTTTGGAGAGAGAGGGAGAGAGAGAGAGGGAGAGAGAGAGAGAGAGAGAGAGGGAGAGAGAGAGAGAGAGAAACTCACTCTTGTGTCTGCCGGAGCCCCAGCTCTGCTTGGCCAGGCTGGGGCTGCGGATGATCGCCCGGCCGGCCGATTTGAGAGCGTCCATAGTCCGCCAGCAGGAGGGGCAGGGCCCCCCGGAGACCCCCGGCTCGACGCTCCACGCGGGCGAAACTTGGCGGATGTGTCTGTCCGGGCTGCGCTCCGGCCGCGCTGCCTGCTCTCTCTGAATCCGGTCCGGACGGATCAGCGTGCTCGCCGGAGGAGGAGGCGGGGCTCAGTATGCAAATCCTATTGATCGCGTAGCGACGTGACGTGGCGGCACGTGCGGCCGGGGGTGGGTGGGGACACAAGAATACATTAATCCCCCCATTCAGCGAGAAAAGGATCAACAGCAGATTAATATCGAGATTTAATCACCAGCAGCTGGAGTGTCTCATTCACTTTCACACCGTTTACACACTGATCCCATTCAGCGCAGGATAACAGTGTTTATTATTACATTACAATAACATTACATAAATTACATTACACTACATTACATCAGAATACATTACAATACATTACATTACACTACATCACAACACATTACAATACAGTACACTATAATTACATCACATTACATCACAACACATCGCAATACAGTACACTATAATTACATCACATTACATCACAACACATCACAATACATTACACTATAATTACATCAGAATACATCACTATACATTACACTACATTACATCACATTACATTTACATTTGCAGGATAACAGTGTTTATTATTACATTAAAATAACATTACATAAACTACATTACATCAGAATACATTACACTACATTACATCATATTACTTTAGAATAAATCATAATACATTACACTATAATTACATCACATCACAATACATTACACTGCATTACCTCACATTACATCACAACACATCGCAATACACTACATTACATCAGAATGCATCTCAATACATTACACTATAACTACATCACAATACATCACATATCACAATACATACATCACATTATATCACAAAACATCATGTATCACAATACATTACATTATAATCACATCCCATTACATCAGACTACATCACGTTTAATTATATTTCAATGCCTTAGGCTATAATTAAATCACTTAACACCACAATACATTACATTACACTATAATTACACTGCACTATATTACAATACATCACAATACATCATATTACACTATAATTACATCACATTATGTTACATTACACTACATTAAATCACATTATATCACAATACATTACACTACACTTTATTTACACTTTACACCCCGTGTTACTGTTTCAGTTAAAGGACCTTGTGTTAGTGTTAATGCACATGCAATATCTTCATCCTTTCTAGCTCCATAGCAGAAATATAGTGCACAACTTCGTGTAGAATCCATTGCATCTCCTGCAGAGACAATCCCAAAACACTAGTGTCCGAACATGATTTTTCTATAATGTAAAGAAACGATTGACCAGTTGTATGACCAACGATGCAAGACCCACTAGGAAAATATCAGAAATTCTACAGTTTAAAGGGCAAAACCAACTTAAAGGTTCAACTGTACACTGATGACGAAGGAAACGTGAGCTCTCTTGCCTATTTTATGTATTTGTGATGCACATCATGACTCACAGGTGGCCTTTCACAAACGTTCATACTTGGGGAACACTGAGACCGCCCTGTTTTTCTTCCCCCCAGGTCATTCCACTTGAGAGCTTTTCCTGAAAACACAAAGGGAAAGGACGACAGGTCTTTCTTGGAGAAAGGGGCTATGCAGCCTTTCAAATGGTGGCAGTCTTAGAAGATTGAGCAGGGACTGCTTTTGTGGAAGTGACAGGTTCTTCTGACCACCGCTGGATGTCAAGGAGGACCAAGCCACCAAAGATAAGTTTAGTTAAGCATTCACCATTCACAGAAACGTTCAATAAAGCCTCCTGTGGGGGCGAGGACAGAGAACAGATAGCGTAACGTCACCCCAGGTGATTCAGAAGCCCAGCACTGAAAGCATCCAGCCCAGCAGCATTCCTGAGTAGTGAACAGAGCTCGGGTGTCAGTCAGTGTCACAACTAGGGTGTGACCTGCACCTTGAATGACTCGCTATTTCAGATACTACATGCTCAAAGGTATCCAGAAAGTAGTTCATTCATCCTCATTTATCATGATCATGAATTTATCGTTATCATTCATGAGCTCATTTATCCCAACACCCAAGGTATTTTATCCCACAACAAAATATATGTTTCAATAATATATGAACTTTAAAAAATCGAATGAATAACTAAACTAAACTAAACTAAAAAAGTTGAACTTTTTCAAATAGATTTTTGGCTACTTTAGATGCATAATGTCCATATAAGGAGGTGTTTTTTGTAACCATGGAGAATTATACGTGTGGTGTTTTCAGCTGGGAAACTGTGTTTGCCATTGATTTGGCATAATGATTAATTCTTATTCTTATTCTTATATACACATCCAACCTTCTTCATACTAAGAAACCTTAAGGCATAACCAAGATCTGCATTCATCTATTTTTTATTCACAGGTGAGCATAAAAAAAAACATTCACTGGACATTTTCTGATCCAGGGACTAAAACACACCACACATGTCAAGGGGATTAGCAGAGCGGCACGTGGCACAAACCATGCCTTCAGATTGTTTCCTCCCTATGGGATCAGCTCACGTTTCCGAGGTCAGAGGGATCCAGATCCACACTGTATACACAGATGAACGTAATCTCATCTGTAGATAAATGTAGAAGGGAGAGGGCTTGAGGTTCTCTAGAACTACAGCTTCAGTGAATAAAGATTATGTGCCGATTAAAGCAATAGCATTTTCAGCTAGTGCAACATGTCCAAAATATCACGTACTTTGAGCAAGTTCAGTTAGTCCTGTGTGTTTTCCACCGTAGGACAGACAGTACCGCGCAAAGCTCATCATTTCTTCATGTTTTGCCCCCAAGGCGGGACTTTTGTGTGCTTGATTAAACCTACTGTCAAAGAAACATTCTCCAGCTTTCATGAAAGACAATGGCTCCCGTTTTCAGTGCAGTCTCTGTACCTGACCAGTTTCAAAGGATTGTTTTTTGTTGGATTAGCCAAACTTTTGCATCGAACTATATTTCAATAGCAAAACCCCAGAGGGAGTGTCCTGCTGTGAGTGCAGTGTCTGTTTGTGAATGTAAAGGCATGTGTACTACTGTACAGAAATGGGAGTCTTCTTCTTCCGGCTGCTCCCGTTTAGGGGTCGCCACAGCGGATCATCCGTTTCCATTTCTTCCGGTCCTCTGCATCTTCCTCCTTCAAACCGTCCACCTGCATGGCCTCTCTCTCCCCGTTCATAAACCTCCTCTTTGGTCTTCCTCTTCTCCTCTTTCCCGGCAGCTCCATCTTCAACATCCTCCCCCCAATGCAATCCTCGTCTCTCCTCTGGACATGTCCACACCAACGCAGCCTTGCTTCTCTAACTTTGTCTCCGACTGTATCGAAATGGGAGTAAATATATGAAATAGCAAGTCTTGAAATGTCAGGTCTAATGTCAGGTCTGCTCGTAACATCAAAACGTTAAACCCCAAACTTAATCACACTTTCTTTTGAAAGATCTTGCTATATGAGTACATTTGTGTAGCACATGCTTCTTTCTTCATTGATTGGTTTCTAATAGTGTTTTAATAAAACTTAATGGTGATATTAAAGAAGGTTATATATATTTACATTTACAGCATTTAGCAGATGCTCTTATCCAGAGCGACAGTCTACTGTCCCTACAATTACAGGGACAGTCCCCCTGGAGCAACTCAGGGTTAAGGGTCTTGCTCAGGGACCCAGTGGTGGTAGTGCCAGAGGTGGGACTTCTTGACCCATTGGTCCATAGGCAAGTATCTTACCACTAGACCACCGCCACCCCTATATAGCATTGCTCCTCGTGCTGAACCCTGCTCCAGCTGTTATGTTAAGAGAAAGAGATGTGACTGGAGAGATTTTGTCAGAATGTCATTTTGGGAGATAGCAGACAGTTTATATGGAGATTAAACTTTTTTTTTATTATTATTTTACAAATGATCAAAAAATAAAAAATTCTCCAGTGGTGTCTACCATCACGAGGAGGTTCAGGGTTTGATTTCCAGTCGAGACGGCCTGAATCATTTTTCTGTCTGGAGTCTGTATGTTCTTCCCGTATACCTGGTTAGCATAAGTACCTGTGATAATGGATGGATAGATTATTTTACATTCATTTATTGAGTGTGCTTTGCATTTTATGTGGACTGTTTTGTTGTATTTGCAAGGGAAGAAAGGCGACCTGTCCAGGTTGTTTCTCTGCCTTTCACCCTGTGTGCTGGGGTCCAGCAGCCCTGTGACACTAGTCAAGATAAGCGTTGGATGGATGGATGGATGGATGGATGGACTGAAAAGTTCTCCCATGAGTGAATGCCTATTGAATGTGGTTTGGGCAGTGGTGGCCTAGTAGGGAGTAGGCCTTATAATTGGAAGGTTATGGGTCCCAGACCAGTAAGTTACCCTTAGGTAACTTTGAGCAAGGTACTGTCCCCATCGCTGCCCCCTGCTGCACGTTGTGTGTGAGGTAAATGAAACATCTGACAAATCATCACTTTCACTTCATTTAAATTGTATTAAATTGTATTATTCTCTGCTATTAGCAGTCATACAACACCTCTCAGCCAATCGCGGTGACTCAGCACAGTCTGATGGTGCTAATTGGTTGGGTATCAGCTTCTAGTACCTGTGGCTGCATTAGTTTTGTAGCCCCAGAACAGAAATATAGAAGCAAAGACACCAAACACATGTTGACATGTTGAGTACATTTTAAGGGGAAAAAAACATACAAATTAGATCTTTATTTGCCGCTTTAAGGACCACTTTGTGAGTTAACAGACACTCCCGATCAAAAAGGGCCGTGTGCCGTACAGAACTATTTTACGGTTCTACCCACAAAGCAAACATGAAAAGTAAAATTGGAAGGAGTGCTCGGAATAAAGAGCAGAGAATCTCCATAATGAATACCAATGAGGCTCTAGCCTAACAAAGAGAGAGGCAATATTTCCATCCTGTTCTTTTGCCTTGTCCACCACATAAGGCCCGCAAGCACATTGGTTTTAGGCGAAGCCGGGCGTGCAGCCTGAGATGAAGAAAGGCTTCAGTAATAATTAAACATCCCAGATCCCACCGTTTCCAGGGACTCTTGAGACGCATGCATAAAGTAAAATGTGCCTGTACATTATTAATGCCTCCATATGCTTATCAAAGCTACTCTGATACTCTGAACACGTTCTCATTGGAGCTGCCGAAGATCTGATCTGTAACCTTCAGTGTGGGCCTCATGTAACTGCTGTTACGGGGCTTTGAGGTCCGAGTGCTCCCTCAGGGTCTGGGTTCCCACAGAAAGTTCACGTCTGGCACACGGTGATATTTAATTTGCTCACCCTGCCCGCATTTTAATCCAGATAATCCCTCTAAAAGTCCAGCAGCGTGACGAAATGAAGACGGTTTCTTCACCCGGATTCGGAGGCTTGTTTCTGTAACCTGCACTAAAAGGAACCAAGGGTGAACGTGATTTTAGAGCGGAACAGTTTAACCTCTGCATTAAAAAAATTTACTTGGCATGTGATTGCACCTAAATTTGAAAACATTTTTAGGCATTTTCAAGAGTTTATATTTGATCGGTCAATTCACAAGAGGCGTGACGGTGCAGTGCTTAGTGGTGTTGCCATGCAGAGAGAAGGTCCTAGGCTGGATTCTCAGGTGGGGCAATCTTAGCCCCCCTCGAGATCCTTATTGGGATAAGTTGCTAAAATGGATGGATGCAGGGATGGATGGATGGATGGATGGAAATTGGATGCACACATCATACATATCATACATTATTTGATTAGCTTAATGTTTGTTTCTCCTAAATGCTCGTGTGTGTGTTTTTAATCATTAAAACACTAAGATTTTATTATTTTGTTTTTAGTTTCTTCATTTTAACATGTTCCCTGCGATGGGCTGGCGACCTGTCCAGGGTGCGTCCCCCGTCCTCGCCCTGTGTGCTCTGGGTTGGACACCGGCACTCCCCCGCGACCCTTTTTGGGACAAGCGGCAGAAAATGGATGGATAATGGATTTTAACATGTATGAGCTGTATGGCAGATTTTTCAGGTTTGGCCATATTTGCACTGTAGACCATTTATTTTCACTTGACTTCAGCTCTGGACGTTGAGGTACTGATGAAGGGGGCGATCATCTGTCTTAACCCTTTTTATACCTCCCAATGGTCAAAGCAGTCCCAGGCACTAGGCTTATCTGTTGCCATAGTAACCAGTGTTCTCCTCCAAGCATGTTGAGCAGTAATAAAATATGATGTCTCGGAGGAAGCATATGGAAAGGGAAAGGCAATCCTGAATTCCAAATCAAAAGAAGCATATTCGTCATCTCGCTCTCCTGTTAATCCGTGTGGTCCCTTCATACGCCTTCCGTCGTTGCCATTGGTGATTCTCAACCCAGCTCAGATTTCTGTAACCTACTGGGCAAGGATGAATCAGCACGTAGCAAAAACATTAAAGAAATGTAAAAAAGCACCCGGCTGTGATCAGAAGCAAACAAATCCACAATGGGATTACTTTCTTACTTACTTAGCAGATATTAGTCAGAGGTCAGACTATATCATTATTTCATCCTGTTCTCATTTTAATCCTGATAATCCCTCTTAGCAGTTTGGCCAGTGGAGACTGTTCCTCTGCCTTGAATTCAAATTCGGGTTCAGTTTAGTAACCCGCTCTGGACTACTTCATTTAAGTGCAAACACACTTGTAAATCCAGATTATCACACAAAGAATGAGGGGTGTCTCAAGGTCTTTTGCAAAAGACTGTATGTTTTAGGTATTAGTTCAGTATTTGGATCAATTCAGTATTTTAAAATTATGTCTACTTCTTCAGCTGCACCCGTTTAGGTCGCCACAGTGGTTCATCCCTTTCCGTTTCTTCCGGTCCTCTGCATCTTCCTGCTTCAAACAGACCACCTGCATGTCCTCTCTCACCACGTCCATAAACCTCCTCTTTTGGTCTTCCTCTTCTCCTCTTTCCTGGCAGCTCCATCTCCAACATCCTCCCGATATAATCCTCGTCTCTCCTCTGGACGTGTCCAACCTCAACTGTCCCGCTAATATACTCATTTCTAATCCTTTCCATCCTCGTCATCCTATGTATTTGACCAAAATGCAAAAACAGTTGATGTAAATTTTACAGATGTATTATGTCCAAATACAAAGTATAATCAGTACAGCTTTAACACATTTACGAGCGTGGCACTAAAGGAACGAGTGCATGGCTTCTAACATCGTCCCGTGGAATACCAAACCCCAAACCGTCCCTTGGTTGCGGGTGGAGTGTGAGCTGAATCAAGCAGGCAGGGAACAGAGTCGCGATTTCGGAACTTGGTTCAAAACATATGCAAAATCTTCATTAAACATTAACGTAAGATTTACATGAAGAAAGTTAACCAGCAAGGAAGAGAGATTTCTCCCCTCTGCTTTCTCTAGATGTTTATAAATACCTAAATAGGTTACTATTTAATGGGTCTTTATGAATTGAATAAGTTACTGAATACATTTCCTCCAAGCCTCTAGCCTCCGCTGAGGAAGAGAGCGTTTTTAGATGTTGGGAATGTGCGGAGAAAGCTCGCGCACCTGGTTAAGCAGGTTAATTGCATGCATTCTTCCAGCCGCTGGATACAAAGCCTATTAGAAATGGTGCGGCCATTTATTCATGTGGCTAACAGCCTCCTCTGCATAGCAAACAGTGTCGAGGTTCAGGACGCCACTTCTTCTCGTCTCTTCTTGTTTGAGGAAGGACTGGGCCTGAGGGCTCAACAATTAGCTGTTTCTCGGTGGGCTTTGCAATGATTGGCTTTCAGAAAGGAAAGCAAAGCAGACAGAGTGTGCGTGTGTGAAGGGAAGAGGGATTGGAGACCCTCTCCCCATGCTCAATATCATCTCTGGATTGAGGTCATCGATCCATTCCTGTGCGACTCTGCAGCAAATCCTAGGCCTCGTAGTCAAGAGTGGATAATAAGACGCTTTATAAATAGATCTGCTTAACCATGAACACATGTACACTCGGTCCTGGGACAGTTTACAACAAGAAACGACCTCAGTTTTCCCCTTTATCATCACCATTACATAGAAAAAGGTCCAAAGGTTCATTAGTAGTGTATTTGGGCCTGTAGACATCATGACTATTTACATCTAAAATAATGTTTACTTTCCTTTTTCGTGTTGCGCTTTTGATCACTTCTGAGAGTGCAGAAGGGTGGAGAAGAGTGGCAGGAGTGATCTGCGACTGAAGATTTACGGGACAGTAGTGAGACCAGCTATAGTGCGGGTTGGAGATGGTGGCGCGGACGAAAAGACAGGAGGCGGAGCTGTAAAGATGCTGAGATTTCCGTTGTGTGTGACGAGGATGGACAGGATTAGAAACGAGTATATTAGAGGGACAGCTCAGGTTGGACAGTTTGGAGACAAAGTTAGAGAAGCAAGGTTGCGTTTGTTTGGACACGTCCAGAGGAGAGACGAGGACTATATCGGGAGGTGGATGTTGAAGATGGATCGGTTTGAAGGAGGAAGATGCAGAGGACAAGAAGAAATGGAAACAGACTTTCAGTCACTTATACTGCCCTCTTGACCTTTATTGGTAGAATTGGCTCCTCTGGGCCTGCAGCTGGTGGAGTGTTTGATTTTGAGTTGCTTGGCGGAGATTTGTGATTGACCAGACGGAGCGCAGGCCAGAATAAAAGAAGGAGCAAAAATGAAAGTGACATAAAAGGGTAGAATTTTCAGTGTAGCGTTTTTTAACGACATCCTATTTTATTTTCAAACGTTTGTGAATTAATCAGTAATCAAGCTCCAAGTCTGAAAAAATACTTCAAAAAAGTTTGCAATTTGCTCGATTAGATGATGAAGTATTAACCCCCGCAAAGAGGGGACAAACTCTTCCACTGGTTTCTGCAGGCGTCTACAAACCTCTGGACACAATAGCTCGGACTAACTGCATTATGTGAATCAGGTTATTTCTCACTGAGTTCTTATAAAAGATTATAAGGTGAAGAGAGAAAAATAATGGCGTTCGACTCTTGGAGTAATATTTACTCTCTCTCACTCATTTTCTGAGCTGCTTGTCCTGATTAGGGACAGTAGGGAGACTCACCCTTTTGACTTAATACACATTTGCCTGGGAACAACTCCATTTTGGTTTAAAATAAGGTTTTTAAACTGCTGCATGGAAGAAACAGGAGTAATCGGTCAAGATAAAAATGATCTTCATCAGAACAAGTGCTGCAGGAGAACCGACACACTGCTGACGACATGGTTTATCACCATCTAGTGGCAGCATCCAGCCCTCTTAGATGGATGAATGAGACCTTTACTGTCTATGGAAAGTTTAGGAGCTACATTTTTCCAATTTTTACTTCCTTTTTAAGCTAAAAAAATAAACAATAAATATACAAAGGTCTCACATAAAATTGTTTTGTTAATACTGTGGGTGCATTTAACACAGCTTCTTTCTTAATCCGAAAAGTTCTAAACAATCTAAAAAAATAATAATAATAATAAAATAACTTTTGGTAAGAAACACTAATTGCGCATCAAAACGTGCAAAAGCTCGTTTTCGTTTGTATTTTCGGAAAAGCTCATTTGCTTAAGGATGCTCAAAGTTTTGCACAAGTTCTGATGAATTTTGAAAAAGATTTAGCACACTTTTGGTGCATCCGGGGATACAAGTTTGACAATATTGCATAAATAAATATCATTTTCTATTCTGTACTGTTCCTTATTAAGCAAATCCAAAATAAACAACAGATGAAACATGCACACAGACAGAGCACACCAGACCAAGACTTCCAAATGCCAGAAAAAAAACAAAACGTTTTATTCCTCGAAAAACCTCACAGAGTGAGAATGCAGCCACGGTCAGGTCTGAAGAAAGAAAAGAGGGAGAGGTGACGCTGGGCAAAGAACATAAACAAGTGCTTCCTTCTTCCTTTTCACTTGAACGTCCCAAGTCTGGCATGTGAAATGACTGTTGTCCAAATACTTCTGGGGACAGAATATCGCAGTCTTCGCTGAAACAATACCTTCTCCCTCATGCCATAATTTAAACAAACACTTACACACACACACACACACACACACACACTCTCACTCAAAACAACCACCATTGCTGACCACTAGATCACACCACGGAGGACTCACTCGGGCTATTCCAATCTTGTAGCACTGAAACAGTAATACTAACCGTGAAATTTAATTTTTTTTTTTTATCCACAGGGCTGAAGCTGTCGAACCTGGAGCTGAACGTCAACCGTCTTTCTTCACAACGTCTCTCCTGCTCTGTGCAGGACAACCAACCACGTCACGAACCTGCTGCATGACTGAGAACACCTCTTCCCAGAGCAGATCAGGGTCATGATTTCAATGAAATTTGCATAAAATCCAGAAGGGTTCCAGATTTTCTCTCTTCCTTCTCAAAGAAGAGGTTTTTTTTTGGTGGATCTTTGCTGCTGGAGCTCAGCAAGGGCTTGAAACTTAAACGTTTGTTCTGGATCAGGTGCTGGAGAGGTCCCGGGGACACTCCTGCGTTTCCAACCGAACCTGTAGCACAAAAACAATAACTGGCAGTTGTGGTCTGATTCGGAACCGGAACATTGTCTGCCGGAAGGGTTCGTATGCTACAGATTAGGTGGAAAAAGGCTGAAGTATTCCTTTAACAGGGTGAACGTTCTCCAGGACTTGGATTTGGAACCACAGATGAGAAGAAACAACATTCCTTAACGCGAGAGACTAAACCACAGGATTAAAAAACGAGAACTATTTCTTGAGGAAGACGGTTGCTCGCCGGCTCCAGAAACGGACATTCTCTCTTTAACACTTTGTCCTTAGCATGAAGTGAACTCTGAATACTGAGAACACAAGTTCCAATACTTTCCTATGCACAATGGCGCCACCGTGTGGCAACATCAAATAGCTTTCGGCTACCAAGACACTGAACTAGAAAATACAATTCAACAGTTTCGTTTCTGGCTGCGTCTGCCACGGGGCTGCAGCGCGTAAAACCTAATGTTCTGATTCTGGATAAAAAGAAAGAGAAAAATAAAATAAATAAATATAAAAATTTATAGGCCTAGCTACTTGGCACCGGACTAACTCTTCTTTTTAGCATGTGTCAGGTACAGAGGATCGTCTGGCCAATGTGAGATTGTTTCAGGAGTAATCGGGTCACATGCTCTTATTCGACATGTACACTTACATCTAAAATTATACCCCTTTCCCTTTCTAGGCTACTTTCAAGCATAGTTTAATTCAACAGTGCAATATAGGCCAAATAAATAGATGTAAACAAGAGACCGAATCAATTTGAGCGTTCCTAAATTGTGCAGGAGCGGCGCTGTGATGAATCTGGCGACGTTTGAGTAGAGCTATGATGGAACTTAGCCGTACAACGAGGCTGGGTTAAGGGTCTGGAAGGGGACAAGGCCTTGCAGTTCCACCAATGAGGTCTCATCTAAAGGCACTGGTTATCTATGAACGCAGGTCAGTCCAGGACTGCTAGAACGGGGCTGTGCTTTGGGAGTAAGAATGAAGTATCTGTCGTTTGATATTGGGGAAACAAAAAGGTTAATTTAGTCATATCATGATCTCCATGATAGGAAATGAGCGCTCAAACATTTATGGGCGACACCACTTTACAGTTCTTTCGTTCCAATTCACGAGTGACATTCATTGCTTTGCTAAACGGAACTTAAAAACTGGAAAATACTACAGAGCGTTTCTGTATGAAGGACCTTATGCTGCAGACCTGAGACTTCGTCCCCTCCATCCGTTTAGGGTGGGGGAGAAAAAAAATGTTATAATCGAGGTCGGAAATAATTTAGAGGGACAAAAACGGAATGAGCCAATCTGCACCAGAAAAGATTTGAAGAAAAAAAAAAAAAAACAAAAAACAAACCAAAAAAAAAAAGCAAAAGCACGCCAACTTCTGTGAGGTTTCTAGACACTTACAAGAAAAAAATTAAACAAACCAACAGCAAGTTCCTACTCGACGGGTGATGTCCCTTAAAAGTCTTCTTTTTTGTCTTTTGTTTTTTCTTTTACTACAACAAATACAGTCACACAATACAACATCCTTCTGACCAGGTGAGAAGTAGCAGTAGAAGAAAAAAACAAAACAAAACAAAAGCCAAAAAAAAAAAAAAAAAAACAGAAAATCCCAAAACATTCTTAGCCTCAGACATGCCAAAGACAGGGCAAATCTGGGCGTATGAAGAGAAATTAAAGGAGAGAGAAGAGGTGAAAGAGAAGAATATGAGAAGAGAAAAAGAGAGAGATGGATGGTGAGTTGTGAGCTGGAGCGAGCATTCATTTTTTGAGGGGCTGGTAGACGGAGGCGTTGGGGTCCAGGCCAGAGGGGCTGGTGTCCATAAACTTGGAGGAGTAGTGAGGGGTGACCGGGTTCATGTTGCTGGTATCTGCTGAATAAGCGATACTGGGCATGACAGCCATCACCTCGGCAATCTTCTGTTTCAGGTCTTTAATCTCTTGGTCTTTCTGCAGGATCTGACCTGAAAGCAGAAGAGGAACATGCATCAGGTTTGTGGACCAACCAAACGGTCGGAAAGCTAACTTTTCAACAAAAGAATCAGTCTTACAGAATGTCAAACACCTTCGTCTCGAGAAGGTCGTGGTGTGAAAAATGTCACAAAAAATTGAACAGGAACAACTGGTCACAGACACAACCCCTACTTGCTTTTAAAGAAAGTAAAAGGTGTCTTCAAAAGGGCCCACGAGTTCAGCGCCTTTTAAAAGCGCTCAAATTCAACATTTGAATTTCCTTTTTCACTTTTCTAGTTACATGTAAGCCTTTGTGAGGTTCTTTGTACCTAAACAGCCACACGTTTGTATATTTACAGCTGAAATTGAGATCGTTACTGCTCGCTGTGCTTTTGAGACCGCTACTTGTGGAAGGACGTAAGGATGGAATGAGAGAGATCCCGTTCCCGTGGCTACGCTGTATTATACCAGGTTAAAAAACCGGTCCAGGCTAAAAAAGATCATAAAAATAAATTCACAACCACGACCAAATCAAAGGGCTGTTTTTGCAGCTTGGCTTCCCTATAAGGGCTGCACAGAGCAGGGACTGAGCGATGTTTGTGTGCTGGAACTTTAATAATGTATTAGAAATAGTGCATCGAACACGACTAGATAAAAACAGGCCGAGTGCATAAATATTCCCCGCTACAGACCTTGTGCGATCTCCAGCTGCCTTTTGGCATCCCCGAGTGCAGAGAAGAGGTCCAGCTTGATCCTGGTCTCTGCGCTCAGACTGTTCTCCAAGTGCTGGGTTTTATCCTGCATCGCCGACAAGGCTGACATCAAAACCTCTGTGTCTTTTTCGTTTTCCTTATACTTATGCAGCTCCTGTGAAGAGACAGAGCCTCATATCAGACAGAATTCAAGAAGGAAGTTGAAATAGTGGGCTTTTCAGAGCCAAGGGCATCGTCAGTGGTGGCAAAGCCCTGGAAACCTACAACCCGAGAGCAAATTATCTACGCTAACTCCAGGGAACTTTCCGGAAGCACGTACCTGGACTTTGAGCTCGAGGTCACGGATCTGGTCCTCTTTGACTTTTATGTCCATTGTTAGCTTCTTACACTCAGTCTCAAGTTCAGAGATCCTCCTCCTCAGAGACTCCGTACACTCCCCTCTGAGAGACAGATTAAGGTAGCTTGTCAGCAATTACAAGGGCAAAAAAAACTCAACTAAAAAGTGTAAGACACCTTCCCAAGTTGCACGAAGAGTCTGCTCCATGTTTGGAGGGATTCCCTTTGGTGCACTTTAATATCAACAACAAAAAAATCTTGCTCTCCAATTTCACTCCATTCCTTCCCTCCCCATCACTCGCCAAGGAGCGTCTACCAACTGATGTAGCAGAATTGGCAGCTGGGGTTCTCCTTGTGGCTTGCTGAGCTGTCTATAACATTGCTTCAGCCAAGAGGATGTGTCAGCACTTCAACTTATTCCAAGGAAGTGCATGCTGCATGCTTGGTAGCAACATGCGACTGCAGGAGTCCTAGCTAGCAGGTGGAATTAGAAACGACCAATTGACAGTGTTCTCGCTGTGTTGAGATTAACGGCTGGTGTCTTAATAGAACAGCTACTTTCACGAGTTGTTCATATGAAGATCTGGATAAGAGCGACCAAGGTTTGTGTTACTCGGGTGACCGTAGTGGTTTTTATTTCATATATAGCAACCTTTCTTGTTGTTTCAGAAAGGAAACTTAATTACAACACATGACACTTGCCCACCTGCCAGGCAGAATGAGGAGTTGAGTAGGTCGGCTATGATGATATTTTAGAAATGTAACAGTTAAAGGGAAAGAAATTAACTGGGAGAGCAATTCTTCATTACTCCCAAAATCCAAAGCACTTATTTAAAACAGCAAACCTATTGGAGACTTTGTGGACACCTAGAGGTGAAATATATTTGACTCAATTGGCTCAAACCTGAACCAAGTCAGCGGTTGAACATCACACTGGAAATCATTTAAATGGGGGGAAAAAAAATCATTTATATTAAAAGTGCAGTTTTTGAAGAAATGGAAAATGGAAAAAAATGCATATTTACAACAAATTGACAATAAACTCCTACAAAGCCTTTTTTTGGTAACTGTATATCATTGTAATCTAAGATTGATCATAATCTTATCACTTAAAAAATTTTATTTAAATGATTACATATTTTATGTTAAATTTGTTCAATAGCACTAGATGGATGTCCTATTTATGTTCATAGCATGCAGTTTTTCATACAATAACATAACTTTTAAAGGCAGAACTGTTTCTCAGGTGTAGGTTTTCACGATGATAATACTGTACACGAGGATTAGAGGTGGAAAGTCCGCCAAACCTCCTAAGTGCCAAACCACCTTCCCAAAAACCCCTAATATACTCCGTACATTTAGGAGAAAACCTCTACTGGTTATTCATTTTTAGCTGTACTTTAGAACTTTCATGTGCAATTAGGTATAACATAATTTAGTTTTAGGCAAAAGAATACCTGGAGGCAGCAGCTAGAGCTACAGCCCTGGCTGCCGTGGCCTCCTCCAGTTTCTTGCGCTTTTTCTCTTCTGCCAGCTGCCTCTCCGCTGCTGCTCGTGCCTCCTGCTCGGCCTTCAGACGCTTTTCCAGCTGCCCCAGTGTCTGTTTATCCTTCTGCTTTGCTTGCACAGCATTATGGAGCCTAAAATTCAAATACAGAAATGCTATTATTTTGGCACTTGCCATGCTTTTCAACCTCTAGGTCACAGAATACACGCAAACACATGAACCGACTCCACCCTTGACTTTTCAGTTTTAATGACCGCATACAGATCTCTTACTTGTTCTGCAGCTGTTCGTTCTCTTGGCGGAGCTGGCTGAGCTCAGAGCGTATGTTGCGCTCCGAGCTGCCCAGGGAGCCAAGCTGGCTGCGCAGGTCCTGCTCTGTCTGCCTGCTCGCTTGCAGGTCCGCCTTCAGCTTCTTGACGTCCTGCTCCAGCCTGGTGGTGCGATACACCAACATTTTGGGGGTTAATCTTTAAACAGGCTTGAATTCAATGAGAAACTGAAATGGGGCCGTGTTTACTTTGCAGTTTAAGGGTTGCATTTACAAAACTGTAGACAGATCTGCGTTGCCACTGTAAAAGGGTGCTAAAAGGCTAAAATTAATACATTTTTCTTTATCGATCACTCTCTAGAGCAGGTCACAAGTCAGCCACTGAATGGGCAATTCATTAGCAGAGCAGGGAAGCAGTATAAAAGAGGAACATATCTGAACACTAGCCATCCGTCAAGTCAAAAAGCTGCACTTCAAGACGTCAAAACAATATAGCTCTGTTGCTAGCAACGGCTTGGAAACAAGTGTCTGAGTGCATAGCGAATCATGAAAAAGGGACAAAAGAGGAAAATAAAACGGAACCGTTCAAGTTGCACAGCTTCATTAACTTTTAAATCACTGATAACAGACTCCAAATCTGCTAAAGTCAAACATAACCATCTCAAAATGGATTCATTAGGAGGTATTGTACAAGCAAGAGAAGTTAACCGTGACTTTCGGCAGGCATTTACTTCTGGTTTCACATTTCAGCAGAATGAAAGCACACATTTACCACATTTGAACTGAAACACCTAAAATGTCTGATGAAGGTTCATGCATTTTTAGCTTGACATGTATTCACTCGTCAAACGAAAACAATAAACACTGGTGAATTAGGAGTCTGTACGAAGTGGGATGCTAGGCCTGGTGAAGAACTGAACCCTGGACTCCTGTGGGGAAGGCATCGTTACTAATACCAGCACTAATCCAGACAACAGGCTGCCTCTAAACTCTGACTCAAACTCTTTGCTTTGGGTTGTTACTGTTACAGTTAAACATCACTGTACAAGTGTGGTTTTTTTTTTACCTGACCAGTGCCTCAGGCTTGCTGAGCTGGTTATTTGGGATGCAGTTCTCCACCGGATCTCGGTGTGACCCTGCCCCTTTCCCACCACACTTCTGCTTCTTCTCCCCCTTCCCAGAAGAAGAGGAGGATGAGGGCCCGCTGGAGGAAGGCACACTGCCATTGGCTGTGCCGTGGCCGCGGGGCGATGAATTTCCCCCAGCCGCGCTTCCCCCGCTGGCGTTTTTGTAATTTTTGGAGGAGGTGGAGTTAGAGGAAGATGATGAGCATGAGGATGAAGAGTTGTCCTCTTTCAGGAGCAGATTCTCTGTGCTGCCTAGCAGCTCTGAGCTGCTCAGTCTCTTGCTGCTCACGTGATTCTCCATGTATTCCAGCTCCTGTGCTTTATAGTCCACTACTGGCAGGATACTGCTGCTGCTGCTGTTGTGATGATTCTGGTTCTGGCTGTGTTGCTTCTTGGATTCTCTGCCTTCGCTTTTGCCTCGCTCTTTCTCCCGGTACTCCAGCTCTGGTAACGAACTGGGTGTAGGTTTTTTGCCACCGGCTGAACCATTCTGGGCCACAGGAGGGGAGTCGGCATCATGGACGCCTTTTGCTGCTGCAGCTAGAAGAACACAGAGTGAAATTATGAGCTTCTGCTCACTATTTCTGCATGTTTATCAAGCTATTCTTCATACCATGTTCTGAAACAAGTCCTTAATAAGAGGGTGCACTGAGGATGTGTATGAGTAGAGTGGGGTAAAATGACAGGACATGATGCATGTGATTACTGAGTTTTAACTTCTACTTGAATATCCTCGTTTTAATGGAATATTATTCACAAATTCCAAAAAGAAAATTGCCTAAACACCTAAAACGTTTGTTCATTAAATGTGGCTAGGCTTCCCTGACCATTACCATGCCGATTTAAGTTGTACACGTACAACAGAACAGGTCACTTTATCAAGGGCCCCTAAAGCATTGCACTTTCATTGATTCTACTGTACCGGTAATATCTATACTGTCAACCTGCACCGGTCCAGCCCCCTTCCTTCACCATATTCCTCACCTTCTTCTGCTTCCCTCTCCTGTTTCTGCAGCATCTGCTGTTCTGGTGGCAGGGCTTGCTGGAGGAGCTGCATGTAAAACTCGTTCTCCTTCTGCACCTCCTTCTGCTTTCTCAGACGCATCTTATAACTCACATAGCTCTTGAAGCCAAACCCCAGCGTCACCACCGGGTACCCAATACTACAGAGAGAGGAAGTTGGCAGATCAGTTTAAAGCGTATCAGTCTGATGAGAAGCAAACCAGGAACATGAAAACAAACATACAATAAAGAAAAATGAACTCTTTAAAAAAGTCAATTCGTTATTTTGTATTGGTCAAAGGTGAACATGGGTCCATTTAAATCCATCTGAAATTTAATATCAATATTTATACCCTATGAAAGTAATAAAAGCTTAAACAGATTAGCACCACAGGCAGCTTTAGGATGTTTTCTTGACACAGCGAACCAGCATAAAAAGAAGGAGCTGTATCAGCGAGTGGAACCAGTGTTTTTAGCTGGAAGATCATCTTTTATAAAGAATGGTTAGAACGAGTTAACGGTTAGAATGGTTAACACTAAAACTGTGGTACTTTGATGGAGATCTAATATTTTTTAATTCTTGAAATACTAAGAACCCAAAGTTCGTTGGTTTAGACCAGGGGTCATCAAAGTCAACCGTTCTAAAAAAAGCACAGCTCACCAGTGAGCAGCGTCTTAAATGTCATTTTATCCTGTTGCTATTCTTTAATCGCATCTGCATTTATATAGATATGAAAATGTTAGTTCCTAAAAAAAAACAAAAAACATTTAAAACATGTTTATTATGCATGAAGTTTAGGGAAGTTTAGGTAAACTGTATCAAACTGGTAGCGTTTCGTATGGCTCAGTACCCGTGAAGTAGCTCTCAGTTTCAAAAAGGTTGGTGACCCCTGGTTTAGACCCAAGAGTATGCTACCTGTTTAAAATAGCTCTTTGGGAAATAAGAACAGCATTTGTGATATATGGCTTCCCAAACAGCATTTGGGAAGCCATATACCACAAAGAATTTATTTTTAGTATCTGTATATGTATGTATGTATGTATGTATACATTAAAAGATTTTAAAAAATAAACACACAATTAGGATATTTGAATACTATGTACAACAACCCATCCTAGCAGTTATTTGCATTCAGTTCTTGACTTCTTACCAATGTGCTGCGAATGGACGACAAAGATCCACATGGAAGTCCTTCAGATCTTTGAATCGTATAGCTGCTTCAATATAAACAAAGAGTATCCATAGTGACACAGTGGGGAGACAGACTCCTCTTTCTGGGGAGAGAGAGAGAGAAACATTATGTAGTTCTTAATTATGTCATTTTTGGGAGCCCTTCATCATTAATAAAAGCAGATGAATTGGCCTCGCTCACATGCATATTGTTTGCACACACATTACTTTTTTTTTGTGGAAACACATTGAGAGCAGAATGTAAATAAAAATTATATATTTATTTATTTATTTATTTATAACACTGGTAAATGACCAGATCGAAATGAAAATATCCATTCAGTAACTTCATTTGCCTTTTATTTGACTTTCCATTTGAAAGCAGTAACAGGACTCAGCTTTTAAAATAAATACAGTTCCTAAAAAAAATTAGCATCGGTGTTCTCCTTCCCATGTGCTGAACCGTCCAATAATGTGGTGCAATGCATCGCATGACTTCAACCTCGCAGTGTTAAATGTATGAATGACATTTTATGAACTGTAGGTCAGGAAATACACAAACTGTACAATTAGCATTTGAATCTGAATTTCATTTTTAGCAGGAGTGTGAAACACTCAAATTCCAAAGGTGTCCATTGCAATTCTACACTTTGGTTCTCGTTTTGGCTCTCCAGGTACCAACAGGATCGGAGTACAGTCGTCCCTCGCCACTTCGCACCTTGACTTTCGCGGCTTCAGTCTACCGCGGTTTTTCAAATATATTCATTAAAAAGTTGATCAATGCTGTGAAAATGTCGGAAAATACGGCGTCAATTATACGCCCCTGTATTACAATGAAAAACATTACTGCTCGTATGGACTGTAGGCCTGTGTGTTCGAGCACCCCCGCAAATCTTTCAACGCCAGGAGCAGCCGCTCAACCACTCGTGTGTGGGCAAGACCTTCTTTCCAAAAAACGGGTGTGGTGAAACCAAGCCAATCAGAGCGTGCTGTTTACTGATCGTCTACCCCATCCTGCCCACTGAAAGGCCCAGTCTCACACAAGTTTGTTTCTGTCATACACGCTTCTACATCACTACGCATCGGAAGCATCTTTGCTCTTATATTTATTTGTTCGTCAAGAACTGTATGTGTAATTAAACGTACTATAACAGGATATTTGTAACGTCTAATTTGTCTTATTTTGTCACATATATATATTTGGTAATACGAGTGTAATGGTGACTAAAGGGTGTTATTTCATGTCTATAAACTCTAATAATGTTTAACCAAAAGCGTATTTAGGCCGTGAACAGGTTTTCTAAGCTCTAAATACGAAAAGATTTGATTTATAATAAAGAATCCTACTTCGCGGAAATTCACCTATCGTCTGGAACCGATTAACCGCGATAAACGAGGGTCGACTGTACATCAAGAACAGGTCCTGTGCCAGAAAAATAATCCAGCCACAGATATCTAGTATTCATTTCAATTTCCATTACTTCAGGGGCAGCAGTGGCCTAGTGGTTAGGATTGTGGGTTCCATTCCCTCACCAGAAAGTTGCCGTCCCAATCACTGCACCCCGGGCGCTTTCAATAGCCGCCCTCTGCTGCACGTGTGTGTGTGTGTCGGGGAAACGCAGAGGTTGAATTTTGTTGTGTTGTGCTGCGTTTCACAATGACAAGGATGGTTGCTTTCACTTTTAGGTCACTCAGTGAAACTGGTCCCAGTATCTGCTTATAACTCCACCATCCACAACAATACTCCTTTCTACACTCCTACCTATTGAGACATTAAAGAAGAAAGCAAAGGGGAAAAAAAAAACAAAAAACAAAACCTCAGTCTGCTCTCATTATGCAGCACCCACAGGATGCCACAAAAGGACTTTGCATTCATTTTGATCATCTAGTTCAACCGGTCATCGTTCAGTTTGAGGTCTAATGAAGGGACACATTTTAGATTGAGGTGCAATTAGCTTTTGGGTTCAGAGCGAACATGACTGCTGTCGACCGATCATAACAAAATAAAGAAAATTCGGGAGCACTCGCACTCATGTCATACTTGAGTGTCAGCTGTTACAGGATCAGGGCGAGTGAGTCATTTGAGACACGGCCCAGGTGGAGACAAAAGATGCTGCTTTGTCACACAGGCAGGAACATTCAGGTCGATAGCTCGGATTTAAATGTGTGTGAGCTTAGGGAGGAATACCTTGGGTGATGCATAAAAACAATGACATTGTCCCAAAAAGATCCTGATGCTTGCTATGAGAGAGTCATTCATAAAATGATGCGATTACGTAACCTCTGCGGGAAAACTCTCTCAGTGCTGCTGCCATTAACAGACGCATCAAACCAACCTCAAAGCCAATAAATAACAACCTAAATCAACTAACAATATATCAGATCAACTATGCCACATACATACACACATATATATGTATCTACAGTACTGTGCAAAAGTTTTAGGCAAGTGTGAAAAAATGGTGTAAACAATGAATGCTTTCAAAAATGGAAGTGTTCATTTATTTATCAATCAACAAAATGCAGTGAATGAACAAAAGAGAGTCTAAATCAAATCAATATTTGGTGTGACCACCCTTTGCCTTCAAAACAGCATCAGTTCTTCTAGGTACACTTGCACAGTTGTTGAAGGAACTCGGCTGGTAGGTTGTTCTAAACATGACTGTGTTTCAACCTCCGTGTGACATTGATGATCATCGGTACCTGTTTGGTAAAACTGGTTGATCAGACACCGACTATAATCCTACAGAATCCCTGACTTTGTGCAAGTGTACCTAGAAGAACTGATGCTGGTCTGAAGGCAAAAGGTAGTAACACCAAATATTGATCTGATTTAGATTTTTCTTTCGTTTGCTCACTTTGCCTTTTGTAAATTGATCAAAATAAACAATCATTTATATTTCTGAAAGCATTCTTTGTTTACAGCATTTTTTCAAACCTGTGTGTGTAATGTAATATATATATATATATATATATATATATATATATATATATACACACACACACACACACACACACACACACACACACACACAAATAATAAATGACAACTCTCTACAACTGTTAGCAGTTACAAGTGGTTACATTGTGTTCTGTCTGAGGTTTGCCATGAAAATCTATATTTCCCCTTCGAGGTTTCAAAAAATTAACTACATTCGCAAGTTTATTCTGGTTTCCCTGAGTACTTCCGCACCAGACATCATCAGTCTAACGCTGCGGTTCTATAACACCAAGGGATTCGAACACATTTCAAGAAAGTCCAAAAGATTTCATTTGGGCACCTACAGCAATCTAAATCCTTAGGTTCTATAAAACACACATGACTGCACTAGCATGAGCTATTCAGGTTACAGGGTCTAGTGCTTTGTGTAAATCGTTAAGCACTAGAGACAATCAGGCCATGCGGCGGAGAAGTGTGATGATGATGCAGTATGTGTGAATAATTCTTTGACATGCAGTGCACAAAGGCTGCGACTTAATTTGGCCTGACATTTCGTACAGACGGGCAGCTTGCTTCAGAATGTCACATGGGATTTGGAGAAGTGTTTCACTCGTGTACGCACTTGTGAAATACTTTTATAACTTGCTAGCGCTAATCCTCTGCGTTAAAAGAAAAATCAGACATGTAGGAAATAATCATCATCACACGTTGTCAGCACATACCTCCATTTACGGAGGTGGAAAAAAAAACAAAACAAAAAAAAAAACATGTGAATCTCATCAAAGTACAATTCCTCCCTAAAAGCAACATGTGAAAGTGAAAGGGACTATTCCCATCATTGTGAAACACAGCACAACACACAGTGAACCACAAAGAAATACAGCCTCTGCATTTATCCCACACACACGTGCAACTGCGGGCAGCTATTTAAAGTGCCCGGGGAACAGTAACGGGACGGTACCTTGTACAAGGGAACCTCAGGGCAACCTACTGGTCTGGAATTTGAACCCAATACCTTCCGATCCTGGGGCCAACGCCCTAACCACTAGGCAATCGCTGCCCCAGTGTCTGCAAAGCTGCCACGTCTGCACCACCCGCAGAGGCCTATTCACACCAGGTATGATTTTTCCAGACAAATACATTTTGATGTTAAAGACATTTGACTACAATGCTGCGTATCAGCCATATTTCAGTTCATCCCACTCTTGGCACGGCACAAATACTTCTACACCAAGCTACAGGACGAGCGTAAACAAGCGTAGGTTAGAACAAAAGAGCGCCATATGCGTCTGTATGTAACTAGTCTTTTTCCATCTTACAATTAACGCCAGAGTTAATAACCTAATTTTCTAATACGTTACAAAGAGTGCATCCATTTATTTGCGGATAAATGTTTCTGGGTGGGAAATTGCCAGGCTTTGGCAAAACCACTACAACTACACAGGACCTAAAGAAATCCATTCAATTATGGCAGACTACGTGGATGTGGTTTAGGACCCAGTATGACCAACTAAGAGCTATAAAACGATTCATTCATAATGTCCTTTGCCACAAAAGTGGACTAGCTCACCCATCCTGTTTCTGAAAGGTTTGTGAATTTATCTAAAGCGGATCCTGGCGGTGTTCAGCTACATGCAGTCCGATCTGGTCCTAAACCAAGGTCTTAATAAAAAACAAACAAAAAAAAGTGATGTTTTGGGAACGCATTCAATGTGGAAACAATTAGGGTGACAATGACAACTTTTTTTTTTTTACTTGAATATTAGTCTCAGCTGGGTTTCCACACTACAGTAGCAAAATCTTGGCATCATACATGTCTGATCAACCAAATTTTGGATGTGTGAAAGACTAATAAATTTGGTAACCAAATAAGGCAGCTAAGCAGGATTGCAGGCGTGTCGGTCTTACCTGTGTGCCATACGTACTGCACCCATACGTATGTGCTAGCAGCAAAGAACAGCCACTGCACAGGGATGAACAGCAGGCATATGATGTCGGATGTAAACGCCACACACACAAAGAACACTGAAAATGCCTGCAAGATGAAGAGAGAGAGAGAAAACTATAACGATGATCTGATCTGCAGACGCAGGGTCTAATTAACAACACATCTAAAACACCATCAATCTCAAATGGTTTTCACCCCAAGATGTAAGAAGTCAATTTTTCAAGTTCTTTTTTATAACGTGATCAACAAACATCACGGTACCGCTCTAGTTGGAGCCTCTTATCCAGAGCGACTTCCATGTCCTAATTACAGGGAGAGTCGCCCTGGAGCAATTCAGGGTTAAGGGACCCAGTGGTGGTAGTGACAGAGGTGGGATTCGAACCTGGGACCTCTTGACCACCACCACCACCACCACCCCATCAGTGAAATAAAACACACAATCTAATACTACCCTTCGTATTTATTTTAATATTTTGAAAACCTGCCACCTTACTCAGGATAAGTTATTGTATTATACATTTTTTTGGAAGAATAATATAAAATGATGACATAAAACATGCTTTAACTTTTGCACAGGGCACAGTTTAAATTTTTACCAGCCTGAAGTGTTACACCGCGCTAATAAACAGTAACCATCTATCTCTGTGAAGGAAGTGTGCTTATGATGTTTGCTTTTCTATAAGCAATAAGCAAAAAGAATGTGAGCACAAGTGGTAAAGTCTTTCTGTACTGTGTCTGCCTTTTTGAAAACAGAGGAAAATGGAGACGCTTACCAGGCCCTGGTATCTGAAGGAGTCATAAACACTCCTGATGAAGAGCCAGAAGGGCCAGAGATACTCGAACCTGAACTCCAGCACAAAATCAGCCAGTAGCACCAGTGCCCAGACCACCAGGAACTTCAGATACAGGAAGGTACTGAGTAGGGGGGAGAGAGAGAGGGAGAGAGAGAGAGAGAGAGAGAGATTAACATGTTATGTAGTTCTCAATTATGTCATTTCTGGGAGTTAAATGGTGTGTGCAGTGATGACATGAATGAGGATGCAGAGAAAGCATTTTAAACCTAAGCGCTAGTCCAGAAATCTTTATTTCGCAAAAAAGCGTCTGAACGCGCTGGAGCATTTCAAATTCAAAGTTTTATTACATCTTTAGACCTCAATCTAGAAAACAGGAAAATGCAGAAATATGGTAAAAATGTTTTTTCAAAAATGTTCACAAAACATGTAGGCTGTGACAAGATGTGGAAATAATTTCCAAAAATAATTCAATATAATTTTATACACATTTAACAACCTAATAGTTGGCTATACAGAATTTGGGGGTCCTGAGCAGTATTTAATCGATCATTTAAACTCTTTAAAATGACTGTTGCTTTTACCTACTCTCAGTTTCCATTAAGGGCTGCATGTAAAAGCTAAAGTGAAAAACAAAAATGAAGAACACATCTGTATAATCCAGTGCTTTACTGCAGGTTTGCAGGCGCAGCTTTGTGAACGACTGCTTTACGGTGAATCATACTCATTAATCATACAGCAAGTGATCATCTTTTTTGAGCACGTTAAAGAGCATGGCAGGGTAATTACGGACGGACATCAAGTGCTTAAATAAAATACCGGCAATAACTTTGATTCTCATCAAAGCTTAGTTTTACTTTTTTAACAGATGGGATTTTAAGGTTTTACGTTACACCAAACTTTCCAAATGATTGTGTGTTCGGGAAGGGGAACAAAGACCATTTCCTCACTTCTCTCTTTCCTGAAGGCTGTTACTGCACCTTTAAGAGTAATCTGAAAATGACTTCAGGTCCTACTGGCTACGATTACAGTTATGGTTTTGGACCTTTGTGACTTCAGTGTGAATTGCCACAAAACACGAATCTTTACAGCCCTATGATCTCCTAGATCTCGTTAAGGTCCTGTGGCCACAGTCCTGGATAAGACCGAGAATGAGATTCTTCCAGACCTGATCTGAAGAGATCTGATGTTTCATTTGCTTCACATGTCACATTTAAACAGCAAATACAAATCATACTGAAACGGGTTCTGCAAAAATCAAATATCGCTCAATGTGCAACAATTATTGTTTTATTTTTTAGGATATCTAAAAGAGAAAATGTTAAAACTTCGTGCATCGTTAAAAGTGCAAAATTTAACATCCCTATAAATAACCAGAACTAGTTTACAGTAACCGTAGGACCAAGCAGCTGACCTCTGTATCTCTACATTAAAAAAATTAATTAAATGTAGTTTAATTTAAATCTTAAAAGCACTATATTAAATACCATCTAATGATATTGTCTCAGTGTTGAGACGTATGTAATTTATACTTGCTCCTGAATTAAATGTGCTACTTTAAACCATTAAATGAGTGTGCAAAAAAATGGCTCTAATCCTGCCCACGTTACCATTGGTGGCAAATCAAAATATGGTCACACAATGCAGCAGAAACTGTTTCCAGGAGTACTGCAGACATCCCAAAAACATGAGGTCAGCTCATACCTCTGGCGAGTTATCTGTACTGTTTCCTAAGCCACTCTATAAATATGTTGTTGGAGATACACTGAGCTCCACAACTTAGTAGCACTTGATTTCTTACGTTTTGCTAAGAGCCAAGAGTCCTACGTGCTGTTCAATGAGCTTTACTGCTTAAAACCCGATTATACGTTAACAAACAAATACACATCAAGAAAAGTCACTTCCATCACTTGCTTTGAGTGAAGCCACAACATGCAACCTGCAACCATCTTAATGCTTTCTACAGTTTTCTAATTATTAGATAATTATATGAGAGCAGTGATCTTATTTTGTGGAAACAACAAAAAAACAGGGTTGGAAAAGCCTCAAGCATGTGTAAGGATAAATATGTAAAGACATGATCATTATTTTACCTTTAATCATGGTTCAGGACACAAAATAGTGATTAAAAAAAGATTTTTATTGCAAGCGTCCTGTTTTAATGGAAATAGTGTTAATGTAAAAAAATTTAAATCTTCCACATAACGTGGTCAAAATGTGCCAAAAAAGTTTGAGCCGTTGAAGCCAGCGACTCTCTGTTCCTCTAAAAATCTCTACTGAAGCTGCAACGTGTGTGTTAAATGTAATAATCACATTAATAATGCATTAATTGCATCGACTTATCTGAACCATTAATGGCATCGAACGTGTACGGTGTTCAGGTTTTACTTAAATGGTCTCGGCACCCGTTCTGGAGAAAAAGGAACATCATTACGATCTGGTGTGGCACCACAAACAAGCCAACGTGTGTGGCGTGTCCTTAGTCTCCAGGTGTGGTGTTCACACACAGAAGATGAATCTGACAGGAACTTGCTGATCCAGATTGATGACATAGTTGTAGTCATTTTTTTAAAGCTGGGAAACACCACCCTGCCCAGTATGAGAGCGCCAAAAGAAAAATAAACTCTGTGATAAATACCATTATAGTTAGTCAGTGGTTTAGAATTGCCATGTCTAATAAGTTTAATATTTTAAAAAGCCACAGAATTCGTAGTGCTGGGTCAAATGTGAATATGTTGCTAATTTATGCCATTTTTTTTTAATCAAAAAACAAATTTGGATTTCAGATTTTGTAATTAACAGACGAATAATAGCAATCGCTTTTCCATCAAATGGTTAGACTGAACAGAAATTGTAAAATGTAGATTTTAAAGTTATGAATAATATTCAAGTTAACTAAACATGGATTTTAGAAAGGATCAGAGTGGCCTAAGCTTTATAGCTGACTAGCTGGTAGCTCAGCAGCGATGACCGAGTCGAAGGCACAGTGATTAGTCATTAATAGCAGCTCGCTTTAAAGTTTAAACATATGCAGGGTGGAGCTAAATTCTTCCTGGCTAGCTGCACACAAAGTCACTGTAATAACAGGCAGCACACGCAAATATCTGCTCTGCGAAAAACGTCTAAAGAAGGTCCAAACTAGAGTTCATGGTTCATAAACCATCGATGGGTTTTGGTCTACTGGTGAAACCTCTGATTATTCTGTGAAATTGCTTCCTTGCATTTCTGAATCGCAGCTACTTGGCTGGCCAATCACTTAATGAAGCTTCGAGCTTATTAATGAGAGTTTCTTTTTTCTGCCAATTTAAATGTAAAAGAAACAAAATGACAAAAATATTCCATACCTTTTAAAAGCCTTGAAAATACGGTTGCAAACCTTTTCAAACGTACATATTTTAATAGTAATAATTAAATCTATTAATGCTGACCTTGTGAATTGGCAGAGTGCCATTACATTTAATACTAAACCATCAAGCCTGAAAAAAAAAGACTTTTTTTTTATTTAACCTGTGCAATTAAAGGAAGTAATTTAAAGGGAACAGCTAAAACTAACTTTCAACTAAAATTTCAGTTAAAAATATTTGCCACAAATAGTTCAACACTAACATGGACCTTACATGAAAGTGTTTCAAAGTCCAAAACGATCAGGACAATCTTGGTCTGAAATCAGATAAGGGATTAGGGCATTAAAAAGGTAGAGTGGTATAAAACGAGGATTATTAAACATAGCACGTGTGAACGGCACCTGTTGGCATCAACTAAAGTGTGTGTGTATCTTATATATAGCCACTCCATAAATATGTTTTCTGAAATAAACTGGTCTCTACAACTTGGTACCACTTTGCAAAATGCTGAATTTTAAACATATCGGTCGAAGCCAAGAATCCCAAGTCTGTGTGCGTTATGGTTTTAAAAGAACGACCAACGTTCTAAATGAACGACCAACAGCGCAAACATAATTTCTCATGTGCATAAAGTGCAGCAGTAATACGGTTTATTTAAAGAATCCGCTCCTAAAGCCCTGTTTTGTTCAACCCAAATGTGCTGTTTCTACAGTAAAAGGCTGCACTGGTTGAACATCAGCCGGTCATTTACATTTAAAACTCAGAACCGTTTCAAATCTTTTCCAGAAAACCAGGTGATCTGATCGGAGCACAAAGTATGAACACGCCGATTTCCATCAACATCTCACCCACTTTGGTCCCCTCGATGGAGTTTAACAGGACTAAATCCCTGACAGCTACATGATGCATCTCTCCCAAGCTCTTCCTTTCTCAGAGTATCATGATCAAGATGAATATCGTCCCATCACCCAGCCCCAGCTGTGGGAGACCTGTCACTGGACTTCACAGCAGCTCTGAATGAGAGAAAGGAAAGCGCTCCAGTTAAAGACGAGAAACGTGTTTTCAATTTGACAGCTGCAACAGGGCTGGGAAAAGCACCTGCCCGACATCCCCCGATCCACATCCAGGCCTCAGACTGAGTGATTATGTGAAAGCGTGAGGTGAAGTCCTCCTCGGATGAAGTGTGCCCGGAGAGAAGGGCTGCCTGGCAGCTGGTCGGGGTCCTTGTGTACGTTAGCCAGCTGGCTAGCTCCCCTGTAGCACAACACAGAGCCATTTAATCAATCCCGCGACGCTAAAAGACACTTTAAACGAGCTCAGTGGGTCAAAAAGTGAAGTTCAAGTCGAGCGAACGGTTGAATTCACAGCCAACGAGGCAGAAAAGAGAGAGTTAGCGAGCCAGCTAGCTTGATAGCCGCGTTAGCCGCAATGCTAACTCGGCTAAGCAGTTGCTAAGCACAAATATGGGAGCACACGTTCAAAGACTGCGGTTTAAAATCACCCAAAGGGGAAATAAAAGGCAGAAATAGTTGACCGGGCTCTCTCCGCCCCTCCACACGGGGATGTGAGGAGGCTTGGTGGGGGAGATAAGTCCCGCTAGCCGCCACCGTTACCTGCCGTAAATCCCCTCGGCGATTCGGTTCCGTTTCAACGGCCGCCGGAGTTTGCTGCAGTCCGCATTGCGCCGCTTCATCCTCCCGCTTTTAACCCTCCTTCTCCTCGGCCTCGCTGGGTGTCCCCTACCGCCACGGCGTCCGCTTCTCCGCGCAGGTCGGCCGGAGCGACATTGGGAGCTCCCTCAAACAGCCAGGCGGCTAACTGTCGTTGTTATTATTGTTGCCCCCTCCTCCTTCTCCTCCTCCCCCCTCCCCGACTGGAAACAAAGAAATAAATAAAAACACCCCGCCGAAGACCCTCCTCTCCCCACCGTCTCGACGGAGGCCAGCCGTTAGAGACAGATTTTGGCCCCCAACTGTGCGCGCCGTCTCACGGAGCCGAACGGGACCGCCACTGAGCCCCGTTGTGTCTGATTGAGGCTCTCTGCAGGACGGCTGACAGCCAGAAAGACGGCCGTTTTGGGTTCTCGGGCGTTTTGACAGGCGTCCCTCTTGACCAATCGCTTCCCTCGAGTCGCGCATCAGGTCGCGCCTGTGGACCAATCCGATGCCAGGGGCGGATCCCTCGAGGTGCGCGAGCGCTCTTGGCGTAGCGACGTCGGTCGCCCTCTCGCGCACTGACGTTGCCAGACAACGGAATATCAAAGGTTCCGCAACCAAAGAAAAACGAGGCCTCGCGAGCATAATAAATTACCCTTTACATAATTTAAATATATATATTACTAATAAGGTAATGAATTAATATTATATTAATATAATATAATAATATCTAATTGAGTAAAATTTACACGCTGAAAGTATAGTTACAGGTATATTTGAAGTATTTCGCTCTTATAGATAGATAGATAGATAGATAGATAGATAGATAGATAGATAGATAGATAGATAGATAGATAGATGTGATCTTTATTGTCAACTAAGTAACATATTTTTGTGTAAAAGCCTCAAGCGGTGTAGCCAAAGGTGCAGGATTTAATCAAATGGATGAAATGCACTTTATGAAACTGAGCAATGATAATGTACCAGTACATATATTACATTGAAGGAATAAACTAACTGCACTAAATCCATTAAATGTTGACTGTCAACCTAAACTTTTCTCCCTGTAAATGACCAAAGATATCATGTTAGGAATGTGTTTACCTGTAATTTATAAATAATCATTTGCAAAAAAGTTGAAGCAGTGGATCATTTGGCTCATTTTGTGTAGCCTACTTGAAAAATCAGATTACGAGTTGCTAGAGAGCTTAGGGATGTGTCAGGTTCTTCAGGGTGCTTGCGTTGGATGACATGCTGCTGTTCCCCGCCCTGGTCAGGATAGCCCAGAGAGAAGTCCTTGAGGCAGGCATGCAGGGCTGGACAGAGAAGTAAACAGTCACTCATGGCCCCACAATACGCTCCAAGTCTGCGGTCCCGGCTGCCGCCTCTGGCAATACTACTGCAGGTTACCTTTATTGTACTTTTTGCCTTTTTTGTGGAGACTGAGCATCCTAAGAAGGCTGATGACAAAGAGTTTTTTCATTCATATGCAAGTAAGTAATCGTTTTTTCATTTCATAATTCATTTACAGCCTTAAAGTGCAGTGTGGGACTGGGACAGAGCACTTCAGAATGCATTTGGAGAGACATACACACATATTGGTACCTGAAAAGCCTTTGGATCAGCCAAGGGCAGCTCAAGCTTTGATAGATCTGCTTTTAATTTAGAATTTTCTGATAATCAGACCAAACGAAACCTGTATTAAGAAAGTGGTTACAATGTAATAATGTTAATGACAAGATAAAATGATATGCAAGGGGTTTTTAGTTGGAAAATTCATCATTTCGGTGTTTATTTAAACTACGCCTCATGCACAATATTGTGGCAGCTTGCCTTGCCGTTGGGGTGGGGATACCCTGTGCCACTGGTGCGGTGTGATAAGAGGAACCCTCCTCCCCTTCACCCTGCAACATGCGCATGCTTTTGCCAAAATAATAATATCCCAGCTGTAATCTTAACCATCGTATTTTAAGACTTAACAACATTATTCAGTGTTTGAAACTGCCACTCTAGCTGCCCCCTGTAGTAAATAGCCCTGGGTTTACCGACTAGGAGTCTGATGGGTAAATCACTATTCCCTGGGTGGGTGATGGGGTGAATGCAGAGAAGCACTTTCACTTTCTTTTTCATGCCTTTTTTGTCCATCCATTTTCTGCCGCTTGTCCCAAACGGGGTCGCGGGGAGGTGCTGGCGTCCAACCCAGCGCACACAGGGCGAGGACGGGGGACGCACCCTGGACAGGTCGCCAGCCCATCGCAGGGAGGAGCGTGATGGGGACGGCACCTTGCTCAAGGGTACCTCAGGGCAACCTATTGGGAAGGGGTTTGAACCCCCTCTCCTCCGATCATGTGGCCAACGCCCGAACCACTAGGCCACCACTGCCCCTGCCTTTTTTGTGTACATCAAATATGCATGAAAAGTAGAAAAGGATACAGATTAAAGTGAAAGTGATTATTTGCCATTGTGAAACATAACCTCTGCTTTTCGCCCACACACACTCCGTTAAGCAGTGCGCAGCCATATCCAGCACCCATGAAGCAGTGATTGGGACGGTACCTTGTTCAAAGGTTCTTAAGTATTGTATACTCATAAAAGACTGCTGCAGAAACCTCAAAGGTTTCAACCTATGTACACTCTTTATTCAATCAATCCCAGGAACCTTTTAATCAAAGTTTTCAGTGACATTAAGAGGCTCATATACTGAACTTTTAATCCCCCATTTCCCATGTCTTTTTTTGCTGTCAGACTTTCAGGATGTCCATGTGATGGTGTTCCTGGGTTTTGGTTTCCTGGCCACTTTCCTAGTCCGCTATGGCTTCAGCAGTGTGGGCTTCAGCCTGCTCGTAGCCGCCATGGCTGTGCAGTGGGCCGCTCTGCTAGACGGCTTTATGACCTCCGCCAACTGGACGATCAGAATCAAAATGAAAAGGTACTGAAAATACTCCAAATAAATCCTTTTTATAGCTCACAGTGTGTCATACTGCACCAACAAGTCTGCAGCACCTTAACAAGGACCTGAACTGAACTGTGTGAGAAAAGTGTTGCCAGCTCATTTACAGGAATGATTTGGGTGACTTTCGAGTTCCAGTGAATGAGCTACATTGTACAATTTGGACACAAACACATCTTGGGTTATTCACTAAATCTGCAGTAAGTTGAAAACAATGCCAACTATATTTCACGCACTTTGGAGTACAACTGCCAAATCGCTGATGACAAGTGAAAGTGACTATATGTCATTGTGAAACACAGCACAGCACACAGTGAGACACAACAAAATATAGCCTCTGCGTTTAACTCACACACACCGTGCTGTTGAAAGTGCCTGGGGAGCAGTAACAGGGGCAGTACCTTGCTCCAGGGTACCTATTTGAATCCATGACCTTTAGATTCTGGGGCCAACTCCTTGAACACTAGGCCACCGGTAGGTAATAGCTGATGACAACTTACCCTAGGAAAAGATTACATGTATTTGGGAATATTTAATCAGGTTACTAAAAATAAGTAACAATAAATAACCCAGATTACACTGTAAGAATAAGCATTAAATTATAGTCACATTAAAAGAAATAAAATAATATATCTGTCCGTGACGCTTCCACCAGCATGTTCCCAGGTTGCCAGTAATACATTTACTAACATTTGTTTTTATGTTTGACAGTTGATCTATGAATAAAGGCATTTCATTTACAGGGGAAATGTTCCGTGTAATAAGAAAAAAGAATATTTTTGGATATTTTTGTGACCCCCTAGTTGTTAGATGCAGTATAATCGATGTTTGATTTTAAAGTAATCTAAAAATAATCCAAAAGTAGTTTTTTTTCCTAGACTAATGTTAAAAATCACTGATATAGTCTTGTTTTTGGCGCTTACTGATCACATTAAGGATGCGTGTCAGAAGACGTTCGCAGATATGATGCTTATAGAGGAGTGTACTATCCTGTTGTCACACCATTGTTTCCTCCTCCTGCCAGCCTGGTTGACGCTGAGCTCTACGCATGCTCGGCTCTTGTGGCCATGGGTGCCGTCCACGGAAAGACCAATCCTGTCCAGCTTCTGGTGATGTCTCTGATAGAAGTCACAGGGTTTGTGATAAACCAAAGGCTCATACTCCACCCTCAGGTGAGCGAATGATAGAATAATAAAATAATAACATTCATACTAAAATTCAGCCATGGACTGTGCAGGTATGATCAAATAATTAAAAAACAGTTAAAAAATGATTCATACGGAGGAAAAAACACAAATAATAACAAAAATAACAGACAATTAAATAATCTATTTTAAAAATAATACTTTAAAAACACTGTTTCTTATAATTGAGCTCATAATCAGCAACAAAAAATGAATTACCATAATTAAATCAGGTCTGGATATTTAACACGTGTAAATTGTCAAAACCTCTTTTGTAAATACGCTCCCTACTGATTCAAAATGGCCATGGCCCATGGAAGTGGTCCAGCTGTCCATCACAATTGCTTTTCCTTTTCCTGTAAAGTGGTGAGGACTATTAGTTTAACCATTAGTTAAAGTGACTAATGAAAGTGAAAGTGACTAATTGCCATTGTGAAACACAGCACAGCACACAGTGAATCATGAAATTCAGCCTCTGCTGTTTACGCACACACATCGTACAGCAGGGAGAAGCTATTTAAAGCACCCGGGGAGCAGTGATGGGGACGTTACCTTGCTCAAGGGTACCTCAGTGCAACCTACTGGTCTGGAATTCAAACCTTCTGATCCCGACACCAAGTCCCTAACCACTGGGCCACCGCTGCCCCAACAGGGGGTTCGATTCCCAGAATCCTTTACATGTGAAGCTTTCTGCTGCCTTTTCCTCCCACAGCACCACCATAGGTGTGTGAACACTGGATAAGCCATCATACCTCCACCCCACCTGTGGCCCTGGTTAGGATAAAGGGCTTAGTTAATGAATGATAAATTACATTTTTGAAGATGTGAGGTTTATTGAAATGGGACATACACTCCCTGAAAGAGTACAATGGCCTTCCTTTATTATGAACAGGCACCAGGCAGCATCATGTTACTGCATGTCTTTGGAGCTTTATTTGGTGTGATGACTTCATGGGTGCTTTACCGGAGTGGGAATGAGCCGAAGCACGAAAAAGAGAAGCTTGGCGGCAAATCTGGCCTGTTCGCCATGTTCGGTAAGGAAATAATATAATAATAATCATAAAACCAAGCTGAATTCTAATTCTTACATTTGCAGGACACTTATTTAGGAACCACAACCTTGTCGCTCCTCCTTGCAGGACTGACTGTCGCCCATTATGTGCCTCGTATCATTTGTGTCAGCCACCTCAACCCCTTCATCTACAGTCAATTGTTGATTCTTGAGGCTGGATAATTTTGGGTTGTGTACCACTGGCCTACCATGTGTGTGTAAAATCATCTAAAAATGACACACTAACATGGTCAGTGTTGCAACTCTACTGAGAATGTTCCACAATCCAAATAATGTCTAAATGAGAGCATGCAAGCCACATGACTGTCCTCAGAGAATCTGGTAGGTTTTGACGTTCAAGAAACCCCCACATTTTTGCAAGTTGTGCAGGGGTAGGCATTTCTGAAAACATGCTGCGACAAAAACAGACCCGCTTGAAACAAAGCATTTGCCTCAGGTTCATGGTTGTTAAAGCGGGAAGCTCCTTGTGAACGTGTGTTTTGCTTTGGGGATCCATAGCCAATGAGAACACAACTATAATTCCAGCTGATCCCAGTTTTTTTGGTTAACAGGACTGCTACTTAATAACGCCATCCTGATGCAACAAGGCTCTCACAGTGGAGCCTGAAATGGTTTCTTTATTGTTTTTGCGCAAAATTGCAGCTTATAAGTGTTTTTTTATAATGAGAAACAAGCTTATTTCCTCAACACAGAACAGCATGGAATATTTGATTGCTAATGTCACATTGGATCGTAGTTACAGGGCTTTGCTAACGCGGCATTAACAGGCAGCATTAATAATTCTACACAACGCCTACACAAGCTTTTATGGGTGAGTAGCATAAACCTATGTTAACATTTATGAAATTTATGAAAACTGGAGATTTTTGCACCCTCAAAAGTACAAGATGGTCATTGAAGTCAAGTTTTGTGCCTTAAAATGCATCTTTCCAGGAGAGAGGGTCACACTGGGAACCCTTCATGACCTTGGAGTAAGGAGTAAGGAAGTGGCGTAAGAATGGGGTGTAGAGAGTCAGTCCACCTTAAAAGACAAACCTGCAGTGGAATATTGTGTGTTCGATTCAAGGTATCAACCCAGTGACCCCTGCAGCTTTTCCTCGGAGTGTAGAAAGAGCGATAAGGATGGATGCTTGTTGGAATAAGTCTTTTAAATGAAGTGAAAGTGAGTGAACCACAATGAAATTGGACCTCTGCATTTAACCCATGCAGCTATGAAAGCGCCCAGGGAGCAGTGACAGGGACGGTACCTTGAGTACCTCAGGGCAACCTACTGGTAAGGGGTTTGAACCCACAATCTTCCAATCCTGTGACTAGCCACTAGGCCACCGCTGCCCTACCGACGAAAGTAGGATTCAAACCCACACGTGCAGAGCACAATGGATATGCAGTCCATCGCCTTAACCTCTCAGCCACCTTGTCGTAAATGTTGATCTAAAATCAAAAGTCAAAATTTTCCAGTAGGTGACATATAGTGTCATGAATGAAGCCCAACATTTTACTATTTTACTATCTATTTACCACAATCTCTTACATCCGTAAGTGTGAACTGCTTTTCTAAGCTAATAAGCAGCCAGTGGGACTATTTCTAAAAAACATGGAGTTAAAATGGTATTATTTTCCAAAACTCAAATTCTTATATGAAAAAGAACTAATATTGTTTGCCTTCAGCGACACTCAAGCCAAATCATTAAAGGCTCTCATGCCCTCTAGTGTTTTGCCGTCAGGTTTGTGGTATATCAGGAGTGGTTCACAGCCAAACCCTCGCTAACTGACTCTATTGTGGTCAGCTTAGTGTACAATAGATGTTCCCAAATAGGCTTCCAATCTCAATAGGCTCCCAAATCTGAATGTCCTCATCCTGATCATCCAAAAGGATCAATAATGAATAGGTATAAGGGTGTGATGGGACATAGGACATGATGCCCATTAAGTGGACCTTTAAGCTCATAAAGTGGTGAATGTGTGGAACAGCAAAGTAGGTGTTTCTATTAAATAGAATGATTTTAATCTTAATACTCAATAATTTTTCTCCCACGGATTAATAAAAAAAACTTTAAAAGCTCAGCAGCGACAAGGTCCTGGGTTTAAGACCCAGGCGGGACAGTCCGCGTCCTTTCTGTGTGGAGTTTGTTCTCCCCGTGTCTGTGAGTGTTTCCTCCAGGAGCTCCATTTTCCTCCTCCGTCCAAAGACCTGCACGTCAGGTGGACTAGAGATGCTAAATGGCCTTTATGTGTGAGTGTGTTTGTGTGTGTGAGTGTGTTTTACGATGGACTGGCAACCTGTCCAGGGTGTTTCCTCGCCATTCGTCCTGTGAGAGTTGGGACAGACTCCAGCACCCCCCTTATTAGAACAAGCAGCTCAGAAAATGAGTGAGAGAGTAGAAATGAATAAAAAATCCAAGAGTTGTATATGTATATATATATATATATATATATATATATATATATATACATACACACACATTGACATTCACTTGGTGTTGGAATTTGGTTCACGTGTGTCAAATGCTTTACATTATCATATCCATCCCAGAGAAAATCCCAGTCTTCAGAACTTTCCCGCATTAAGCTGCATGGGCTGAGCCGGACCAGCACGTTTCAAATGATCTCATCTAGCCAATGAGACAAGACTGATTGCTGCAAAATCACTGGGGGGTGGAGTCATTTTCAGAAATCTGCTGCAGACCTGCATGGCTTGATGAAAGCAAGAGGTGGTGATTTTGATGGAACTCTTACTTAATCACCCACATAAAAAATTGCACTAACAATGTATGTTGTTACATTACACTTTAAACCAGTCGCATTTAAGTATTTGTATGTCACGTGTTTATGAAAAAGCAATGCAGTCATGCATTCATATATTCACAGTTCAGGGACAGAGTTCATAACTGCTTCAGGAAGCCTGGTATTTACAGTTTCCTTCGATTGCTTAATGATATTGGATAATTTCACAAAACCAAGTGCAAAACTCGAAGACGTAAAGACTTTCAAAAATCAAGTATTAAGTCTTAATGTATTATGTATTCCAAATAAAGCCTTGTAAGTGTCTTTAAAATGCACTGTGCAGCCTTGAGGAATTTTTTGCTAAAATCTCTATTTTTGAACAGCAGTTTTAATTATGCTTCCTGTCACATAATTAAAGTTGCCCTCTCTCTCTCTCTCTCTCTCTCTCTCTCTCTCTCTCTCTCTCTCTCTCTCTCAGGGACCTTGTTTCTGTGGATGTTCTGGCCTAGTTTTAACTCAGCGCTGGTTAAGGACAAAAACATTGTTTATGGCACGTATCTGTCCTTGGCAGTCAGCACCGTCACAGCAGTGGCCGTCTCTGTGATATCCAGCCCCAAAGGAAAGATCAGCTTGGTGGGCTTGGCTTTTGGATACTACATTTAAAACGGATTCAGTTTTACAAAAAGTGCAAAATTGTTGAAAATAAGGTCATTGTAATTCCAGTAGCAGGATCAATTATTTTCCATCAAACATCCTACAGCCCAAACGCAAACATGCACCAATTCGAGTCCACTCCTTTTAGCAAGTTTGATTCTGTTGTTCACTTTGCATCAGTGGAGTTTACTCAGCTTGGGGCCCTGTGAAAATCTTCCAAGTCCAACTATAATTACAAGGAAGAAATCATTTTGAAGCCTTAAACAAGAACATTGAACACCCAACTGGGTGGTCCTGGTTTAACTTCTTCATTCAGTACAGGTGAAAATGAACAGGGTCAGAGTATAAAGTAAAAATTACCGGAATGTACTCAGAACATAATGTAAAAAGTACAGTAATGTACTGAGAGTATAATGTAAAAAGTACAGTAATGTACTCAGAGAATAAAGTAAAAAGTACAGGAATGTACTGAGAGCATAATGTAAAAAGTACAGTAATGTACTCAGAGAATAAAGTAAAAAGTACAGGAATGTACCGAGAGTATAAAGTAAAAAGTACAGGAATGTACTCAGAGCATAATGTAAAAAGTACAGGAATGTACTCAGAGAATAAAGTAAAAAGTACAGGAATTTATTTAGAGAATTAAGTAAAAAGTACAAGAATGTACTGAGAGAATAAAGTGAAACGAGTCTCCTCTGAAAGACATTTGTAGCGTCTGTACTGAAAGTGAACTGAATCTCACTCCAGTGATTTAGCCTAGTTCTAGTTGTTAGGATGGTGGTTCATATCAACAGTTCAAAGTAGTTTTGATACATTAATACTGAATTCATTTGCTGGGGAGTCGTCAATTGGATTTTAGGATCTGAACAATCCTTTTTGCAGCGTTGTAATATAATTCAATTATAAGTGTTTAAAATTGGTCAAGAAGGAAGACTGAAAGGCAAGGTTCACAAGACAGTAGAGAAAACAACTATGTTGTATGAGTCGGAGACGATGGTGATGACAAAAGACAGACAGGAGCGCTGGATGTTGTAGACTTTAAGACGCCAGACTAAAGGATGTTGAGGTTGGAGAAGACTAGGAGTGAGTATATTAGAGGGACAGCTCAGGTTGGACAATTTGGATATAAAGAGAAACTCAACAAGCCCAAAGAAAGGAGGAAATTTAGTAACGGACCCTTTTCTCCTAACTAGGTACATGTTCAGAGCTCCATCCTGGCTGGGGGTGTGGCCATTGGGGTAGCCATGACAGCAGTTCCTTGGATGGACATGACTGTTGGCTTCTTTGCTGCTCTTTTGGCAACACTGGGATTTCGATACTTAAAGGTGGGCATAAGATACATAATCAACCAAAATCGGTTCTGTGCTCAGGAGCTCATTGTGTTACAGTTGTTAAAGAGTGAACAATGCTTTATAAGGTATATAGATTGACTGGTCAATTTATCGGAAACCAATGGGACCATTCTCAAACTAGCAGCGTCATAGAGGCACATAAAACCTTCCAGCAACACCACTGTGCCTTATACACTCATACCAACATTACACACACCCTCATGCTGCTCCTATATTGGTGCCGCTCCTTTATTGAGGAGGGTCCGCCACTCATATAATATATGTTCACTCTAGTGATGACCAGGGCTGAAGGTGCAGGACAAATTAGAACAGATGAGCTTCAGTCTGTAATTATACACCTCTGCTGTGAACCAATAAGGCTGGTGGAGCACAAACTGGCCACAGATTGGGAAATGTAGGTGTTTCAAATAAAGAGGCCAGAGAGTGGACCATGCTGGAGACATGCTTGGCCAGTCCAGCACCTTTACCTTCAGTTTCTTTAGCGAGGCAGTGCTCATCTTGGAGGTGTGTTTGGGGTCATTATCATGTTGGAATACTGCCCTGAGGCCCAGTTTCTGAAGGGAGGTGTTCGTGCTCTGCTTCAGTTTGTCACAGTACATGTTAGCATTCATGGTTCCCTCAGTGAACTGTAGCTCCCCAGCACTCATGCAGCCCCAAACCATGACACTCCCACCACCATGCTTCACTGTAGGCAAGACATACTTGTCTTTGTACTCCTCACCTGGCTGCCGACACACACGCTTGACACCATCTGAACCAAATAAGTTCATCATGGTCTCATCAGTCCACAGGACATGGTTCCAGTAATCCTTGTCCTTAGTCTGCTTGTCTTCAGCAAACTGTTTGCGGGCTTTCTTGTGCATCTTTCTTTTCATCTCTAGAAGAGGCTTCCTTCTGGGACGACAGCTCTACAGACCAGTTTGATGCAGTGTGCAGCGTTTAGTCTGAGCCCTGACAGGCTGACCCTCCACCCCTTCAACCTCTGCAGCAATGCTGGCAGCACTCATACGTCCATTTTCAGAAGACAATCTCTGGATATGACGCTGAGCACGTGCACTCAACTTCTTTGGTGCACGATGGCGAGGCCTGTTCTGAGTGGAGCCTGTTCTGTTAAACCGCTGTGTGGTCTTGGCCACCGTGCTGCAGCTCAGTTTCAGGGTGTTGGCAATCTTCTTATAGCCGAGGCATCTTTATGTAGAGCACCAAATCTTTTTTCCAGATCCTCAGAGAGTTCTTTGCCATGAAGTGCCATGTCGAACTTCCAGTATCCAATATGAGAGAGTGTGAGAGTGATAACACAAAATTTAAAACACCTGCTCCCCATTCACACCTGAGACATTGACACTGGGGAGGGAAAATGGCTAATCAAGCCCAATGTGGACATTTTTCACTTAGGGGTGTACTCACTTTTGTTGCCAGAGACATTAATGGCTGTGTGTTATTTTGAGGGGACAGCAAATTGACAGTTATACAAGCTGTACACACGGGCTACTTTACATTGTATCAAAGTGTCATATCTTCAGTGTTGTCCCATCAAAATATATAACCCAATATTTACAAAAATATGGGGGGTGTACCCACTTTTGTGAGATACTGTATATCTATTGTTATATTGGCCAGTTACTGCGTTGCATCAGTAATCTCTCTCTCCCTCTCTCAGGACCACATGCTGTTTGGTTTTGAGTGCCACGATACCTGTGGTGTCCTGAACGTCCACGCTGTCCCGGGAATTCTGGGATGGTTTGTTTTTGTCGTCCTACGGATGATCAGAGCTGAGGATTATGTGGTGTAAGTATAAACTCTATCCATTACTGATCACTGTGCACCACAACTTACTAATACATTTAAACGCAGCCGAAGCCACTGTACTTATGATGTGATGATGTGTTTTGTTCTCAGTGCTGTCAGGTTTGCAGTGTTCAACATCTTAGTTTTGCTGATCACAGTCAGCATCAGCATCGTGCTGGGCATCATCACAGGTATGTTTAAACCTCTAGAGGTCACTTTAGGTCAATATAAAAGCTTGCTTTTGCTCGTAGTCATGGTAAGCAGTAATAAGTCAATCAATCCATCCATCCATCCATCCATCCATGTCTGTTTTAAGTCATTTTTAAAGCCTTCAAGGATGTGCAGTAACGTTCCTTTTCTAGCACAGAGGAAAGACTATCAAATAGAAAATGAAAAAAAAAACTGGGGCCATATGTTTGGTGGGGCAAATGGTATAAGGAACTGAATTGGTAAATCAGGTTTAAAGATTGTGCTTATTTTCCTAATTCGATGATGAGAAATTATGATCAACAGTAAGGACTGATGAAAAAAAAACTGCTCAAAAAAATGAAAGGAACACTTCTGAATCAGTTTAGTATCACGTCAGTTCTTGTGGGATGTGGGATGTTGATCTGGTCAGTTCAGTATCAGAGGGGGTTGTTAATCAGTGTCAGCTGTTTTGGTGTTGATGAAATTAACCTCAGCTGCACTAAAGGGGCAACAATGAGACGACCCCAAAAACAGGAATGGTTTTCCTGTCCGCAGACGTTTTTTTCCCTCCTCATCTTTTTTTGACTGCTTTTCTGTGGTTTTGCATTTGACTACGGTCAGTATCACTACTGGTAGCACAAGGAGATACCTGGACCTTACAGAGGTTTAACAGGCAGTCCAACTCCACCAGGATGGCACATCACTATGTGCCATTGCCAGAAGGTTTGCTGTGTCTCAAGAGCATGGAGGAGATTCCAAGAGACAGGCAGAGAGCTTGACAGGGCCGTTGCAGGTCTTTAACCCACCAGCAGGACCGGTATCTGCTCCTTTGATCAAGTAGGAACAGGATGAGTACTGCCAGAGCCCTACAAAGTGACCTCCAGCGGACCACTGGTGTGAATGTTTCTGACCAAACCAGTGGGCCCTGTGCTCACTGCCCTGCACTGTGGAGCTCGACTGGCATTTGCCAGAGAACACCAGAATTGGCAGGTCTGGCACCCTGTGCTTTTCACAGATCTCTCAGCAGGTTCACTCTGAGCTCATGTGACAGACATGAAAGGGTCTGGAGAAGCTGCGGTGAACGTTATGCTGCTTACAACATTGTTCAGCATGATCAGTTTGGTGGTGGGTCAGTGTTGGTCTGGGGAGGCAGATCCATGGAGGGACACACAGACCTGTACAGGATAAACGATGGCACCCTGACTGCCATCAGGTATCAGAATGAAATCCTTAGACCCTTCGTTGGTGTAGTGGGTCCTGGGTTCCTCCTGGTGCATGATGATGCCTGGCTTCATGAGTTTGCAGACAGTTCCTGGAGCATGAAAGAATTGATACCATTGCCTGGCCTCCATGCTCACAGGATCTAAATCCAATAGAACATCTCTGGGACATCATGTTTAGATCCATCTGACGCCGCCAGGTTGCACCTCAGACTGTCCAGGAGCTCAGTGATGCCCTGGTCAGGATCTTGTCAGGCATGCATACAAGCACATGGGGGCTATAAAAACCACTGAGGACTATTTTGAGTTGCTGCAATGACATCTCAGCAAATTGGACCAGCCTGCTGCATCAGTTTTTCAGTTTGAATATCTTGGTGACTTTGAATTATGCCCTCTTATAATTTTCATTTGCATCAAATGGCCTTTTGTTCCTAACAGTGTTCAGGGATTAGGTTTCCGGATCGTGGGTTCGAATCCCATACCAGTAGGTTGCCCTTAGGTGTCACTCAGGTGGCAGCTCTGTCCTTTAAAAGTCAATAAAAGGGTACCGCCCAGACTTCAAGACTGTCAAGATGGTCAACTTTTATTGTCAATTGTTTACTTCAGCTCGCTTTTAAATGACATTTGCAATGATTTTAGATCTGTTTTGATTAACAACAATTATTTCTTGTTTTGCTCTGTTCATTAAGCATCATTTCCCTTCCTTTTTAAGTGTTTTTGGCACTTATTTGCTCGCACAGGTTGAGAATTGGACTGCTCGAAATAGTCATTTAAAAGCAAAAACAAGAAAAATTACGACAGGGGCACTTTAACCATACAGGGCGAGGAACGGGACGACCAGGGATGCTACGTTGTACCTTCCACTACCAACCCTTTCTCTCTTTTTTCTAAATCGACAGGTCTCCTTCTCAAATGGGGCTTCTGGAAGTCTCCACAGGACAGAAAGTGCTTTGATGATCAAGCATTCTGGGAGGTGTGTGGGTATATATGCTCTAAACCCCATTTAGTCAGACGGTGCCCTTTACGTTGTAACAGCCCGTCTCAGTCCAAGCTCTTCTTTCACACCTTTCAACCTTCATAATCCTTTGTATTGACTTCCTATTAATGTGCTTTTTTTTTATTTTTTATTTTTATCTCCAGTTTCAACATCTAGCAGTGCACAAGTGAAAGGGAAAAGCAGAGCCAGGGCTGATTAAATAAGGACTTCCACTCAAGTCTTGTGTGTATGGTGTGTTAGTGAGTATGTGTGGGTATAGGGTGTCTAAATAAACCTTTTGAGAAGAAGAGAATGTCTTCACTCCCATCACAAACACACCGATCCGAGGCCGTCCTGACATGCTGCGATTCAATTATAAAAATGCTGCCAGTGTGGATAAAAAGGCTCTTGTCCGAACCGGAGAATGGCTGTTCGTAAGCAGGAAAAAGTTCTTTCTGAGGCACCTTTCTGAGGTTGTAACCATCACTGTTCCCCGGGTGCTGGATATAGCAACCCCCTGCTGCATGGTTTGTTAAAAACTGACAGTCACTTTTACTATAACTTCTCATGAAATACAGAAGAGACCACGCAAAGAAAGAAAAATGAGTACAAGGACGAGAAAGAGTTTGAAATTGCAGGTTAGCGGAGCAGGAATAGGTGTAGTATTTGATGATGTTTGTGAAGTTGTCACTCGGCTCCTGCCACAAGTCAGTGAAAACGTGGGATACTTTTCGCTGGTTCAGTGGAAAGGGGTACCAGTCCATTTCAGATCAAGGATAAAAAAGGGTCAGAAAAAGATCTACAATATATGAAAATGAAGCCCTTTTTAGAACTTTAAAGCATGAAAATGTACTTTTAGAAAAACCCATTACATTATTCATTCTTAAAAAAGGCATAATCTCCCCTTTCAGCAAATTTACATAAGAAACATTTAAATTCAGCACTTTTAAAAACAAAGGTTCTTTACTGAACCTATATGACACGGATGTGAACGAGACCAAAGATGGAAACACATCAGTCTCTTCATAAAGAAGTCACGAGCTGAGAACATTGTGTGTCAGCTTCCGGTAAATTTATTTGCTTTGACAGATTAGAATGAGCGACTGACTTTTTTTTGCCACAATAAAGTATGAAATACATAAGCTTACATTCATTTAGTGTTTCTAAGTAACAAACACCACGAAGTAGTTGGTGCTGAAAAGGCTGCTTCTTTCCCTCGAACTACAGAAATAGGAAATTGTGCTTGTACTTGCTTTTTTTTTTTTTTTCCTGTACAGCAGCCACTTTACATAAATAAGAGTGCAAACTGAAAGCTAAAAGCTACAGAACCTGACTCAGGAATACAAAATAAACATAATAAAGAAGACAATTACAAAAATCAAAAGGTCAGTACAATCTCCAATCCTGTTTGATCAATATGAGAGAATGTAGAGACCTAGATCTAGGAAAGGGGTGCTGTTGCATTTGTTCTCTCCTTAACATTTGCAGAAAAGATTCTGCTGGACGCATAAAATGATGCAAAAATGTATTTGGTGGTACGTGTATTCATTCAAAATGGCTTCAAAAAGAACTAAAAGAACTTGCGGGGGGAGAGAGAGAAAAAAAAAAAAAAAAAAAAAAAAAGCACTCTTCAACTGGTTTTGGCTGAGAGTTAATGCGGTTAAATGCAGCTTCACGTTCATTTTGTTACACTTCTCACACAGGACATCCGGGAGTATCAAAAAAGGGATCACATCACTTTCCCCTCAAGCTTTCCTTTGCCAGTAATTAATGAGGAAAAGCAGACTACACCTGAAGTGTCCCGATAAAATCAGCAATAAGGGTGCAGAAAAAGTGAGTGCGATTTGAGTAAATATTGCACGAAACAGAACATGAGCGAACGATAATAGACAAGAAAGATCAGTGCAAAACTGGTAATGAATGCAGCGTGAATAAACTGAGGAGGGCGCTTTGGACTAAAAGATGCTCGGCTGCAATAAGCCATCATTAACGCTTATATATTATTATGTCAGTTCTTATGAAAAGTTTATGAAGCTTTACGAATATTATTCTTCCGTCAAGTGTTAACGAAAGCCGTCTTGTTCTCTATGTCAGCCCTCCGCAGCGACGCGGTCTCTTTTCCTCTTATGGCCTTGGATTTAACGCTCTTAAAAAACCATTAGGAAAAAAATCAAGCTATTTTAGGCTTGGCTTTTAAAAAAACATCCTGGTGTGCTGTACAGCAGACTCTCCACACTGGTAAGCGGTGAGCTGATGACACATGGCTGACGAACACTGGCGGTCGCATTTGGGAAGAGTGAAAAATATCATCAAAGAGTGGAGAGGAATGAAAGGAGAGAAGGGAAGGAAGAAACAGAAATATTATTGACAGACTTCAGGTCTCTTTTCATGGTCCTTTTCATTGCCAAAGGTCCTCTGTACGTCCGAACTTGAACACCAAGCCCCTATGGAAGAAAAAATACAGATTTACAGAGGTATAAAGTGATTAAATGATTTGCCAACAATGTTGATTACTTTACTGACAAAAGCACTGCAGGAAGTAACAACTTTTGCTGTTTCATTACGCCATCAAATGAAAAACTGCTTGTCGTACAGAGGGAACTATTGCCTGAAACATCTCCAGACTCACGGACTTTGGAACCAAGTGCTGAACATCATCACGTGTAATTTGCAAGGCTACAGAGCTGCAAGCTTATTTCCATGATTAATTATTAGATTCTACCTTCACTCACTGGCATATACTTGATATTGACGTTACCCCCTTTACAGTCGATCTGATGGACAGAATTAAGTTCACGCTTTTTATGTTGCTTCTGCCTGTACATCTCTTTGCTGCCAAGGAACATACATCTGTCAATCATTGGCCTTAGCTGGGTGTTTTTATGATGTGCACTGGCGGAAACCTCTTGCACATGATATACTGTTAACAAGCAAGTCTGGCAGAAAAAACAAGATAAACTAAAAATAAATAAATAAATAAATAAATAATAAAAAATTTAAAAAAAAGCTTTTTGTTAAGGGTGTTCATCTCGCTCTGTTCAGGTACAAGGACTGCAACGAATCATTGAGGCTCACCTTCTTTATTATCTGTTTGGTCAACAGGAATAATGTCTAGTTCACCTTTCACTCAGTGCCTGGCAGGCAACAATTTTACTAGACAGTGCTCAGAGCAGTATGCGTGAGCGTGAACGACCAGTTGAGTCAACGTGTGAAAAGTAGGGATGCTGATTACGTGCGTCACGCGACTGGCATGCAACTGGAAGAAAACACAGCTGATGGTGATAAAGAGGGGAATTTACATGAAGATGGCAAAGAAAATTTCCAGCTTGAGGAACAAAATTAGGGAACTTGTGTCAGCAAGGGTTGAAAATATCAGAATTATTAAAGAACTACAAGAGACCCAGTCACATTTCCGACCAACTTAGAAACTGGCTGAACACTTTCGGTCCTGCATGTTCTATCGAGAACCCATCCCTCACCAAGGACACTATTTCCTTAATGTTTGAACAAGACTGAAAAAGTAAAAAAAAACAGTAAACTTAATTCTTGAAAATCCTATGAAATGGAAATCCTTAAAAATGCTATGAAGCTAGCAGGAAGGCTTACACTGCGTATTCGCAAAATGTCCATTGGGCACGTGCACGATGGGGACAATTTGTTGGAGCAAAGTCAAAGAGGAAATCTCAGAATGCGTTATTCAGTTCGCAAGATAACATGACAGAATGATCCATGATTGAAAAAAATTGCTCTAAAAGAACTCAACACTGTATTAAAACAAAAAAGCTATTTATGACAGGAATTTAGAAATCTATCTTGCACACATTTATGCTGTATTTCACAAATTCTCAGTAACCATTTCAGAATCTTACATGCTTGAAAACCTACCCAAAGAAGATGAACGCATTCTGGAAGAATACAGCAATTCCAGGATACACTGCTTCCTTTGCTGTTGATGAAAAAAAAGAAATTTTAAATAAATAAATAAATAAATAAATAAATAAATAAAGCAACAAAAACTGAATAATTCAGCAAGGGCTAAGCCTAGATTAAATAATGATGGTTAAGCCACAGATTGTGGCTTCTGGCAATGCACTGATATGCAAATGCATTGCCTACATGAAAATATAATGAAGAACTGCAGTTCCAGCGCGAAGCTTACCCGGAACGACAAACCCGCCGAACAGAATCCACATGGAAGCGATGAGGGATCCAAAGGCCAACATGAAGCCAATGAAGAGCCACACTCTGGCACCTGAGCAATCAAATGGCACAAATAAAACACAAGAATTCAGCATCTACACATTGCTGCACAGTGCTGCTACAGAGGGACACTGACGGCACGCACCCGGGGCGTTCGGACACTAAAGATTTTCTCTGTAGTTAGGTACATCTGGCCGAGTGTCAAGGCCAAAGTCTGGGAAGTAGTCCTTGTTTTGGGGATCATTTATGGTGACATGGTTAATATTATTGCTGAAATGAAGGTCCATTGGCTTCTTTTCTGTTCACGCTGTTAGTTTACATTATATATCGTGACATATTGTGCATCACGACATTATATTTTTCACTTCGTGCCGGTCTGTTAAACCCTATATCCCCGAGCAATCCTCTCAAACAATCCTCCAATTCATAAAACAACAATTGTCCACACTGCCAGAAACTGTCATGTACAAAACAAACATGTATCACAAAGGCTTCTTGGGGGCCACAGACGTTCATAAAAGAATCATTTTTGATGAAGATATAAAGTATATTTACATTATGCATCCTTAACATTTGTGTTCCTAACTCAATGATTCTTTCTAGAAACTTGACATTTAAACCGGTTCTACACGCTCAAGTCTTCAAAGCACTCAACGGCAAGCGAGAAAACATTTCGGGAGCCAAAAATAGCTCTAAAATGTCATCACACAAAGAACCCATTTGTTCTTTTGGTTTCCGTCTAGTTACGTAAATGAGTTAAATATCATCTAATAGGGATCATTTTAGCTACAGCCTCAGCGCTAGGATCTTAAAGTGCATGTGTGTGCACACACGCCTCAATACCAGCCCCAAACCCCCCACGCTCAGTCAGCTGACACCTCGTGTGCTCCTCAGTCCTGTTACTCCAGACTAGGCCGAACTGGTTTAACCACTCAGGCCGGCTTATTATTCCGCAGCTTTTGTTCTGCTTCCATGTTCAGTTTCAATTGCCAATCCTATTGTATGACCACATTTGAAGAAATTATTTTAAAAAAATAAAATAAATTAAAAAAGACAGATTAGCATCTGCCCATTGGCTGCTAAAGTAACTGTGAACAAATGGCTCAACACTCTAAGGGTTGGCTCTACTATTGATTAACGGAGAGTCTCTCTCTGGGAGAGGGATAGAAAAAGTTAGTGCACTTCCTCCAAGTGTGACGAACTCTCCAATTACATCATGTCAGCGGCAGTGTTTTAAGGTGCTGGTGAAATTGGCAAAAACTGAGGGGTGAAAAAAACTAAGTGTGCAGGGTTCCTTTACTCGACTCAAATCTGTCCATGACTGTATGCTACAGACACAGCAGGTCTGAGGGTGACAAACTGGAGCATCCCGGCCAGTACCTATACTTGAACACAAACCTGTCTGTCCCATGCAGCCTTCGCTGTAGCTGTCACCCCTCACCTGTCCATTTGACACCGCATTGATCCTGCAGGCAACACGAGAGAAGAAAACAGGTGAGTCAGAGTGAAACATTCTCTCTTATCAGACAAATAAATCATATGATAACATTTATCACTTCTCTGCATCACCACTGCCGCTAGGAAACATCCAAGGAAATCTGGGGCACGCTACCAGTGTTCTTTAATGTTTAATGGAAGTGCAAACTTGGGCAGGGCCCTGTCACAAATGGATAGAAGGATGTGTGCGATTGATCCAAAAGATGGAAGAAACAGGACGTGCTTGGGATAACTTACATAAGAAAGGCAATTGTTGCTATGACGCCACAGGTGTGGTAAGCGTGGTGGAACTGATCCTCTTTGGGGTACATTATTGCAGCATCAATTATGATCCACCAACCTGTGAAGAACTACAAACAACAAAGCCAACGAGTTTAATCGGGGAACGATCATCATGTAGACTGGATGCGTGCAAATAGGTTTAAAAAGTAGAACATCAAAAAAAAAATCTAATTTAAAGTCAACACACCAGCACACCAGCCGCTATTGAGGCAATGGTGTTCCTCTTCTCCCCCCAGTCAACGTTGCACTCACAGTCCCCACATCTGATGCCATCAAGTAGCCCTGACATTTTCCTGCAACACAAGAAAATAACACTTAGGATCAGGAACAAGTATATCAGAATTAGGATTAGGAACCAATATATTAGAGGGACAGTTCAGGTTGGGCAATTTAGTCAGAGAAGTGAGACTGCGTTGATTTGGACATGTGCAGAGGAGAGACAAGGAGCATACTGGGAGAAGGATGTTAAGGAAAGAGAAGAAAGGGGACAAGGAGGAGAGATAAGGATGTGGTGAGAGAGCACGCAGTGCATGTGAAAAAAGAAAGTGAAAGTAGCAACTTGTCACAGCCCAGCACAGCACACAGTCAAGCCCAATGAAAAGCACCCTGGGAGCAGTGATGAGGACGGTAGCTTGCACCAATGCACCTCAGGGCAACCGACTGGTCCGGGATTCAAACCCACGACCTTCTGATTATTCACACCGAGGATCACCGAGACTCTCATTAACACAAAACAGTCACAAAACAAAACTGGGTCCAGAGCACATGTTCCAGGAAGTAGAAGACAAAAGCGTGATTCTCTGACCAACCGACCAATCGCTTGGGATGTAAAGAAGTACATACAGGTATATACACCTTTAAAAACAGATTTAACCCCCATACCTGTGGATCAGTGAGCCGAATGTGCATTTTGGCCACAATATGATTTCAGCAATTATAAAATAATCATCATGAACCAATAAAAACACTGCAGACCATGTAAACAAGTGGGTGTTTCTTTAAAAAAACAAAACATTTAGGGGTCCTTAATACATACATATATGCATAAATATGAATACATAAAGACGATATATAACATTTAAATGGGTGTCTAAGGGTTTTAACTAAAATGTAAAGTTCAGTGGAACAAAAACGGACTGAAATACTGTTAGACACGTCTGTGAAAGTTCAGTAAATCCATGATGTTAGTGAGTAATCGTCTTCAATAACCGTGATCTGAATTTTGACCACAATAATCGCGATGTTTTTGCTCTAATCGAAAAGCCACAGCAGGTTTCGGTCGTAAACAGCTCCTGTAAACTGATTTCACAGGAAACAGACACACAGAGGCTGATGTTGAGGAGCCTGGACCACCCGAACGAGTGAATACAGGTTAAACCAAAGAAATAAATTCACATGACAGGGCTGTAATCCCAGCCAGCGGCCACAGTCTGGGTCAACCTGCCGAACCGGGCTTAGCACGGTAGGCTAACGCGATGTTTTGGTTACAAATTCCTTCCCACAGTCTTCTCCTAAGCAGCAGACAGTGCTGATACGGTGTTATGCTCGAGTAGTCCAACCCCACAGCAAAGCAACCTTCAGAGAAAAGTAGTTTTAAACCTCGCTCGGCTCTGTTTTCCTCACCTGCCTGGGTTTTTGTCGTCCGCAAACAAAGCCTTCTGTCCCTCGTTAATGCGCATGCGCCGATTACCCGGGACTACATTTCCCAGAAGCCCCGGGCAATAAGACGCCGTTCAAGATTAATGACAAACTATAACAAACATTTGCTTTTTTTCTTCCACTAGAAAGCCATTTGTACATAAACCTTTACATATTCTACATACTATACACGCATAGAAATATATGTATTGTTTGTTTGTTTATTTATTTATTATGTAAATATATATACATCGGATTAATTTCAATCCCATTATGTGTACAGATCATTGTGGTGCAGTCCAGGAGTGCTTTTTAAAGACAGACATGTTCATTAAAGAGATCTGTCACCTGATATGAATTATTCTTCCAATTACTCTTCTCATTCTATGTAGTCATTATCTTGCTGGAGTCCAACCCAGCTCACACTGGATAAAGGACGGGGACACACCCTGGACAGGTTGCCAGCCCATCACAGGGAGGGACGGCACCTTGCTCAAGGGTACCTCAGGGCAACCTATTGGGAAGGGGTTCAAACCCCCACTCCTGCAGCCAACACCCTAACCACTAGGCCACTGCTGGCCCAGCTTAAATAGTGAGAGCCTTTCATCCCATGTATTAAGTGCGGCGAACCCTTAGTATATATTGTAACTATTCTAATGCACATATTAATTAAGGCAGCAGTGGCCTAGTGGGGGCAGTGGTGGCCTAGTGGTTAGGGCGTTGGACACATGATCTGATGATCGGGGTTCCAATCCCTTCCCAATAGTTTGCTCTGAAGTACCCTTGAGTAAGGTGCCATCCCTTTCACTGCCCCCAGGGTGCTTTCAATAGCTGCCCACTGCTGCATGGTGTTGAGTGTGCATGGGTTAAATGCAGAGGTCCAATTTCATTATGGTTCATTGTCTGCTGTGCTGTGACCTCGCAATGACAAGGGTTGTCACTTTCATTTCATATTCATTGTTTAGTATTTATGACAGTAATCAGCCATCAGGGCTGAACTGGAGTCTGTTATTGTGTAACAGACATTTTGATAACAAGTGAATGGACAAATATGACCTTTTAAAAAGATCCTTTTAAAAAGTTGATTCTATGTTTACGACACTTTATTTCGATTCTAAATGTTAGACAATGTTAAAGGGCTTCCCATATAGAATATATTCATCAATTCATACACTCATTCATTCATTTTATTATTGGTGTTTTGTCCTCATTTAAGCCACGTCCGATCCCACCTCTGAGCTTGGACTCCCCAGTTCCATGAAACCCCTGCAGGCTGGTGTCTTGCTCAAGAACACAATGGTGGTGGTGCTGGAGGTGGGATTTGAAGGTGTTGTTCTGTGAGCGCTGGGATAGGCTCCCACAACCCTGCCTAGTTTAATAGGCTCAGAAAGCGGATGCGTTTAAGATCTATTGAATTGTAATGGTCTTTTCCCCACGCTTTTTTTTTTAATGCTGCTCGGCTAACTTCAGTGGTTCAAAATGTTAGTTTCTTCCATTTGCACTGACCAAGTTCATGTTAGATGAACTCTAGTGACTCCAAATGTAATTAATCCAAGAGAAAAGGATACATATTCACAGCTGGATGCGGGCCAGTTTGATGAGATGTATCTTGATCAAAATAAGATCACAATATGTGTCTAAAGTCTAAAGAAATAAAAGCTGGGACAAAGTGTAGGCATGTTTTAGTGTCATTGAAATGTCAATAAAAGTAGAAAGCTGGATCACATACAACACAGCACAGCACGCTGGACATAGTTATTGGATTTAATGACCAAAAGCTCACATTTTTGACCAAGTAGTCAAACATCCCCCTCTTTGTATTAGGGTTATGCTCAGAGATATGGTATTACTTTTTATGAATATGTTTTCAGCCTGCAGAAAGCCGCTTCCATTTTTATCTGAAATCCGTTTGTTGCTTTGCTGCCCCCTTAGGTGTGATCACATGCGGTGCAACAAACACGGAGAAAAAGTGATTCAGAGTATAAACCTTTTTGTAAAAATCCCACAGGGAGAACATTTAAATTCAGATTAGATGCTTTTATTTGGATTAAAATGATGTGATATACACGACACATGACATTAAAAGAAGAAAAAGATGAACTGGAATAGTGGTTACAGAAGTCATTCTTTTTCACATTCTGTGGGGAAGAAATAAAAAAAATGGATAAGGAAACTGGGAACAAGGCCTTTCGGAAAATAAATCCCCACTTTGTCAGTGCCATGAAGGAGAAAGGTGCTCAAGGACTCTTAAATGACTCCGAGTAGCTGCAGGGCAACCGAAATGGAGAGGATGATCACTCCAAAAAAGCCGATGTAACCATAGACCCCGTTCATCCTCTTTTCAGGGTCTGAAAGAGGTGAAGAGAGAACACAGTAATGAGGATGTAAAATACCTGCATGGTGACATTGGTTAGGATGCAATGTAACCCTTTAGAGAAAGCATCTTGTCAGTTTTAGAAGCAGCTCGCTTTCATCGCACAGGCTGTTGAAAAGTGTTCTACCTGTGCTAAAAAAAGCACGAGGGTTTCTTCCATCCTCCCTTCCCTCTTGTTGCTAAGCAGCAACAAAAGCCGCTGTAAAAAAAGCATTAAAAGCTGCTTGGATTTCTTTTTGGTGCAAGAAACTGGCAAAAAAAAAAAACCTGCAGAAGCTTAAGTGACAACTGCCATAAAGCTGTATAGACATTCATAAAGGCTTACTCCAACAAATGTCCAGTTGTAAACTGATAAAAAACCTTTATTACCAGCAAGCCTTTAAACCTGGTAAGATGGGTTTACTTTAGCTGCCATAAAATACTACTGTAGGTAGCTCCATGAATGCTACTCTTAAGTAAAACGTTACCATAAAGTAATGTGGCTTGAATTTTTAGCAAAATGGTTGAAAATTGATTTTCAATTATACATCCCTGCTGTTATGTAAGCTCAGAGTGAATTGTCCAAGATATTAAGTGTATTTTGTATGCCTTTTTAATACACTTTTCATGGTGCTTGAAGATATATGATGCTGCATCTGTGCTTTGCAAAGTGCCGAGACTCTTATTTTGGACTCGAAGCGCTTCTACAAGCTACTCAAAGGTGGTTGAAGGAAAATTATTCAATAAGTACAAAATCCAGATTTCTGTCAAACTGATGCTGCGGATCTTTGGCTTTCAAAATGTTACATAACTCAACAAATGACATATTCAAGACTACTTTCAGACCAGAAATTCCTCGTTGTCGTGTCATAAAGCTGTAATAAAATGAGATTTGGTTCAAAATGTTTTGAAAGCTTTTTGAAATATGAATCTTATTTGAAAACAAGCATGAGAAGTTATAAGCCCGAAGCTCTGCGCTCCGTTTATTTACACGACGTATACAGACAAGCTTTGATGAGTTATGATATTAATCTTGGCCCCTCAGGCGGAATTATTCAGATAAATATTCAAACCCACTGAAATTCATCGTTATTAATTCTATAATATAATAATTATATGGATCCTGATGGAAACGGCTTATGTTATAACTTCACAGATCCCAGATCCACCACACAAGAAACAATTTGAAACAAATTAGAAAAGTTTGCTCTTGACTAAACAATGTTTATGTACCATTTACTTCGTAATCCTGTCTAGGCCGGCTTGTGGTCAATGGTGGCGGTCACCTGACCCATGTAAAGGAAGCAGATACTTCCTGTTGTGGCAAAGATTTACAAAGTAAACAGTAAACAGAAGTCTCTTGTGTGGGTCTTGGTTTAAACCTCCATATGTTGTAGGATAACTTTAAACAAAGCTCTGAACATACGCCGATCAGCCGGATAATATTAAAAACGTCTTCCTAATCTTGTGCACGCCCTTTTAAGGCTAGTCGTCTACACTTAACTTCAAAAACTGACTGTTACCTAATGAAGAGAAGTGAAAGTGACAACTTGTCATTGTGAGTACACAGCACAACGCTCCGTGAACCCAATGAAATGCAGCCTCTGCATTTAACCCATACGCACCGTGCACCAGGGGGCAGCTGCCCGGGGAGCAGTGATGGGGACAATACCTTGCTCAAGGGTTCCTCAGGGAAACCTAATGGTAAGGGAGTCGAACCCACAATCTACTGATCCAGGGGCAAACTCCCTAACCACTAGGCCACTGCTGCCCCACCCAGGTGTCAGTGGTTTTAATGTTGTGGCTCTTCAGTTTATTTTCAATTGTAAAACTGAAAGGAATCACTGACACCATGTTTCAGAACTGTTTCGACTTCTTAGTTGTTGCAAAGACTGGCCATTTAGCTTCTACTAATGCTGTTTCATTGAGGAGGAGGATAATAAGAGAAGGAAACGCCCCACCGCTGTAACCTTCTCTTTGAGTGGACGCCTTCATCAGTTCTAGAACATAAATATGGCAAAAAATGTCACTTGTTGACCTTTAAACTTTGCAAAAATATGGCTAGAATCTGGGCCGACCACTTCAACTCCTGCCTCTAATAACAACGTAAAGGGGTGTAACCATGCACAACTAAGAGTGCGTATATATATTTGCCTGTTGGTGTGACTATGAAAGAGTTACAGTTAACAAGTTATATATATTCAAACAAGCATTCTAAAAATGAAAACGTAAAAATGAAAAAATGCACAATTGCTTCAGATAAATATCGGATCTGAAGATTGTGGGTTCGATTCCCTCACCAGTAGGTTGCCCTGAGGTACCCTTGAGCAAGGTACCGTCCCAGTCACTGATCCCCGGGCGCTTTCAATAGCTGCCCCCTGCTGCATGTGTGTGTATGGGTGAAACGCAGAGGTTGAATTTCGTTGTGTTCTGCAGTGCTGCGTTTCACAATGACAAGGGTAGTCACTTTCACTTTTTTCACTTCTTTCACATTCCTAGAAAGTAATAATGATAAGACTGTTTATGCAGACGTATCAATGATAAACATGTGGAGATATACAAACATCAAAGGGCTGCAGTTAGGGCTGAGTGATCCGTGGAAAATACCTAATTGCCAGTCTCTGGTATCCTTTTCATGATCACTAATTAAATGATGATTTGTTTTCTAAAATAAAAGGTCTAACTGGTGCTTGCATTAGAAACCTTATTTTATATCTATTTAGAAAATGCTAATGGGATAAATCTACAGGTGTACGTTTAAATGAACTATTAACGTGGCAAAAGCATTTTTCAAATATGCATCAGTTTTTTACTTTCAAATGAACAGATTTTAATGCAGTTCATTTAAAGCAAAACTAATATACCATCAGAAAAAAATAAATCCCTTAAGTTGCTTAGTGCAAGTAACCACTTGCCTGTTATTGTTGGCTCGGAACACTAAAATAATCTCCTTTCTCTGCCCCAGGGCGAAACATAATGAGTCAAAATGTCAGGTAGTTACACCTTTATAAACCTTTAGGTGGGTGTTCGGTTTCTTTTGATTGCGCTCATTTACAGATGGATCACAGGCTCTTCATTACTAGCTTTACACTAGAGATAACACAGCTGATAAGAAGCTATAATTACTTTAGAAACGGTAAATCATTTTGGCCAATAATGCCAATAATGTCAATGTGATTTCTGATTTTAATATAAAAACTCATTTATCTTTCAGCCAATGCAGTTTTCCTCCATTTGTGTTCACTGCACTGCACAGATGGATGGCTTTAAGTGGCAAGATGCCCGGAAAAGACTGCAATGAAATAAAACAGTAACAGAATGAATCTTACAGCCAGTGTAGTAACCCCAGGCATAGGAGAATCTGCTGGTCACCCAGATGACCCCCAGAACAGAGGCCACAGTCTAAATAGAGGGAGAAGGAGAACATGATTAAAGCAGGACAAAGTCTGGTGCATTCAGCATTGTTAGTCTTTGACACTCAAGATCAATTGCCCAGTTAAACATTACCTGCTTCTAAAGCTGGGCCGACGTAACCAAACATGCTGATTCACACAAAGGAAATTCCACACTCAGTGTTTTATATCAAGATTGATCAATTTTACATGATTGATGTAAATCTGTATAAATGAATAAGCTGATAATATAGCAGAGGGGAGAGAAAGAAGCAGCTATGTGTTTAGTGCACAGTATATTCTGGGCCAGGGATGTTTTTTTTGAATAATGCACTCACTGGATACACAAGTGCAGCGATGGTCTGGAAAACAAGCCACTGAGGATAAACTTCCAGCGTATTCTGATGAGCCCTCTGAATGCAGTTGAAGACATTCTCCTTATCGCTGTACATGGTAGGATACTGCGGACAAGAGTAAGAAGTAATCACGAGACCAGAAGTTGTCGCTCAAACTTAAAATCTGCCTTACAGAATCTAAAACTTTCTTTAATTAGGTATATATTTCGATATAATCACATTTTTTTCAAACTGACCAGTTTGAAATCTGATCACTTTCACAATCAAGACTTTAATTTGAACATAAATTGGGCTTGTTTTGGGTTGGGTTAAGGGAAATGCACGTAAAGCACTTGACACACTTTCTGCTGCAACGTCTGGCTGTTGCTCATACACCTGCTAATCTGAAAAAAAAAGCAATGTATTTGAACAACCTCCTGTTAATATTTTGAGTTAATTTCCCTTCAAATGCATTTCATATCAATCCCAAATGTCTGTTTTTTTAACTGAAATTTGCAGGAATTTTGAAAATTCTTGGAATTCACATTAAAAATCCAAGTGTGGATATTCTTGTGTCACATAAAAAGTAGACATAGTAGACATAAAAAGTGTACAGTATTATTACAATTATAGTGTATATGTGGCATTAGGCATAATTTAAGTGCTTATACATCATTATCATAAATAATTAGTACAATACAGTATTAAACATTAAAAAATATATACATATATATGCATTAATACATAGTGTGTATACACTATTAGTTATAATTAAATTGTATATAAAATGTTATATTTTATATAATATTATTTAGAGCATACATGGTATTAGGCATAATTAAAGCAAATATACAGCATTACACATTATGAAAGTGTTAGAAACATGTTACATTTATAACAGCATTAGGCATAACTGGACTTTTATTATGTATTTTATTATTTAAGTGTTTATACAATATTAGAAATATGTAACACTGATAACAGCTTTAAGCATAACTGGACTTTTATTATGTATTTTAGAACACTGTTCTCAGAACAGCCAGAGTTTGTTCTGGAGAGATAAAGCCATGAAAATAAACCTTGTTTATCACATTTCTGACAAATGCACTTGCGGACATGAAGAATGAAATGAAGGAGAAGGAGAATTTAGAGCCGTTAACTAGAAAAATGGCAATAAAGGAGAGTCTAGTGTAGACATTAGTGAGGATCGTTAGGACGGAGGAGATAGTTGAACGTTTATTTCCGTTTTTCCGGCGCTGCTGAGCGGCTCGGGTCTTTAGGAGAGAGTTTAGGCGGGTGTTGAAGGACGGAGAGCTGCACCGATGCCTGTTTGTCTCCGGTTTTACCTTCACGCCGTATTTCTTCCGCGCAGCTCCCACTTTAACGGCCAGGTAGGCCAGCATCACCCAGCTGTACAGGTAGGTCAGGATCACAAAGCCAAAGTTCGGGGGGAGGACGTCTATAACTTCCATGGCTCCGGACGGGACCGCGGCGTGTTTCAGAACCGAGTTTAGGGCGGACTCGCTCCGCTGTCGGCTTTAACGGACAAAAGTTATGCGAGCAAAAGTCACGGCGGGAAGGCAGCGAAATCTCGCGATAAAACGGGTCCACAAGGTAAACCAACGGGAGCATCGCTGAACGTCTCCATGGTAACGCATCGCGTTACGCAACATATACAACTAAACAAAACACGGTGATGTTATGCAATCGTGTGCATTTCTGTTTCTCTCTCTTTCTGTCTCTACATCTCTATCTCATCTCTATCTCTATCTCCGTTTCTGCATCAGTTTCTTTGTTATGTAATAACACACACACACACACACACTGATCCATTCACTGAGGCATTTTATTAGTGTGTCTTATTCATACCATACAATACAATATGCACTTAAATCCCTTGAAATGGGCCCTTTTTAAAGATTTCCTTCATTTAATGCAATCACGCAACGCTCTGTGTTATCTGTGCTGAAAAGGCGGTGCCATTACAGGCTTCCTTTGTCTTGTAGTTTCATAGAAAGTCTCTTGAGGGCGCTTTGTGTTTTCTAAGGGGGTGGGGCGATGGGCGGAGTCGGGTAAAGTCTGGAACGTTGTGTTGTAATAGGGGCGGGCGGTGGGAGGAGCCAGAAAGCTTCTGGAAATTTCCAGCTCCTTCGACTGCTGTGACGCAAGCAGTGTTCTTGTTGCCTTCCAAATCGCTCTCGCGTTCCAGAAACGTCGACGGTTGGTTCAGGTAACGCTCGTCGCGCTCTTCTCTCAAGCAAAATTCAACATTTCTTCACGTTTTTGCGGTCTAACAAACTCCAACGAGGTATGAAATGGTTTATTCTAGAAAGAATTAATGTTTGGCGTTTGTGTCTCATTTGGTCTTTAGGTGTTGGCTGAAGAAACGCAGCATGTTTGCTATCGTGTTAGCTTAGCTAGCTGGTGACGCGTTCGATTAAAAGCCGCCTAATTATTCCCTAAAGGCCGCACAGTTGTGTTATTAATATCATTTGGTGAACACACTTATGATAATGACCAGAACTAATCTCACAGTTCGGTACGTTCACTCATGTTTATCGGGAATCTACTACTCTTGAGGTTCTACAAGGGTTGCAGTGATTTATATGTAAAAGTAAATAAAACGTTGGACGATTAGGTTAATAGTGAACCGTATCTGTTTGGGGACTGATTTGCTCCAGATCGCCTGCACTAAGGTGTGTGTTATGTTTCAAGGACAAAAGCCTGTAGAACCAAAATCAGCTGAGTTTCCTTTCACTGCTGTAGGTCTGTTCTTGTTTCTGTTCTCCAGCAGCGGGGCGGGTTTCTGTTACATAATCTGTCCTATTTTCTGTCACACTGCCAGAACATCCCCCACCCTTCGCTCTGTTAATGGTTCTGCAGTCCTTTCCAGTAACGTGGTGCTTTTTTTGTTCCTTTCATGTTCACTAGATGATCACTACATAGTAAGGCAGGTGTGAGAATACAAGGTGCTTTTTAAAGAAACGAATATAAATATAGTTTGTGGATTAACTCGATCTTAGTTTGACAAGTATGGGAATAGTACTATGTTTTTGTTTACTATGGGTCCATATTTAAGTGGTCTTGTATAAAGTGTGATGCTCAGACTGTGTTATTTTCACTGCAGGTTTGACCATGAAGACCGAGGACAACAACCAGGCCCAGCAGACCCGTCTCAGTGAGGGAATGCGGCTTATTTTTGACCAGGAGAGCAGCTCCTCTCGCTCCAGTAGTCGCAGTAGCAGCACAGACAGTTCCTACTCCAGCAAGGGCTCCTCATACGGCTCTCATGGGTCGCAGCGTCATCGGCATCGCCGCCGATCCCACTCCTCCTCCTCCTCCTCCTCTGACAGCAGCTCCTCCTCCTCTGACAGCCGCTCTCACTCCCGTTCCCGCTCTCGGCCACGCTGCCACCGGACTTCTGACCGCTACCGCTGTCGCCACGAGCACCGCTCATCACCTCACCGCCACAGAGGCCGCTCTCGATCCTACAGCCCCTCTCCAGATGACTCATCCCACCGCAGACACAGGGGCTACTCTCGCTCCAGCAGCCGCTCTTCTTCACGTGGGCGCTACTCCAGGCGCTGGCGCAGGTCCCGCTCACGTTCCTGTGGGTACAGGCGCAGGTTTGTGGGGAGATACAGGTGCAGGTTCTCTCCGTCACCCAGGAGGAGCTACAAGGACTACAGGAGCAGATCAAGGTCTCCACAACGCTCTGCTGTTCGACTGAGCCAGAAAGGTAGGAGTTTCTAGGACTGGTACTGTGAAAGATGGTCACTTAGCTATCATTCATTGTTATTATTATTATTATTATTATTATTATTATTATTATTCCACTGAATGGTCATCAGCTCTACTTTTGGAAAGAAAAATGAGATGGTAGTGAAGACAGCTGCAGAATACAGCTTTAGAATGTCCTTATTTTTGTGTTTTCTGTCAAAACATGATTTATTCATTTAAGTAAAATAAGTTGATAAGTTCTTTCAATTTTCAAATAGAAAAAATGGACCTTCTGAACATTGCTAAAGAGAACGCAATAAAGATCCTAGGAGTGCAGAACCTGGAACTACCCACCAGTGTGAAGACTTTGGAACAGCGAACAGATCGTCAAGAGAAGAAACCAGAGAGTTACACTGAAGAAAGGGTGAAAGGAGATGCAGTGCTACTGAAGAAACCAGCACAGGTGAGTGTCAAGACACTTTCACATTTACCTTTGTAATCAGGAGTCTGTAAATGAATACCTCCATAACGCATAATATATGCCTCATTACTGAGGTACCTACCATGACAACGATAAATTTAACAGATTGCACCAGTTTAACCAGTATCAGCTTTATGCTGCAGTTTGCATGTTTGTTCGGAGGGTTGAGCAATTTTCAGTTTAAGCTTCAAAGCTTGTTTTGATTGAAAATGGTGTCATTTTGCTTTGTGTCACAAAACCTGGGTCATGGTGTAAATTATTTCCTCAGACGTGATTGTTTTTTTTGCCTGACGGATAAAATGGAATCCCAGTGAAGGCAATAAAATAGACCATCAACTGCTACATACTGTCATGTCCGGATTAGGTAACGGTAAAAATACAAGCGTATGTATGTATGTGTGTATGTGTGTGTGTGTGTGAGTGAGTGAACGTATCTGTGTGAAAGCGTGTGCTTCTATATCTTTTTAACCTTCCTTAAAGTGTTCAGGAGCTCTTCAATTGCTTTGTTTTTGTATCGTTTCTGTTCCTGTAGATCACATGACAGTGGTCTGCATTCCTCCACCCATTGGAGTAAGAGAAGGTCAAGTAATATTGATGTACATATGCTTAGCACTAGAACTGCCTCACAGTATATCTCCAGCACATTTGAATATTTTAACTGTAAAAACACAACATGTACTGAATATTACACACACCTGGAACAGAACATGTAATGATATTTCAAAACTTTGATCACAATTAGAGCTGTAGGAACTTGCTGATGTTTACTTGATGGTTGAACTGGGTGCGTTGTTATTCACCAGAGTCTTCCTCGAATCCGTGTGTCTGAAGAAACTCAGGTGTACGGACTGGCTATTAGTGACCCTTAAATCAGAAGAACAGTCCTTCTCCCTTCTGTCCTCGTTTACCAAAGACAAGTCTGGATGGGGGTTTGGAAAAAAAAGACTGCATCTTCATCATTCTGTGCAGAGAAGATTTCTTTACCTTTAGTTTTGTTGTATTTTGTATTGATAGAATATTTGCCTGTCAGCAGCCCACACTGCTGATGGGAATAGAAACAGCAATGTCAGACTCATGGCCTTCTGTTAGCAGGCCTGTTTTTCTTTGTGCATGTTCTAGAAAAGGAAACACATTTGTAGTGAGAATCGAGTATCTTGGAGTTGGTTTAACCCTTTTCCTCTTCCTGTCTTTGCAGGACAGAGACGTGACAAATGAAGACAATGTTGTTAGGACATCTCCCCCAAGAAAACCCATTACCTTCAGCATCACTGTAAGTCTACGGATACATGAGCGATTAAAGAACGTTATATCCTAATGTGCCTTTCAGTAACGAGGTTAGTCTGAGATTTCTTACTCCTCGTTTTCCTCCCTGTTCTCAGAACACCATCGCAAAGCCACCAAGCAGCCCAACCTTCCACGTGACGGAGAGTAAGGTAACATCCCGAGCAGACAGTGTGGGGAACAGGAAGCCGTATGGACAGTGGGTCCCTGTCAAGAAAGCCTCTCCTAACAAACACTGACGAAACGGAGCGTTCGTCTTGAGGGGATGATTTAATGGACATGTACATGCTGTAAATACTGTAAAAAGTCTCTGCAGAGGAATTTAGAAGGATCTCTCGGTTTCATCAGACATGTTTTCTTTCAGATGTAAAGTGGGTTAATTTGGAGGAAGACAAGAGGATTGCAAACAGGTGGGATTCATGGTGTACATAGTGTTTCTCGTGTTTTGTGTTCAGAGATTTTTAAATAAATTGACCGTCGATGAGAATTGGTCTCTCGTCTGTTTCTGAGGTGAAATGTTCGTGATTGTGAAACCGCACACAGCGACCCACACCGAAATGCATTAAATCCACACACAAACCTGCAGCTGCCGGGACCTTATCCTGCACCCAGGGAGCAGTGATGGGGACAGTATCTTGCTTAAGGGTACCTCAGGGCAACCTGCTGGTCTGGGATACGAGCCCTGGGCCTGGTCCCAAACCACTAGGCTACTACTGCCCCAAAGGGGATGTGGGGAAGAGCAAGAAAAACGATTAAACGCCTTCAGTTCCTCATTTGACCGTGTATTCGTCTTGATTGCACCTTTCATACTAATTTTAAACATTTCACTATATAATAAAACATGAAACTTCATGGTTGATTTTTTAAATTCAAGCAGCTTTTCAGAAAAACATGAAAGGCGAGCAAATCTTCATAAAGGTGAGATAAGAAGGGCGTAATAGTAATTGTATTGGAGCAGAATGCTGGAATTCAGGTTGGAAGAAAATGAATTTTTTTCTTTAATGTGCAAATGTAGCTCTAAATTAGGTCAACTGAGCCAACACTGAACGCATCTGCTCTGAATACTTAGATACTGACTGATTCCTGAATGTTTACCGATACTCTGACTGCACTTGGATCAGGAAGTGGATGAAAGTTTGTGAATAGTTTTATTAATATCTTTCATTAAAAGTACTCAGTAATTATTTCAAAATTTCTACTCTCGCTTTCAGGCGACTATGTTCTGTGTTTTTAAACCGCATTTAAAGCTCTGGCAGTGTTGAAGAGCCTGTGAAATCTGGCAAGTTGGATAGTAAATAGTAAACGTGGCCACTAGGTGGCAGCACTGCCTCACTAAACTCCCATCCAGAAAAAAATGCAGGGCTCGTGTTTCTTCATTTTTTTTTTTTTTTTTTACAGTTGGATCGGAAGGTCATGGGTTTGAATCCCAGCCCAATAGGTTGCCCTGAGGTACTGTCCCCATCACTGCTTCCTGGGCGTTATAAATAGCTGCCCCCTTCTACGTGATGTGTGTGTGCTTCACGTGCCTGGCTGTAGCACTGAATAAAACGTGGAAAAGGAGGGGGAAAAAACAAAGTACGGCCTGATGATTAAGGCACGTGCACATCAGCATCTGCTCGACATAAACTCATTGTTAGATGTTTAGAGAATTTCACAACTTTTCTATCCTTTTTTAAATTTCTTAGTTTGAAGCTCATAAACTGGGTGAAATCTGAAGCTCCCTCTTCCTGTCATCGTAACAAATGGAGCTGTCAGTGTCACAGATTTATTCTTTTTTTGTGAGACATTAAAGAAAAATCTATTTTTCCCTCCTTGTTTTGAATGACAGCGTGTCAGAGTCTGAACGGTAGATTAAAAGGTTGCTTTTGATGTTTGGCACTTTTTAATTAATGGCGTTGGCCTGATTTGATGCCAGGGCAATAAAACATCCAGTAGTTGTAGCGAACGTGTCAGAGTGAAACTCTGGGTTTGGTGGTTATGCCTTTTGTTCTTCCCTCCTGTTAGAAAGAAACTGGCTTCCAAGGAGCAGACGCGTGCATGTTCATGCAAATTTTTCAGGGAACTTGGCACAGATGAGACATTTTTAAGTGCGGGAAGCCTTTGGCCTTTTTAATTAAGCCTTTTTTTTTCTCCACGCCTTCGCATTCACATGCACAAAACGTATGAATTTCCAACAATCCAACAGAACAGCAGACTTAAGAGAGCAGGAATCACGCTGAGGGAGAGAAAAAAAAATCTTATACCTCCTGCTCCTCGCCTGAGGGGTCGGTACTACCTCCAGTTCGTCATAATCCACAAGGTCTCACATGCAAAAGAATGCAGGTTGACCAGGTGGTGAGCGCTGATGGAGCCTGTGCAGCTGTTTGGATAGTAACTCATGAGTACGGATCGGTGTGTGTCCACCGCCTCCACCCGCTCATGCATCCATTTGTGGTTAAGAAACGCGCTGTTGTTCTCAGCTCTGCTGGGGCTGGATTTACTGGAGGAGTTTGGGTAATATCATGTGTTGGATGTGATCGGCTGATGTGAAAAGTCTCTTGGCTACTTCACCTTACAATGATACAGATGTGTCGGTGTTAGGCTCCAGCTGTGTGTGTCCGAATTACAGCGTTGTAGCCCAGATGTGTTCATAGCATGTTACTCTGACAGGACTCGTCAGTGTTCGTCTTCTAGTCTGAACATTAGCATGACAGTCCAGATGTTCACATCTGCATTGCCAAGTTACAGCCCGACTTTTCACAGCAGCATCGCAATCCAGATCAGGGTTGCAGGTGCTGGAGACAATCCCAGCTCTTGCAGGACGACACGCCAGGACACACTGGACATGTCACCAGTCCATCGCAGGGCACACACACACACACACACACACACACACACACACCTGGGGCAATTTAGCATCTAATCCGTGACTTTCATTTCTTTGGATGATGGGAGGAAGCACACACATACACGGGGAGAACATGCAAACTCCACACAGAAAGAACCAGGACCGTCCCGCCCAGGAATCGATCCCAGGACCCTCTGGGAGACGACAGCATCTTCCACTGCGTTACAGCCCAGATGTTCATGTCAATATTGCAGAGCCCAGCTGCACACAAGAGCCGTTCAGCAGGGCTTCTGTTATTATCGTGAGAAAGGCAATATTGGTTAAAGACAATATTATTAGTTATAATAATAAAAGCATTATGTCCACAAACTATATCTAGAACAGCCATTCATCCATTGTCTTAACGCCTTATCTTAACCATGGCTGCGCCTGGGGTGCTGGAGTCTGTCCCAGCGAAACGTGAAAAAACACCCTCCTCCTATCTTCCCAGGACCCCCCTTCACATTCTTACACCTCAGCGTTGTCATCCAAGTATGTTTACACATATGAACTGAGGAACGTCTAAACACAGGTCCTATGTCTGTGACTCTGAGGACGGCGAGGGACGTTTATCTCTGTCTCAACAGGTGGGACGGGCCCAGCTCTCACAAGGCTTTATCTCAAGCCCGTAGTTTGACCTTTCCGAAGAACGAAAGTGCACTTTCGGCTCTGTACTGTGCACGGACACCGTGATTTTTGGAAAATGTTTTATTTCTTTTTATGGGGGATCACAAGATTTACCTTGTGTCTGAACTTCAGGGCACAGTGGTGCTGAGTTTGAACAGCGTTAGTTACACCACTCAAAGCGAACATTCACACAGGGTTTTATTTTCAGTCAATAAGACATTTTAAGAGGGACTGATGCAGCTCCTTTGCGAGGCATCAGCTGTGTGGATTCGGGCACTTTTCCCCAACCGCAGTGTTCTACCCCTGGCCTGCCTCGGCCGTGAGACGTTTAACAGGAGCTCCTTAGAGGACATCCTCTTCCTCTGGCCTTGCGAACCCCGCGTTGCTTTTGTTTCTAGACTACTGGGTCAAAGGTTTCAACCACGTGTGAAATCATCTCATTTATAACTATATAATATCACAGTAACTGCTACATTTATTCATGATATAAAATATATTAACTACAGGAATAATTAATGACAAACTGACATGCCCCTGATTTTTTACTGAAATCCATCCCCAGCCTAAGGACACAGGGAGGTGTCCCAGCCTTCATTGGGCAAAAGACACCCTGGACAGGGCACCAGTCCATCATAGGCCAGATGCACTAACAAAGTCCCATCGAGGGACCGGGGACTGAGGACAATTTAGCATCTCAAATCCATCTGACAAGCATAAGCCACTGTTCCATCCGTTATCTTAACCCCTCATCACAAGAACCATGGGGTTGCTCAGACGGAAGGCACATCATGGAGAGGTTGTCAGGGCCTAAACACACCGAGGGGACGGTTCAGCATCACAGTTTGACTTTGGACTGTAGGAGGAAACCACAGGAACCCAAAAAACCCACACAGACACAGTAACCTCCCACAGAAAGATCCAGACGGGGAATTGAACCCAGAACTTTCTCACCGTGAAGCCACGGTTTTGTTTGCAAAAAGCTGAACTTACAGCAAATGGCGAACAATGACAGGGCTGGACAATGTTCAAAATGGGTGCACACACACACACACACACAGCAACGCACGCATGCACATGTCCTCCGGTCCCCATTCTCGGTCGGCCACAGGGAGATTCCACAGACCCTAAATCTGGAACGTCCTGGCAAAGCCACAGAAGAATCTTGACACATCCTCACAGCGCAAAGAGAAAAGAAAGAAGGGGGGGAGGGGGAAGAAAAGGGGGCGGGCGAGCGGTGGATTGCCGCATGTTTACAGATGCACATAAAGGAGTCCATTGTTCGGGACACACAAGACGTCTTTTGAATTTGGCTTGAGAAAAATGCTACGAGTCACCCCTCACAGGCAAACTCCATTTGATGTCTAATTAGTTGTCCTTAATGCCACAGATGCCAGGCAGCTATTTGAGCCCATCACATGAGTGCAATCTCCTCTCAGAGGCGCCTGTCCCAGCACCCTTAACGGTTTTATCAGTGAAGACATCCATCATTATTACAGAGCCCATCAATCTACAACCCACATTCCCAGAAAATAACAGCAAGAAAAATGACTAAACATGTCAGTTTCCCTCTATAAGGACTCTGAATTGTGGACAACGGCATTCAGGACACACATTCGTAGCTTGCTCTCAAATATTTATAAATTCATAAAAAGTTTATACATTTTTGCATGTTACACTCTGAAAATAAACAGAAAATTGATCCTCGAAAAGGCATTACTTTCGCACGAGCTTGTGCTCACACTGCATAGACACGACAGTGGATTGCAAGGTAAACTGAATGACAAATGACTAACGTATTGGACTGAAGGTGTTGAGAGTAGCAGGTGAGACAGATCATGGGTTCGTTTTTGTTTTCCTCCCTCCCACTGCAGCATCACCTAAGCGAAGTGCTGCAGAAACCTTAAAATACAGAAAATGTGTTCCTTCTGCATTCGTTGTATTCGCTGACCACAAACCATGAAAGTAGGAAGTCGAAAAAGAACATTTTCTTTAATCCAACTCATGTTTTTCGTATGCGGCCAATTGCCACAGAGCATGTTTGTGTTTCCATGGGCACAGGACAAGAACCCGTCTATAGTAGCAGCAGTTTGCTTCGGTAGACCGCGTAACTAAGGAAAATCTGGATATCCCATAAGCATGGGATAAGGTTCTAACACTCCTTTTAAAGCCTTTAGTGCTTTCAACTGCTGCAGCGTGTGATTCTGTCCTGAGAAAACAGCAACAGGGCCATGTGCATGCGTGAAGTTTCCTTCTCACTGACTAGTGTTGACATGTGCTTATGAGAAGGTTTTAGGAAAACCCAAAAATAGCGCACAAGCCCACCCACACTCCCTGTACGCCGGATTACCACGGGGACACACTTAAAAGCATAACAAGAGTTTTTCTGGTTATATTTATGCCTTGACGACTTGGTAACACTACCTAAAGGCAGAATTCAGGAGGCTACGTAACATTAACATAAGGCTTTCAAGAACCAGTGGAGCCACTTTTGAAGGCTTACTCCGACAAGTGGCACTGGCCGATGTGGGAAAAATCCCGGCAAAAACTGCCTTTTTAAATGTACGGTTGGTAAATATCTTTATGTATTAGTTTATGTAGGTTTATGTCCAAGTCAGAAGGCCACAGCAGTGCTAATCTTTCAAAAAAGCACCTTTGCAAGGCTGCCTTTCTTTCAAGAAACCTGCTAATACATTCATCAAGGTTTATTACGTCAAATGGCAGTTGTCAAACAACAACAACAAAAAAAACATTTAACAAGTGGATTTTATGCCGGATTAAGTCAGATGTTGAGAAAGGTTCATACTAGATTGTCTGCTAAACGATATCCCAGTACTGGTATCGGTGAAGGCTCTAATACACACAAAATACGTGTTTTTGACGTGGTGACCAATCCCAGCACCAGACGAGTGTCGTTGGGCATTTTATTCGGGTCTTATTATAAAAAGGGGCCCATATTCTATACTTTCCTCCTTTTTACGATTTATCTCTACATGAACACGTTGAAATCTGTTCATCCCCTAGAATTCAACAGTGTCTTTAAGATCAGTGTATACGTGTCTCTTTTCTGACTGGCGGCACTTTGAAGGCAACACAAAACTGAAACACTGCCTGAAGACGTTGCTTTTGTTCCATTTTTGCAGGTTATTTTCTGCTTCTGCACTTCACAGCTGGGGCAGCCAATACTCTAGCCTTTATTTAATTCCAAAAAAGTGACGTGGGCCATTACATTTATTGAAAGGCACCTCAGTTGCAGTATATAGCAGAACAATACGGAGAGGTTTTCCGGCTCTGGTGCAGCGTAGCCTAATAAAATTCAGTCAGAAAATGTGAGCAAACTACATGCATTACCTGGCAACACCACTTCCTAATTTGGTTCCCTAACTTTCGCGTCGCTTTCAGAGTCACGATCAGATATCAAAAGGGAATCTTTTATGCCGACCTCCCCTTCCAGTTGATGCTGCCTCTGAGAAGAAAAGAGAGAAATCATAAACAAAGCATGGCTCTAATTCCCAGCACACCAGGGCTTTGAAAGCAGCCCCCAAAAAAAACCAATTATCTCCAAACCCCACCAGGCCTAATTCATAACATATTCATTCATATGCAGATGGGGCAAGAGTGCTGCTTATTCGACTCCCACAGCGAAAGGGGGTGGGAAGTGGGGTAAACTGAAACCTCATGAAGCCTGTTAGGGATGAAACCCCACCCAACGCTACAACCAACGAAGCAACATGGAGGCATACCGTCATAGTGGTCTAAACCAAGTACGTTAAAGAAGTGCAAGGGTCTTGGTTTACACCTTGGAGGAGGTTAGAGCCCAAATCACTGCCAACTTAAAAAGAACAGCTGATTATTTTGTCACTAGGGGGCGCTTGGACACTTCGGATATCGAGCGTGAGCGAATCAAAGCAGCCTGGGAACAGCTGTAGTCTACTTTGAAGCTGGTTCAGGTCACAAGTCTCTCCCTCTGATATCTTGGTGCTCCCAGGCATCTAGACCTGATGGGGAGATAGGCGAGATAATGGCCTAATTGAATTGCCGAATTGTTTTCTCCCTGCAGTACCTACACCCTGACACTTTTCTGAAGGCTATGAGCTTTAACTCATAGTGTCTTCACGCCCCGAAGAAAAACGATAGTGCCGACTTCTCACGCTCAACCATTCGCTCTGCCTCCCTCATACAGACCCACAATTGACCGCAAGAGCGCTCGTGTTAAAAATGGACATTTTATTCGAGAGATGTGTGGCCAAAAACTTTTCACACGGTAAAACTGGGAGGATATAAGCATTTTCCTCCACTCTTTTTGTGTTTGAGCATCGCTCTTCAAAAGGCTTTATCCAGATAAGATTATATAAAGGCTGATCATAGCAGTCTCTATGCATCAGCTTCAAAAACAGCAAAAGAAAACATCTGGTTTGGTCCATTATCTTGCCATATAGAAGTCGTCCACGGTGACAGTATGGTGGTTACACTGCAGTTCCTCTCTCCAGGTTCTGTTTAATCTCTGCGGTGTATTTGCCGTAGAAGCGCTCTGCCTTCTTGTTGAACTTCGCGTTCCTCTCGTTGATGTAGTCGATGTCGGCGTCATCGTTGTATGCTCTGCGGCGGCTGTATTTGGCTCGTTTCTCGATTCTGTAATGAGGAAAAATGAGAGTTCACACAGGGGAAAAAAAAAACCAAAAAAACCCCCCCAATTTTTTATTAAAAAAAAAAAAAAAAACACAAATATTTGTATTTGCACAAATATTGTATTTATTAAACGAGACATATCTAAGAATTTCAATATAAAAGTATTTATATTTAAAATGTCAAACTACTAAACCCCATTTATTTAATTTGTTTTAAAATGATGGATAGCTTCAAACGAATGAGCTTTAATTAAAGTGAAATAAACAATCTGATTTTAACCATTATTCCGCGGTTAAAAAATACATGCAGAAGCATCTAGGGCTGTAACCCTGAAAATCAAATGTTATCATTTCTGTTGAAGCTTCATGCTTAAAAGAGCTTCATAACTTGACAAGTCAGGATGTGTCTGTGGGACGAATCCAATCGGAGGACTTTTTTGTCCTGAAAATGAAAGAAAACGACAACTTCTTTCAAACTTGAACAGAGTGTTTAAGATGGATGTCCTAAACCGCATACACATGGTCTTTGTGGATTACAAGCCTAATGTTTGACTTTGTGACAGTCTTCAAACCCAATAAGATACACCTCCCACCGCCCCCACCAACACACACACACACACACGCAGTTTGTTTGAACATCTTCAAAGTGTGGTTGTGCGTCATGCTCTGGCAGCCACAGCCCTGTATAATCTCTCACAGGAGCTAAAAGCAGCTCCCTCAAAACAGAAAAGCAAAAAGAGCCTAATCTACTGCAGAGCATGTCCCCCACATGCACGCGAATACGCACTCGCAAAATAGTGCGTGCACACAAATCTATGCATCTTCTCAGATATGCATCTGCACATCTACGGCGAGATAAACAGAAAGCTGAGGAACGGCACACGCACAAGTGACTAGAAAGTGAGGCACCATAATGTAAACAGATCTATTTTTATCGCCACATTATTCAGAACTTTCAGACTCTGCTAATCAGCGAAAGGCACGACTGTGCAATGTGAGCTATACATCCGGTGCCTGTCAAAAGTCTGGCTACACCTTTCTTTTCTTCGTAGTTTTTTTCTAATATTGTAACTATTCTGGATTTGAAATCACTTTGCAATTTTAAAGACCTCCTGCTAAATACAGTATCTAACTGTGTTCACACTCAAATCCTGTTTTCAATACTGGTTTCACAGTTCAACACTTTTTCAGCAGCGCTGCAAACGCCACAGTGAACCTCTTTCACCCCAAGGTGGTTAAAAGACCTGAATGAGTGACGAGGCTTGACTCCACAATAAAGAGTTTTCTTCAATATAATCTGGTTTTTAATATCACTGCAAACCGACCAATAGAACATATTTATTTGTATTTAAAAAGCTTTTGGAAAGCTACGCATTTGGATTCAGAGTTTACAAAGCAAAAGCAGCCTACACACTATAGCAGGGTTCCAGCACAATCATATTTAATGACTTTAATGACTCCATTTCAATTCTGTTCTAAGACTTTTTCCGTGTGAACGCTGCAGGAAACCAACAAGCAAAGGCACAACTCAGACCCAAGAACTTGGGAATAACAGAACAAAGCGAGAGGCAAAGATATATAAAATTAGTGTGGAAAATGAGAGAATTGATGGAGCTGAAGATATAAAGGAGCCTGGAGTGCATTCACAACAGATAACATCGTTGAGTTTTATCTGGGAAACTCATTCAGCACATTAAGCCCATTGTGGCCCATTAAGAAATATGGGAGATGCTCCAGATCCTCACACACGCAACTAAACACACACACGCACACTCTTTCATACACAGAAACCCCCTCCCTTCTCTCTTACTGTTTCTCCACGTCCTCCTGCATGCGGTCAATGGCGTCTTTAGAGGGGACGTGGGTGCCGTGAATCAGGCTGTTAGAGGTGGGGTGGAAATCTTCACCGCTGAGAAAACAAGAGAAGGGTTCAGATGATCAAACCTCCAAGTTTGTCACCAACAACTGTAGACTTCTGCACCACAAGCATCAACAGCTTTTTCTCACCTCTGACTATTTTAATAATAATATAATGTAACCACTGCTTTCAACTGGATTTACATTGCTTTTCTTTCTACAAAACAAATCGGCATACGTAAACTTTCAATACAGACATCATAAATGCAAAAAAAACCCCACCAAAAATCACAAAAAATAAAGTTTTATAGACATGAAGAAGGAAATACAATACTTGCTACATTAAAATAACAAATGGCGCTGATATGATGAAAGTCATGTGTCAAAAAGAATGACCTGAAAATATTCATTAGTGTAATTAAAGATGTTTTGTTTGGTGTTGTGACAGTCAGATGCCAAATGAATGTCACAACAAAAATATCACAAGGCAATCATTGGCTACTGCTGGTAATAAACCCACTACACTATTATATTAATGGAAATTACCAGGCCATGAGAAGTCATGTCAGCGTTAGGCATCTTTCATAAAATGTTCAAGCTATCCATGCCTTCAATAAGCTTCAAGTCTTGTATACACTGAACAGCCAGAAGAAAAAGAGGGATCCCATTACAGTGGCACCTATATATTCACTTATAAGGCAGCAAGTGAACAGTCAGGTCTTATTGCACTGAAAACAAGAAAAAAAAATGGGCAAGCTTGAGGATCTGAGTGACTTCAACAAGGGCCAGATCTTGACAGCTAGATGAGTCAGAGCATCCCCATTATGCGGTACGTGAGCATCAGAATTGGACCATGAAGCAATGGAAGACGGCCTGGACTGAGTCACATTTTCCTTTGCATCATGCAGAGGAAAGAGTTCAAGGTGTTGACCTGGCCTCCAAATTCAGCAGAGTTCAATGTGCTTGGGCATCTAGCATAATTCATGGAGGCTCCACCTTAAAACCTTTAGCAGACACCGCAGTGCTCTTTATGCCTTGATGGGTCTGAGCTGTTTTGGCAGCACAGGGGTGGGGGTTAGGCTAACGTTAATGTTAGGCTGGTGCTTTTAAATGTTATGGCTGATCGGTGTGGACCAAGTGCTCTACAGGAATACTGTCCGCCAGTGATAAAGCCCAATTTTGCAAATGCAGATACTTACTATTCTTCTCTCTGTCTCTCGTAGCTCTCCATATCGGGCTTGATTTGCTTTGTGAGCCTTTGGTACTGCCTCAGCTGGGCCTCTGCATATCCTGTGGAAAAAAAGAAAAAGTTAGCAAAGGAATGAAGGAATGAAATGTACACATAAAAGCAAGGGAGATGACAAGAGGAGTGAGAGAGAGTGGGCAGAGTGTAATTACCTAATTACCAGAACCGATCACAAACAGGTGTCAAAAAATAAGCTCTGCATGGTTTCATTTGTACATCCTTTAATCTCACCACATGGAAGCCATACCGAAGAGAAAAAAAACAGTGAGTCATGATGAACGGGGAACTCTCAGTACAACTGAGAAATGCTATATGGAGGAGAAGCAAATCCATTCTTAAACTGGGTGCATGCCACTGGATTATTTGATTTCAGCCCCGTTCTAAGCCTCTCTTGACAAACATTCAACATCAGGGTAAGAACAAGGACGTGCAAACTCATCTCAGTATATTCTTCGTGGGGTATTTAAATAAGGCCTGTGAAGTTTGGCGCTAATGCTGCCCACAAAGACCTTCAGTGGTTATTTTCACCCAGAACCTCACAAATCATCTTTGAATACTATTTGTTCAAAAATGGTGAAACTGCAAAAAGACTTGGAATTCAAACAGAAGCTGGCCTGACATTTTGTGTGTCAGTCTCAACCCTTTTAGTGATTAAGAATTTGTATTGTTCATGATTTGAAACCAATTTCAATTTCTAAAAAATCCTTTCTGAGCTGATTTTAAATCAATAACAGAAAGGGAGCATGGATTAAACCAGAATGAATCTGAGGTTCTTGAAGAGGGAATATTTACTGACCGCAGCAGACAGCAGAGTTTTAAAGAAGCACTGGTGCTAATAAAAACCATACAGAATGTCATTTAGACCGCCAGCTGATAGTTTTTGGGACATGCATTCTGGCTCACTGGGGAGACGACATCAACGCCTTGTCAGGATCAAGGGCCTTACTAATCTTTAAACTGGAAAATCTCACTACAGGCTATTGCGGCACCGATTTGAAGGTGAGGAAAGGACTGAGGATTGATCGGTTTTCAATAGATCTAAGAGGACGGAGGAGGAAGAAGATTGATGAACACAGCCTAATCGCTCACCTGAGAAGCCAGGGTCAGGGTTTTTCTTCTTCTTCTTTCTCTCCCATCGTTCAGCATCCTCTGCGCTGATATCCAACAGCTTCACACGGTCGTAGTCCTCCCCTTGTGCAGCACATTCCTAATGCAGACAGATAAGTGCTGCTGAACTGCTACAAAAACTTCATATATCACTAATCAGCGCTTGCCCTTCGCCAGATACGTATTGACTCATGTAGGGCTCTTCTACAGAAATCAAGAAACGTGGAATGAAAGTTAAAAAAGTGTATGACTGACAGCGCCGTGAGACAAAATGTTCTTCCATACTAAGAGAGTTTCACCTTAAGAAGCGTGTGGGGACATTATGTACTCTTTGGTTACTAGTAAAGTGGGTTTCTGTACACATATGCATGCAGAATCGATGTCACATCAATTACGTTTCATGAGACTGAACCGATAATTACTGTTTAATGACGACTTTCTGTAAAACAAGGTCTTTGATGAAAAAGAGCCCAAATTGACACATGTGATGCTGCAAAATGTATCACATGAAAAAATAACTGCAGTGAATTCCCTGAAGCTGCTATGAGCATTGCAGGGGGGAAAAAACAACACACAAACTGGTGTTCTCTAGTTTATTATACTGAAAATACACATTTAATGGGAAAACTGGCCAGTAAAATCTAGGGGCATTACTGCACACAAACAAGTGTTCATGGGAGTGTACTGTGCATTATTAGTGGGATAACGGCCTTTAGTAACACACTATTACTGCTTTCATGGCTTCAGTAAGATTTAATGGGGCAAAATTATTGAATATGGGTTTAGCAAATATATATATATATATATATATATATGGCCATGTATTGATGCTCATATACAAACACACTTAGGAAATGTTCAGTGTTATAGTGTGACATGCCAAACGTAGGAACCCTTTCATTTAATGACAAGGGTTGTCACTTTTACTTCACTTTAAGTTCAGAAACAAGTTGTAAAGGGGTTCAGTTTATGTAGCTTTTAGAGTTGTACCTGCTCCGTCACTCATCCGGTTCTAAAACGATGGAAAAGTCAATGTGCACCCAATCTCGTTCCCACCCTCCACAATAATTCAGAACCTGCATCAAAACCACTGCAGAGAAGCCAAGGGAGCAGAATAAATGGACACTAGCTAACTAGCCAAGCAAGTCATTGACAAATGTTAGCTTAGTTCAAGTCGTTTGTTGTAATGGCTGCCTCACGCTGCCAAATACTCAACCATGTCAATCAGGACGTTCATTAAGCTGAGGACGGCTGCAACAGTTTTTTGAACTGGTGTCTTTTTTGCATGATCACACGAAGCTTGTCTTGAATTTAGTTGCGTTGTAAACGCATTGCAGCGGGAATACCCGTAATGGTTCCCTAGTTTAAAGTGAGTGGCACAATGCTTGTCCTAAAATGGTCCTCAAGGACCCTGCAGAGAGTCCACATTTTCATTCTTACCCAGAAATGCATACTGATAGAGAAAAAATGAGGGCTGGTTTGAGAGAAACTCCTTTATATTTATGTAAGGACAATTTAGTCTCATGGAACTGAAGGCGAAGTGTCACCAGTTGTTGAAGAGGGTTATGATTTTATAATAATCAAGACCAGAATACCGTCCTTAATGTGGAACAGTCATGTCTAACTGTCATTCAGTCCATTTATTAAGTATCAGAACTGACTAGATCTCAAACTAAGCTTTTAGGGATGTACTATTAAGTGCTTTAAACTCTATTATACCCCTTTTCTACCAACCTTTTTCTTCTCTTCCACAGAGAGCTCGTATTCAAGTCGGGCTTTCTTAGCCTCCCAGTTGGAGGGAAGCTTCAGCCTCTTGTCTTCCTCAACCACTTCCTGATGATTCAGCTTACGCGCCTCATTCTACAAAACAGGATGTAGTTCAGAGGAAAAAACAAACACTTTTTGGGTATTTGGTTTTAAAAATGAAAAACTGCCAAATCGATGCACTTTCCCCACACCTCCTCTCAGCAGATCATATCAATCTTTTTCTAGGTAGTTTATCTAAGACCCTTTGCAGGTACACACCTTTAATTAACTCATATATGCTGAAATTTCCTAAATCTAATATAGCTCAGTCTAAATTTAGAATTCACCTCAACCTTATCCTGGATTTGTAATATTCATTAATATTCATTATTCATTAATATTGGGGCAGCGGTGGCCTAGTGGTTAGGGAGTTGGCCCTGCATCGGAAGATTGTGGGTTCAATTCCCTCAAAGAGTAGGTTGCCCTGAGGTACCCCTGAGCAAGGTACCGTCCCCATCACTGCTCCCCGGGCGCTTTCAATAGCTGCCCACTGCTGCACGGTGTTTGTGTGCATGGGTTAAAAGCAGAGGTCCAATTTCGTGGTGGTTCATGGTGTGCAGAGCTGTGACCTTGCAATGACAAGGGTTGTCACTTTCACTTTTCACTTTCAATAAAGCCATTTTGTCCAGGGCAATAAATATTTTTCTTTTACCACAATGGGCACTATAGGGGACTATTACAAGAAAAGCCAGTTTAACAAACAAACAAACAAATAATAAAAAAAAAAGAGAAGAAAAGTCGGTCATGACTTCCAATATCTGCGGTGACAAAGTATATTGACAATAATGTATGTCTGTGTGTGAAACAGGGCAGCCATAGCAAAAAAAATGCACTTGGCAATAATGCCTGAATTTGATTACAATTCAAAAGGCCTATTTAAAAAGTTTTTAGAAAAAATGAAAAAATGTTTTCCATTGATTTTGTCTCCCCTTCTTGATTTTGGCTGGACGACTGATAAATCTCTTTTATAGCCAACAAGACATTCCTCAACATGTGTGGCCCGATTACACACTTCTACTCTGCCACATCAAGATTACCAGTAAGCTGCAAAGACAGTTTTGATGTGTGTTTTTCATTTCTGTACCCGAGTCATAAACACGAGAAGATGGAGTGCAAAAAATGGGTACGAAGAGCATGTGATGCTGTTTGGCCACTTGCTTGTGTTCACTTAATTGCTCTTTGCCTGTCCTAATTACATCATAGCGGCCTATGGCATTTAAGGTTTCACGCTTGGGCTCTGTGTCACTGTGCAACCCTAAGGTCAACACACGGGACGTTATTAAATAATGTCAGAACTATTATAAAAGAATGTTTGGGCATTAGGCATCATCATACTTAATCATGTCATATAATAATTTTCTGTGAGGGAGCTTCTGTGAGAGGCAAAAGCACATTGGTCTGGTTCCCAGGAGCACAGCTGTGAACAATTCTGAAAAAGTTTCTCTAGAGTTTTTATATGTTTTTGATGATCTCTATTCTTAAATTGCAACTGCCAGCTACATGATGAACTGTTTGTCATCTTACCCTTTTGAAATGGAGCTCTCTGAATTTCCGCAGCCTCTCTTCTCTCTTCTGGGACGCAATGGTTTCGGTGGGCTCATCATCTGTCACTGGTGCAGATACCTTTACACCAAGAAAACAAAGTGTAGAATGGAAAGTGACACAAACGTACAAACCCACAGGCTTCCACTTAAGAGGTTCAACAAAAAAAAAAAACACCCTAGAAGCCAAAAGAGAATCATCTCACAATTTGCGTAGCACTGACTACTGAAACTGCCAACAGGGAATCAGGAAATATCACAGGTCTCACTGTTCTGTCCCAAGTCTGCAATCAGCTTATTCTTTTCTTTAGATCACCCATGGCAGCATTAATCAGGTCATGTGCTGAGGTTCTGGATTACAAACGCCACTCTCTCTCATCTTGTGGCAGTACCGCTGAGGAAGGCAACAGCCCACACTGCTTCTCTGCATGCCCACTATTCACTTGTTGAACGAGTTAAAGGCAGGGGAGGCATTTTGTTGTGGTGTTGTAGTGCTGTGGTGTGTTCCCAGTGACAAATATTCACAGATATTCACTTCAACTCATGCCAAAGTTACAGGGTGGAGCTTTGCCACACCAGTTTGCTGAGGGGCTTTAGAGCCCTGAAGCTGAACATTGGATTTGGCGACTTATACTCATGTTTGTCTGCTTTAAAGCCTTCTATTCCTTTAGCCTTAGTTTTCTCTGGAGATTATCCAAGCATTTTGACACCGGAGACAGCAATGGATGCCAACCCAGCCACTAGGGACAGGGGCAAGGCAGTGTATTTCTCTGTGCTGGTCCTAAGCCTGGATAAATGTGGACGGTTACGTCAGGAAGGGTATCCAGTGTAAAACTTTTGCCAGATCAATATGTGGACAATGATACAGATTTCAACACCTGATTGGTTGAGACAATGCCTGCCACCAGTGTTGTTAGCCAACAGGGTACGGGTGGAAATTGGGATACTGTTGGCCAACGGAGAAGAGGAGGGCATGTCCGGTGGCAGGAGGAGAGAAGGAAGTGTAGCAGAGTGGAATTGAAGGTAGGAACTTTGAATGTTCACCAGCATGACTGGTAAAGTGAGAGAGTTAACTGATATGATGGAGAGAAGGAAGACTGGATGGAAGGGTAGTAACCCTAGGTGTATTGGAGTTTAAATTGTTCTACCATGGTGTGGATGGAAGGAGGAATGGGGGAGGTGTTATCCTGAAGGAAGAGTATGTGATGAGTGTTTTGGAGGTGAAGAGAGTGTCAATTAGAGTGATGAGTTTGAAACTGGAAGTTGAAGGTGTGATAATGAATGCTGTTAGTGCTTATGCTCCACAAGTTGGATGTGAGATGGAGGAGAAAAAAAGAATTCTGGAGTGAGTTAGATGAAGTGAAAGAGTGTACATTAACGGAATTGTTGGTGAAGGGAACAGAGGTGATGAGGAGGTGACGATATCAAGGTGAGGAATGCTGATGGTCAGAAGGTTGTAGAATTTGCTAGAATGATGGAAATGGCTGTAGTTAATACTTATTTTAAGAAGAGAGAGGAGCAAAGTGTGACATACAAGAGTGAAGGAAGATGCACACAGGTGGATAGAAGAAGCAGGATAAGAAAACTTGGTGATGGAACCCAGAAGTCCATTAGCGTATACAGAAGAAGAGGCAGGCAAAGAAATGGGATAGTCAGAGAGATGAAGAAAGCAGGTAGGAGTACAAGGAGATGAAGCACAGGGAGAAGAAAGGAGTGGTGAAGGCTAAAGATAAGGTGTTGGTGAATTGGAAGCATTTAAGAGAGATGGCAGTGGAGTTTCTAACTAGATTGTTTAACGCAATCTTGTAAAGTGAGAAAATGCCTGAAGAGTGGAAGCGAGGTTCCCTGGTACCGATTTTCAAGAATAAGGGTGATGCAGAGCTGCTGTAACAAAAGAGGAATAAAGCTGATCAGCCACAGCATGAAGTTATGGAGAAGAGTAGTGGAAGATAGTTTAAGAAAAGAGGTGAGGATGAGTGAACCGCAGAGTTGCACTTTATCTTTGTGGACATGGGGAAAGCATGCCAGGGTGCTTAGAGAGGAGTTGTTTTGTATGAGGAAGTCAGGTTACAGAGTAGTAGGTCCGAGAAGTACAGGACATTTATGAGGGCAGTGTGACAGTGTTAAGTTCTGACATATGTTCTGATATATGTATTCAAAGTAGAGGTTGGATTACATCAAGGATCAGTACTGAGCCCATATTGAGAAAGAGTAGAGGTGACAAAGGCAGAGGAGTTTGAATACTTTGAATGCTCAACAGTTCAGAGTAACGGCGAGTGTGGAAGAGAGGTGAAGTAGAGAGTGCAGGCAGGCTGGAATGGGTGGAGAAGAGTGGCTGGAGTGATTTGTGACAGACGGGTACCAGCAAGAGTAAAACGGAAGGTTAACAGGACAGTAGTGAGACCAGCTATGCTATATGGGTTGGAGACGGTGGCACTGACGAAGTCAGGAGGCGGAGCTGGAAGGGTCAGAGTTAAAGATGCTGAGTTTTTTGTTGGGTGTGACGAGGATGGACAGGATTAGGATTAGAATTAGAATTAGAAGGATATATTAGAGGGACAGCTCATGTTGGACGTTTTGGAGACAAAGTTAGAGAAACAAGTTTGTGTTGGTTTGGACACGTCCAGAGGAGAGACGAGGATTATATTGGGAGAAGGACATTGTAAATGGAACTGCCTGGAAAGAGGAGAAGAGGAAGACCAAAGAGGAGGTTTATGGACGTGGTGAGAGGACATGCAGGTGGTCGGAGGAAGGAGGAAGATGCAGAGGATAGGAAGAAATGGCAACGGATGATCCGCTGTGGCGACCCCTAAAGGGGAGCAGCCGAAAGAAGAAGACAACAACGTATACTAAATGTAGTAACAATCACTCAGAAGGCAGATTTATACACTTTTGGAAGTAAATTGTAGAAGAAACCCCACAAAAATATGTCCGTACACAGACACGCAGTACTGGAAAAAATAACATCAAAATCGATACAACGCTTAAACGCTAAAAGTTTACATACACAAGCAGACCTCGTATTTGGGCACTTAATCTCCATAAATCACGCATGAATTTCGAAAAACATTCAAGCGTTTTATTACATTTCCTAGCTCGGCTAATATTAGCCACCTAGCTAACGGCCTGCTATAAAAATAGGAATTGAGGGAAAAACTGAACGTGTAGCTCATCAAAATAAACATTTACACGCTGTTAACCACTAGAACATTTTGAAATCACAAAATCAACTGGTTCGAGCATTTTACTACGATATTTTCTGTAAACTATTTACCTCTGACGCCATCGTCAACAAGCTTTCCAAACAGAAGGCGGTCCGCTTTTTTAGGTGTCCGGGTGAAAACTTCCTCTGCAAAAATAGTTCCTACCATGTAGGCTGTTGGGTAGGAATTTCACCAAAAGTGCCCTTATCCCCCATTCTCCCAAATCATAATGTCCATGTGTGATTTAGTGGTAAATACAATCCATTTCCAACATCCCAAGAATTAAACAAGCAAATTTTCTTACCTTTGTCACCATTTTGCCAGGCAAAAATGTCACATACTCTAAAATGTAAAGTGAAAGTGACAACCCTTGTCATTGCAAGGTCACAGCACAGCACACGTGAACCACAATGAAACTGGACCTCTGCTTTTAACCCATGCACACAAACACCATGCAGCAGTGGGCAGCTATTGAAAGCACCCAGGGAGCAGTGACAGGGACAGTACCTTGCTCAGGGGTACCTCAGGACAACCTCAATTTTGTGAGGGAATTGAACCCACAATCTTCCGATGGGGGGCAACTCCCTAACCACTAGGCCACCACTTATCTTAGCTTACCTTAAGATCTTATTCAGATCTTTAGCTTTGATTACAGCATATGTTCACATTTGTATTATTTCGATAATATTTTGTGATCACAATATTAATTCACATCAATATTTGCATGTTTTTTTGCCAAGACCTTGTATGGATGATGGGAATGTCAGTGTTTTAAGATTTTTAATAGTGTCTGGACTGGTGGCCAGAAAGAAATGAATACATTAGTGGAAAAACCTTGGCATTTATTATTATCAGGTTTTCTTTATTTCTTTGATTAATTCTTTATTATTCCTTTTCATGTCTGGGCACTCAGTGTTGCTGAAACTTGATCTGAATTGAACTGAATCAAATCATGACCCCAATCATGACCCAGCACACACAAGCATGTGTGGTCATATACTGGTCAGAGCTCAGGACCATTTTCCATTTTGCTTATGATCCCTTGCCTATTGAAACCTTTTTTCCCAGCTTCACTGGTGAGTGGTTTTCTTAAGGCTTCATCACTGTTTAGTCCAAATCCATTTAGTTCTCTTAATACTGTGATAGCTGAATGCTTTCATTATTAAACATACTCTGTGTGCACAGTTATTAGACAAGTGAGAATCATGATCATATCCTCATTTTTATGCATATATTCCAACTCCAAGCTGTATAAACTTGAATGCTAATTGGATTTACGCAGATCAGGTGGTGAGTATTTGTGTAATGAGGGCGGCTGTGGCCTACGGAGATCAACGCCCTATATCGAGGTGTGCAGAAAGGAAGCTTCTTTTCCTCCCACATGTATACACATGTATCCCCCGAGAGTGTTCACACTCACATTTCCTTTGTAAAACATCCTGGCTTGAGGTTTTTAACATTTTGGATGGACTGATAGCACCGGATTTGATCCAAATTAAAATGAATCCTCAAAATACTCATATGGCCAGACTCAGTGATATATGTTAATGAGCTCTGTTCTGATTGGGTGCCTTCATTTGCAGCTCATTCAAAGTACAGTGCAGACTGCTCACAGCTTAATGAGTAGGGTTAAACCATTGTGGTCCTATCATTAGTACATTATAATTGGATATATGGGCTAATTATAGGTAATTTATTATTAATTTTCCAAGAACAGTAAATGGTCTAGAGATTGCTCTTGAAAAACCATGTTTGTTTGTCACTCAGTGGCCAACATGGCCTGGATAAAGCCTCTCTAAAGAAAGCTCTAAAGTGTTTCAATGCAGTAGTCTAGCAATCTCAGGCAGTGTGGTTTACCAGCTTCTGCTCCCCATAAATTAAGTTGTTTATAGAATCAGCAGGAGGGAGTCAGACCCACGCCCATGTGATGAAGCACTCCTGAGGAATGAATGTGACAGTTTTTAAGTTCAGTCAATAGCTAAGTGGAAGGGATGAACACAGTCAAGGACTTCAAACAACGGGTCCATCAACCCCTCTCTGACGCTTCTGCAGCGTTAAGGCAGAGCTCAGGCCCAAAACGGGCAAGATTATTGTTTTTATAATTACGAGAGCTCTTTCGGAGGATGTAATTAAGTGGAGTTTACAGCGTTAGATTAAAGCGATCTCCAGATCACAGGCAATGCAAATGGATGTGCTCTGACTGTACACCAGATGGAGGAGCATCCCAGCCATCACACAGAAAAACAAAACAACAGAGCCCACTGGATCACACACACACAATGTTAATACTGTAAAACTCTCCAGATTGAGTCCAATACACTGGAAGCACTGGGGTGTTTAAATTTGCATCCATATTTTGATCGCAAGACGTTATGCTTCAACGCACTTCTCTTCCTCTCGGCTTTTCTCTGGACTCATGAAGTAGCTCCTACAGCTGCCTGACATCTGCTCGCATATAAACATCTTGGCCAATAAAATCATTCCATTTCCTTAATGACTATTTCTGCAATTTCCGCAGCCAACGAGCGAGACCCTTATTAATGCAGAGCCAAATTAAACACGACCCCCTGACTCCAATAGCTGCAGCGCTGTCAGGCAGCCTGGGCCAACACACGCACTCGCAGCGGGGAAATCCACAAGCAGACTCGTACTCGTGGAGCCCCTGTGAAGTGCCCTTTCATGCCGCCGGATTGCTACTGATGTCGGCTCCATTACCACCACCCAGATTGGACACAGTTGCCCAATCAATTGATCCTGGGCTGTTTATATGTTTGTTGACACATGGTCTAGTCTGTAATAATGGCTTCATGTTCCTTTGTTGATTTTATTGGTTTATTCAACAAACAGGGGAACACACACCAGCATCATGGCTTTATGATGTAAATGTGTATCAGTTTGCCAAATGTTCTTCAAGGGTGTTTACTCCATACTTCCAGTATACTGGAAACCTCCCTGTTGCTTTCAAGCTTTTTGCCATGTACTTCCACTCACTGGCCACTTTTTTAGAAATGCCTACCTTTGCAGACTGTTATCTATATTAGAAAGATGCTGTGCTTTCATTTTTGGCCACTTTATTATTAGGAACATGTGCCTTATACTGTTGCTGACTGGCCACTTCATTAGAAACACATTGTGCTTTCAGTTAGTGGCCACTTTATCAGAAACACCTCAACTTTTTAAGAAACACGCTGTGCTTTCACTATTGGTCACTTTATTAGAAACACCTACCTGGTACTTCTATGGACTGGCCACTTTATTAGAAACCCTTACGAATACTTTGGCTCACTGGCCACTTTATTAGAAACACATTGTGCTTTCACCCAGTGGCCGCTTTATTAGAAACACACTGTACTTTTCCCAGTTGGCCACTTTATGAGAACAACCTTACATACTTCCACTTCCTGGACACTATTAGAAACACAAGACTTATGTTGACTGGCCACTTTATTAGAAACACTTTCTTTGTGTTTCCCCTCTATTGGCACTTTATTACAAACATCTGCCTTGTACTTTTGGCGATGGCACTTTGTTAGAAACCCTTATTCTGTGCTTCTACTAAACGGACACATCATCAGAGACACGTTATACTTTCACTGATTGACCACTTTATTAGGAACACCCACCTACAGTCTCCTACTGTGTTCCTACTAGAATATTTGCAAACATGTGGTTGAGAAATGTATAAGACCTGAAAGAAGGCAGGCCTTGAAAAGGTTGCCTATTTGTCTAACTGGGATGTGTGGACGAAATCAGGGGCGCTATGCGTCTTGAGTACGATTATTCAAGGCTTCATTAACATCAGATGTGTCGTTTTCGGGGGATCTGAAGAGCCAGATGCTTTGCACTGATTTACCGGGAGTTTTCCACACTGTTAATAGTTGTAGCCATGGGGTGCACATGAGAACAACCGGCCCATGGATGTCTACCTCTATGAAAATAAAATATGTAACTCCAGAATACACCGTTGTGAATGAGTAGAACTGTGAAGTGATGGTATATGTACAGCCACCTGTGACCCATAAGCATGTGTTTCGTGTGTTTTCACAGTCAAACATGGAGGTCAAAACCCTTCAAATGCTCCACAGATCGGGTGAGGTGCTCAGCCAAGCACCTGTAGATGCAGGTAGAGACACTAGGTCTTAGAAAAACCCACCAGGACGTAATCCAAACTCTACCAGGCAGCGGTGACCTAGTGTTTAGGGACAAATGTCGTGGGTTCAAATCCCATAACAGTAGGTTGCCCTGAGGTACTCTTGAGCAAGGTACTGTCCCCATCACTGCTCCCTGGGTGCTTTAAATAGCTGCCCCCTGCTGCAGGTGTGTGTGGGTGAATTGCAGAGGATCCATTTCATTGTTGAGAACGGATTATCAATCATTATGGCATATTATTTATCATTTAATTAGTTCTTGTTGTGTCAGCTGTTTGCTAAATTGTTCCACAACCTGCACATATGCTCTTGCACAGGGACAAAAAACAGAGTAAAACGTTGTCTGTGCAAAAGTAATTGCAAACTACACCTATTCCTGTTAGTTAACGCAGGGAAATAGGCCCTAAGCATTTAGGAAAATGAAATACTTTCCCTGTAAATGAGGTTTTAACTTTCAACCGATGAAATTTTTTTGCGTCTTTTGCATAAAAATGCACCTTTTGGTGTCCCAGTTGTTGTATTCTACCATAGGTGAATGGAATATCAGCAATAACTAATACGATGGCTGTGATATTTTTGCAAGTTATGTGATATGTGATTTATACATGTCCCATATGGATCATATATTTATAAGGATTTAAATGTAAGAATTTCATGACAGACTGACTGAATAAGATGTTTCTCTAAGTCAACAAAGTTTTACCCTTTCATAAAGTCACACCAAAGTAAATAAACCACAAGGCTGTGCCTTCAGAGCTGCAGACCAGCAGAAAGGCCTGTCAGTAGGGGGTGCTATGTCACACTCGATGATGAGGGGAGTGTTGGTGGACTTGCCTGGACTTTGATGCTCTGCAGAACAGTCAGATTACAAAGCCTGGTGTTTATGCCGCTCACCTATAATCACACATCCATAGCGAACACACAGGCCAGGCTGTGATGGGAGTCAGAAGCAATACCTTCACACCGTGGTGGTTTAACATCACCTGATCGAAACATTCTCTCAGCGAATAGTCCATTCTTCTGGATGACTTGGACTCAACAGGCACCACACTGTGAGAGGGGATGTCCCAGATGTGCAAGGCCACAGGCACCGAAAACAATGAGAGACGGAAGAGAGAAAAATGAACATACATACATGAAATAAGGGAGAGATCACCCACATTAATACATTATTAATATTAATTATTCATTATCCATATTAATACAGGATTTGTGTAAAAAATAAATACATACATATATTAAAAAAAAAAAAAAGGATATATATATATATATATATATATATATATATATATATTTATAATATATATTTTATATGTACCTATAACCTATAAATATATAAATATACTACACCTGATCCTGTGAGCCTGATCAGACCCCAGTTGAGGATTATTTTCTTGGTTCCATAGTTTAGCCTTAAAAAAAAAAAAAGAAAACAAATTTACACATTCAGACCTCCTGTTCTTTCAATCCTTCTTTCTCTTTCTGACCTTAATTAGATGGTGCGCCTCTAACTCTTTGAACAATAGGCTGTTGTGGAGGTTTGCGTTTAGAGGATGTTGAGCCAAGTGCCCGTGGACACACAGCTGTGGGGTAACATAACCTCCTTTCTCAGTCTCGGCCGATGCGACGAATTACAGAGCAGATCAAGAGAGGACGAAAAAGAGAGAGCATTGAACAGTGAAAAGCGGAACTTTTGACGGCCCATGTCATGAAAAAAGGGAAAGTCACACTCTTGTAGACAAAGGAACATGGACACTCATAAATATATACAATAACTTATTGCAGTATTATAATAATATACAATAAATGTGCCAAAGGTCACAGAAAATATGAAAAACCTTTATAAGAACCATTAGAAAAGCATACTAGTATAATAGCATTCTATCACTGATGTGCCAGAGTGGCCATCGACATGAAGAACCTTTATAAGAACCTTTATGAAATTTAACAAAGCTATTTTGATGCAGATAACCTGTCAGTTAAACCAGGAAGCCAAGAACCATCACCAACTGTTGAAGGCCTTCACTCTCTTTGTGACTTCTCCGGCATCTCAGTGCAGTTGGCAGGGTCGCCTCCAAGGCTCTCTGAAGTTCAAGTGGCTTTTATGCTCCCTCAAAGAGAAAGAGTATAAACATGCTGGTAACAGATCACATCACTGCTCAGCTGAAGGAACTACAAAGATCTGTTGCAGCAGAGTGTCCTCATACCACGGTGCAGTTTATCATTAGTTGTTCTTCCTCATAAGAGGAAGAATTCATTGCAGCTGAGACCTGTGGGACCCACAACTATGTCTTGGGCCATGTGGTTAACTGTCAGTATCAGGAACAGGTGGTTATCCACCCCAGAGCAGGACAAGACTGTAAAGAGTATAGTAAATCCCACAGATGAATAAACAGCCTAAATAAAATGATTTAACTGAGTTTATTAATATATGCATCTATACTTATATACTGGGTTCTGGGTTCCATTCCCAGGCGGGATGGTCCGGGTCCATTCTGTCTGGATTTTGCCTGTAGCACCAGTTTCCTCCCAGCATCCAAAGACCTGCATGTCATCTGGTCTGGAGACGATAAATTGCCCCATAGGGTGTGTGTGTGTCTGTGTGTGTGTGTGTGTATGTTTGTCTGCCTGCCCTGAGATGGACTGGCATCCTGTCTGCGGAATGTTTCTCCCCACCTTTCACCCTGTGAGCATTGGGACAGACTCCAGCACCGCCCATGACTCTAATCAGGACAAGCAGCTCAGAAAATGAGCGAGTGAGAATAAACGACATGGATCTTTTAAAAACTCAGATGGTCTTTTTCAACTCTGGATAGTGCCCTGAAATAGAGACCTGCATCCTTGCATGTTGATCTGTTTAGTATCCCACCAAAATGATAACATCCTGTTATTCATTTCCCGCTTTGTGTTGATTGGGAACAGACAGCTGATGGTGAAACAACTTTACGGTAAAGTTGTGGGTGGTGGCGATAAGTTGTGGGTGGTGGCGAACAGACAGCTGATGGTGAAACAACTTTACAGTTAAGTTGTGGGTGGTGGCGATTTTCAAAAATGAACAAACCCCCATGAACAAACAGCCACTCATGTCGCTTGTTAAAACATCCACATTTACAGTGGATGTAAAAGGCTTTAAGGGTGTGAAAGGTTTTTAGTATGGGTGCACTTTGACCTTTTCACCTGTAGCGTATCACCTGTAGATCTACAGCATGAAACCTTTATGTATTTTGACAGAAAGTGAGTTCCTCTTTAGTTTTTTTTTGGCTTCTTTGGATAAAACCTGTCCCACCTTGCAGCAGCTGAGGAAAAAGGCACGGCTGGGTGCAGTATGAACTGCTCAATCAAGCCTAAGTTTAGAAAACTGCAACACAATTGCACATTTGACTCAGTGAGAGAAAAGCCAAAAAGCACCAGCGGCCAAAAGCGAACTCAAGAGAAACCACGGTTGCGCAAGTCAGTTTTGCACCGCAGCATGTTTCCATTTTGTGTAGAATTTAAGCATTTTATGACTATAAATTTGATTTACATTCACACTGGCATGGAAACATAAAACAACATATGCCTACCAACCACACCACATTGATGTGGATGACGATTCATGCTCCAGTGTTTCCTGAACTCCACCTAGATGTGTAGATGTTAATGAATAAATAGAATCACCACAGGCATCCAGACGCCTGGTGTGTAGTTTGTATCAGTCTGCTCGGAGTCGTGTCTCATCATTAATCTACAGGAACTAGCAGTAAGTGAAGGGATATATAAATATAAAATAGCAGAGCCACATCCAGTAGGCTCCGGTCCACCAAGGGTCTCTTCCTAACCCGCAGCGGTTAACAGCTTCTGGCACACCCACACTCATGCTCAGTTTGGGTTATTAGAAAGCCACCACAGCTAACCACGCCATGCCAAACCATGGCTCATGAGCTCACTTCCCCTCCCCAGTTATGGTGGTTTGGGATTGGCCCCCGTATAGCATGACCCTATTGGAGGCCGCTTGGCCTGCCAAAACGGCATGTCTGCTGCTACAGTTTCCCGGATCTTCTTTCATTTTCTCTGTACTTCTGAAACGGACTTTCTCTCTGTGTTTGTTTCATTTTTAAATCTAACTTTTATCTAACTCATTATTGGTGGGCAGTGGTGGCCTAATGTATAGGGACTAGGCCCCAGGATCAGAAGTTCTTTGCTTTGAATCCCAGACCAGTAGATTGCCCTGAGGTACCCTGCAGCAAGGTACCGTCCCCGTCACTGCTCCCCAAGCACTTTGCACAGCTGCCCTTTGCTGTGGGTATGGGTGTAAAGCAGAGGTTGCATTTTGTTGTAACTCCCTGTGTGCCATGTTTCACAATGACAAACAGTGACTTTTAACATATTATCTTAATCACTTATCTTGAGAAGCCTCGGAGGTGATGCTGGAGCCTATCCCAGCTTTCACGGGGTAAAAGGCAGAGGAACACCTTGGACAGGTCACCGGTTCAGTGCAGGGCAGACACACAGACACACTGTTTTGTTTTGCATGCTTTTGAAATCCAAGCAGAGAACACGCAATCTCCACTCATCCAGGCTGGGAATACAATCCACGACCTTCTTGCTGTGATGCGACAGTGCTATTGCCCCAATAATATCTTACCTTATGAGAGCTGGGACAACCCCAGTGACCATAGCTAGTTGAAGTAAAGGACAGATAGAAGGACGTTCTGGTACTCTGATTCCCAAAATGTAATCAATTGGCCCTTTTCTGTACTATATAAAGCCCATGAGTGATTAGTGTCATCTTTTACAGCTTCTTTTGGCTACACACCATGAACTTAACCTGCCTGATTTTTTAATTAATTTATTATAGGCATTTATTAATACCTACATAAACCTGTATAAGCCAAGCTTAAGTATACACTAAATGAAGCTTTTATGGATACACTTTTTATAGATACACTTTTTATAGATACACTTTTTGACAGTGACTGCACAGAGAATTCCAAAAGGAGTGGAAACGTGGCTTATTTATAGAAATGCATTCTCATTGCTAACTCATTTGCTCTATGCATATATTCTCAAATATGGGCATTTGTGTGCACATATGCAAACAATGTGCCCTACTTTGTGGTTGGAAAGAGCTCATTCATTTAATAGATCACTAGACCGAAAAGATTTTACAATCCTTGAGGCCAATTTTCTTGACTTTCGGTCAAGTCAGAAACAGGGTTTGCAGTTTCATTGCACATTCTCACTCAAAGAGAGCAAAAATACATCATACAGTTATAGTCAGTGCACTTTTCCACCATGTCCTTCTGCTATTACCCCTCTGACAGAACCAAAATGAACCAATGAAGTAATTATCTTGACTGAAAACTTGGATTGTGCAATATTGGCTTAAATTTACAAGAAAGATTTCTTCAGTATTGCTTAATTTAAGTGGTGATTCGCTTTAGGGTTTCGGTGGTTGTGGCCAATGGCCGCTATAGTATGGTATTTTCTGCCCAATGCAAGGAGAGCTAATTGCTTCACACTGGGCATGTTGACCAGAAGATTCCAGTTTAGACCACTGCTGTGGGCAATGGCTTGAAAACCCAAACCCAGTGATGGTTGAGAAAAGGGCAGCAGTCAAAGGTCTGCATTGAACAATCATACATTTGAAATAACCGGACAGTGTCTCAGATTATTCGAGAAGGATCGAGGTAACCAGATTGTGGTGCAGATGACTGGACAGTAGCCTTGACCTGAGGTCTGACAAACTTGGCCCATGATGATTTTTTTCCAGTGATTTTCAGATTTTCTGAGAATACAGCATTTTAATTGTCCTTTTTTATGCATTATATGATATTAGTTTAAGCTACTATGACATACTAGCTTAACTCAGGAAAGTTTAAGCCACTTAGCTGCCCAGACATGCTTTGGGCTCCACAATTTCTTTTAATTTCAGGTATTATTTAAGTTTTCAATAAAATGTCAAATTTAGGCTATGAAAAGACCATTTCCCGATCAGCTGAACCAATTATCTGGACAGTCGTGAAGATCACTAGATGATCAGACACTGCTCCAGGCTGATATGTGTCTTTTATATATGTACAGTTTTCTAAATCTAATTCTAATCTTTTTAACCATTGCTTGCCCAGGAAGACAATCTACATGAGCAGACAATGGTCCAGGAAATCAGAAAACAGTCGAGTAGATCAGACAACTGGACAAATCTTCAAATAAGGATCCAGATGATCAGATGTTGGTTCAGATGACCAGATGTTGTTCCAGGTTCTCAGACATTGGACTGGTTGATTGGACAACGGTTTAGATGAGGGGACTGTTTTATTTCACAGAAGATCAGGAACAGCTAATATTCAGAGTGGTCTTGGCACAGCTCCCTGGGCTCACAGTCGAGCAGCACTGCTTTATAGTTTCACAGTCGAGTGGCACTGCTTTACAGGCCCCGCCTCACTGCACCGCAGCAACTGGGCCGTGCCAGTCACCGTGGTTACAATAAAACCTTGATCGTTTCAATTTCCTTATATCTTATTTCAGTCAGCTCCTTTAATCTTTGTCTTCAGTAGGTATGCCAGCAATACCCATGAATGAGTGCGACGGTAAAGAAAGGAAAAGGAATGGGTCTTGTTAAATGAACATTGAATGATTGAAAAAATGAAGTACGTTGTTATTGTTTGGCTTTACTTCTTGAATACAAAGGTAAGACGTCTTGACCTGTTGAGGCTGTTTCTCCACCTTTCAGCCTATGAGCTGAACCAGCCAGCCTGATTAGGAGAATCGGCTCATATTATAGATGGAGAAATGGATGGGTTTTCTTTCCCCAAGACAAGATGAAAACTTACTACCATTACATCATGATGAAAGATCTCCTCTTCTTCTTACAGAAGGTCGTCTCAATAGAAAGCCCTTTGATTTAAAGGATTGAAGGACTAGGGTTAGTAGTGACCTAGTGGTTAGAAATTTGGCTCCAGGATCGGAAGGTTGTGGGTTTAAATCCCAGACCATGAGGTTGCCCTGAGGTACCCTTGAGCACGGTTCCTTCCCCATCACTGCTCCCCGGTTGCTTTAAATAGCTGCCCCATGGGGCACGGTTTGTGTATAGGTAAAGAGCAGAGGAAGCATATCGTTGTAGCTTGCTGTCCGTGGTGCTGCGTTTCACAATGACAAAACATAGTCACTTTCACTTCACTTTTTCACTTTGAACAGCGGTAACTGTGACTTTTAAGTGCTAACACAGTTATAACAGTATAATATCAGGAAAAAACGCTTGACTGCCATTCAGACTTTGGCTCCTCTTCTCTAATATGAGTCTGTTTATTGGAATTCAAATGGGACACAGTTTCGTTCCCCCCTCAGAACTACCTGATACACCACACAGGGGAGACTCCACTGCACTTTGTGTTTCTTTGACTGTGGTTAGCTGCATTTGCTGGAAGTGGGTTGTGGGTTCGGGCCCGTTTTCTGCCATTAGTGCTGTTTTGTTTGTTTGTGCTGAACGGTATGTACGGTAAATGCCTCCTGTTGGTCAGCCACACGGCGGCCACAAGAACCCTGGAGAGAGAAGACAATGGATGAGGTGTGTCTTGCTGTGTGTTCGAGAGGGCATGCCAGTTTGAGAGAGTGCGTATTGAGTATGTATCACTGTTACTGCTGTTTCTGCGTTTTGTTTCCTGAATGCTGCACCAAAGTGCATTGTACCTGACATAGCAAAACCTTCTATCTCCAAAATGGCAACTTTGCTTGAAAAGGACAAAACACCCGTTACTTTTAATGGAAGTCATGGTCCAATTTTTCCAAGTACTTTTGGCGGATTTGTCATTTTCCATTCATCAGGAAATGTTCTTGTCATTGTGAAGCACAGCACAGCACAGAGTGATACACAACGAACTTCAACCTTTGCATTTTACCCAAACACACAAACACACATGTGCAGCAGGGGGCAGCTATTGAAAGCAATTGTCATCCAGTCTAACAGCCTTCTCGATCTTCATCCTCTTCATCACCTCTTCTCTCTCTCTCATTTTCATCATTCATCAGCCTTTCAAAGTACTCCTTCCATCTGCTCAGCACGCTCTGTTCACCTGTGAGTACGTTTCCATGTCCATCCTTAATCGCCCTGACCTGCTGCATATCTTTCCCAGCTCTGTCTCTCTGTCTAGCCAATCAGTAAAGGTCCTTCTCTCCATCTTTACCATCTTTTTGTCCAACATCCATACAATTCACCCAACACCTTATCTTTGACCTTCACCACCGCTTTCTTCGCCCTATGGTTGATTGCCTTGTACACCTGTCTACTTTCTTCATCTCTCTGACTGTCCCACTTCTTCTTTGCCTCCCTCTTCTTCTGTAGGCACTTCTGTACTTCTCGGTTCCACCACCAGGTTTCCTTGTCCTCCTTCTTCCTTCCAGATGTCCCACCATGGACATTTCTAGCCGTCTGCCTCATAATTTCTGTAGTAGTTACCCAGCGGTTCGGTAGCTCTTCAACACCTCCCAGTGCCCGTGTTAACAGTCCTGCTCCTTCAGCTTCCACCACTTGATCCTCGACTCTGTCCTCACTTTCCTCCTCTTCTTGACCTCCAAAGTCATCCATCCTATGCTGTTTAGCTACACTCTCCCCTGTCACTACTTTGCAGTCTCCAATCTCCTTCAGACTGATCCTCCTGGAAAGGACATAATCCACCCGTGAGCATCCACTCTCCACTCTTCCTCCCTCTTCTTAAAATAAGTATTAACTACAGCCATTTCCATCCTTTTTGCAAAATCTACAACCATCTGACCTTCAGCATTCCTCTCCTTGACACCATATCTACCATCACCTCCTCATCACCTCTGTTCCCTTCACCAACATGACCATAAAAATCTGCACCAATCATCACTCTCTCTCCCCTGGATACACTCTCTATCACTTTATCCTACTCACTCCAGAATTCTTCTTTCTCTTCCAACTCACAACCAACTTGTTGAGCATAAGCACTAACAACATTCATTATCACACCTTCAACTTCCAGCTTCAAACTCATCTCCCTCCCTGACACCCTCTTCACCTCCAAAACACTCTCCACATACTCTTCCTTCAAGATAACACCTGCCCCATTCCTCCTTCTATCCACACCACGGTAGAACAGTTTAAACCCCCCTCCAATACACCTGCTCTTACTACCCTTCCATCTAGTCTCTCACACATATATCAGCCTTCCTCCTCTTTCTTTGTATCAGCTAATTCTCTACCTTTACCAGTCATGCTGCCAACATTCAAAGTCCCTACCCTCACTTCCACTCTCCTCCCCTTCTTTCCCTCCTCCTCCATCTGGACATGCCTTCCTCCTCTTCTTCTTCTTCTCCTTTGACCAACAGTAGTCCAGTTTCCACCAGCACCCTGTAGGCTAACAGCACTGGTGGCGGTCATTGTTAACCCGGGCCTCGACCGATCCGGTATGGAATTCTGTTTCGTTGTCTGCATATTGATTTGGCAAAGTTTTACACCGGATGCCCTTCCTGACGTAACCCTCCCCATTTATCTTGGCTTGGGACCGGCATGAAGAAATATACTGGCTTGTGCATCCCTAGTGGCTGGGTTATATAAAAATAATGTAAAATATTATAAAATATTATAGCCGGGAGTCCCGTACTGAACTTTATTAGACATTTCTATATACATAGAACTCAGAAACCACAAGTACCCCAAAGCTAACCCAAATCTGACTCATTGGGACTTATAAACCCTGCACAGGTGAGCTCATTCGGAGCAGAGCGCCGCCTGCTGTGACATACATATACATATCCAAATGCATGAATGCACATTCTCTGCAGGGACCAACTTTATTGCAATTTTTACTATTTTAAATACAAGATTTAAAGGAAAGTAAAAAGTATGAACTATAAATAATTTTATAACTTTTATCCAAGCTATATATATATATTTTCCCCTTTGTGTTGGAGCCTGTCCCAGCTCTCTCAGGGTGAAAGGTGGGGAAACACCCTGGACAGGTCACCACTCCATCTTAGGAGACAAACACACACACACACACACACACACACACACACACACACACACACTGAAGTCCACCTATGTCTTTCTGCATTAAAAATAAATTATGCCTTAAAATGTTTGTTTGTCAGTTTAGATCATGTCACCCTCCCTGGACCAGGACCGTCAAACCTTTATTTTTGTATATGTTTTCATATACGTCCAACCTAGCGGTCACTGTGTTGCTGACAAACTGGAGCAATATCGCGGCAATGATCTCTATTTTCATTGAGCATAATGGGTGGCTTTAATTTCCTCTTCCAGGCATGCATTATGATCATTCTCATATTTGCACCAACTTTCAATCCCTCAGCGCGGACATATAATCATTGGCAGGGAGGCCAGAGGATACCTGCGTAATGTGGTTAACAGAAAAGAACCCGTTTAGCTTTTGACTCTGTTTGAGAATGAGAAAGTGCTGATGGTCAGAATCAATTTCCTTCAGGCCAAATGACTCCCTCACAGGCTTAAGGTTTCAGCTAAATGGCCAAACCTGAAAACACTGATACTAATGATATTAGCCTAAAGCCCCAGTCATATAGTTCAAGTTGTGCTTAATGCTATTTGCTTTATTTATTGATGTACCAGGGGAGGCAGGGAGGCAGCACTGTGTATGTGTGTGTGTGCCTGCCTCACTATGAATGGACAAATGTGGGAGGCCTTTTAGTGATAGCATAACTGTGGGGGTTAAGAAATCTTGGAATGGAAGACAGAGATCGTTATCTATGGTAACAAGCTTCACTTAGTGCAGAAAACACACAGAGGGACCTTTTCATAACTGAGGTAATTGAACCTCATGAAGTCTGAAAGCTCATGCCAAGTCTATTCACTTCGAAGTATGGACAGTGCTAAAGATTACTGCCTTTTGCAGCTGTGCTCTTCAATTCAATTACTTTGTAAAGCCTGGTCTACAACAGATATTGTCCCAAAGCACCGGGAATAGGATAATGGGATATTTATAGGCAGGGATGTTTCTAGGCCTATGCAGCCTAGGCGGTTGCTTACGGTAACCCCACGACAGGGTAGTTGTTGCGGGGTAGATCCCAAAACAGCAACGATGCTCCAAAATATTATCATCACTTGCTTTTATGCAGCTGTGGTATCCTGGTGACATCACAGCATTATAATTGCTTTAATTGATTTAAGGTGGAATGGAAAATTAAAGGTAAGCGCTTTTACCCAATGCCCTTAATAAATCCAAGCCTTAGGCCTCCCTATATCCTATGTTTAGCACGAATAAAGAGTCAGGACAATAATCAGTGTACAGCTCAGACCTTTCAAATTTGACAGAAGTTGATTAGAAGGTGCTTTTTAAAGCTGAACGTCAAGGTGGACCCGCTAGTGTCTGCATCTCTTCGACTGGCCGAGATGTTGATTAATCACATCACTGGGGGAAAATTGGATTAAACAGCAGAATACAGTCCTAGAACTACATTTAAACTGGTAAATCAGCTCATTATGACTATGTCAGGGGGACTTATCCCCTTCTAATGAGAAATAAGCTCCCAAAAACAAGTCTGAGGTGAGTGGAGGACATTGATAATGTTAAATCGTCCCTTTATTGAAACTTTTCTGACTCCTACCTACAACTCACAGCTTACAACTGCAAGCTAAATCTAAAATAAAGGCATCCGAGTGCAAAATCATTGTGTTTTGTTGTGATTATAGGTTGTATGTTTTAAAATGGGATTCTCCTCAATTTGAGTTGCATGTGCAATTACGATTCCTTAGTAATTAAGCATTATAAAAAAAATCTAAATGTCATAGGTAATGCATAATGCTGCTGAATAACAGAAATCTGATATGGGGAGGACTTTGCATTTTGTTGCTAAATGGCAACAGCCTGCGAGAGTGGAAATCCAATCTGCAATGCACACATTAAAGCATAAAAAAATAACATTTGCATAATGGCCATTTGTGCATAGATGTTTTAAGAACATGAACATTTATCAGTTTTATAAACCTTGGAATATAACGATGATGGACTGGTTGGATTGTTTTTTTATTAGTTTTTATTCAATATTTTATCCATCCATTATCTGCCGCTTGTCCCAAACAGGGTCACGCTGGTGTCCAACCCAGCGCACACAGGGCGAGGACGGGGACGCACCCTGGACAGGTCGCCAGCCCATCGCAGGGAGGAGCGGTACGGGGACGGCACCTTGCTCAAGGGTACCTCAGGGCAACCTATTGGGAAGGGGTTCGAACCCCCGATCCTCCGATCATGTGGCCAACGCCCTAACCACTAGGCCACCGCTGCCCCTTCAATATTTTATATTTTATATTTTTCTGAAGTTGTTGATGAACAGTGAACTGACACTTTGAGAGGACTTCAGAGACCAGGCCTCGGGCAGTTTGCAGCAGTAAGGCATGTGATCAGACGTATATCATGTTATTCAGAAAGCCTTCAGTTCCTTAAAATATCTAAAAAAGGATTCTTGCAGTGAGGCACAAAAAACACAATATTGCAGCACCATGGTGTTTTTGAACTGTTTTGAATAAAAGTTCTCATATATGGTCTTTGGACACTGATTAGTGGAACAGAGCTGTCAGGACCCCAGTATTCTGGTCATGAGGAGTGGAACCACAGTGTGATCTTCTGTGTTTTCTTCACAGTATGCTGAAATAACTGGACCTGGTTGAATGTGAGTCTACAGTTTGAAAGAGACTATAGATCTGGGTGTAATGTTAAACACAAAAAACAACCTTTAACACCCGTATGTCCAGCCATGCCATGTTTGCTGTTGTCTTGTTTCTGAACCCTTAACATAACATCTGAACCAACATAAAGGACACACGTAAACATGTGGGATGCATATTTTATTACGGTGGAAATTTTTTTTCAAATTTGAAAACTGTAACCCTAACTTTAATCTTAGACGTAATAAACTTGATAAATAATTTCAAATTTGATTTAAGTGTGCTCACGTGGAAATTAGTGTCATTTGAAAAGAGCCCAAAGTCAGACTAGAAACATGTATTTTAGCAATTTGTTTTTATTTTGGCCAAAAATGATGGTTGAAATGTCAGCTTAACTAGACTGTCCCGTGATGCTTTCCAGTGCTTTTAAGAATAAAGATGTATTTGGTAAAACATTGGCAGTAGTGAAGTTATTTCCAATGAACACATTTATTTTTGTAATTAAATGGATCATAACCAGCCCTTTAAATCTTAATTTTGTTGATGAAATGAAAGAAGTGAATTTATTGAATGAAGCTAGCTTGGTCTAGGATGTCTCACCCCTGTGTTATCCCTGATTACAGCCCAGGTTGAATGGCTGATCAGTGAAACACTTTCTCTCCTCTGAGAAAGGCTCCCGGGTCACTATAATCATCTCTGACAGCTCTTCAGGCGCGAGGCGGGTGTTGGGTATCCACAAGGGCCGGAACACGGCTGGCTTTTCCCGCTCTCGCCCTCGTACGCTGGCCGCAGGCAGAAGGAGCGGCGTGTGCTAAAGTGACATTAATGGAGCATTGATGACACAACAAGGTGAGCGTGGGGACCACTTTCCCGCTTCTTCATCCTCGGCCCCCTCGCCTCGAGTTTCATTGTGCCCTCTATCCTCGCCCCAGCCACGGCCTGGTCCTGGGATCAGGATGTCTTCGCGCGGAAATGGTCACGTGATTTACTGTTGCTTGCACTCGCTCCAGGTGCCACAGGTGGCTGGGATAAAATGACCCCCGCGCCTGCGAATCTGGGAAGCGGCCGGAATCTGCTGCTGCTTGACAGGATTGGGGAATGCGGCGTCACCTTATACTTTGGAACCACGCTCTGGACTGGAGTTAATTATTCATGGGAAAATTAGAGCCTGAAAGCTGTATCCTTGTTACAGGGAGCATGCAAATTGTTTGCAATCAGCGAGAAAGTGTGAATTGTTCGGTCCGCATTAAAGAGGATCATAGTTTTATAAACGTAAGGGAAACAATGTCGAAGAAAAGGCCGAACTTCAGAGGACTGTGTGTTGAAATCTGATGTGTTTGAGGAAATGAGGGTACAATATATACATAAAAACCAGCGCAGAAGTGTGCTAAATAACATGAACACATGGTTTATTATTGAATTCACAGTGGTACAAATTATTACTACATTCCATCTAGACATTTAAATTCCATGTAGATTGGCACATTTCTAAACTCTGTTTGATCCTAAATGCATTGCAAAACACACTTAATCTTTCTACTTATAGGCTTAAAGGAGAACTTCACCAATTAAAAAAAAAAAACCTGCAGAATCATCAGAATCTGAAAAACCTTATTGATCCTGAGGGGAAAATGCTTAATTCTTAAGTGAATAAAACATACTAACAATCATCAAGATTTGCAGTTATTTTTGATTGGAAATGCTCCATTCAATCGCTATATTGGTAGTAATTGTGAGCAGAAATATTTAGTGATTCATGCCACCTCACAGAGATCTGTTATACCAAATCTTCACAAATGCATTGCATGATGGGAAGACATTTTTATGGCAGATCTGTTTGTGTTTTTTTTTGAGTTTGCAAAGGTAGTTTGCATGATATTATTGAAAATCCAAAAGTCGGCATCATTGTAACAGAGAACCGACACGCTGGGAGGTGTGCGTGTTTGTATTGGCACACTTTTAGGGACAGTTGGACGTTTTATCTTTGTTGAATGAATTAATGTTGGCATATACAAGGTGCTTTACACATGAAGATGTGGGGGTTCAGCGGTCATCATGGATGACAGTTGGGACCCCGGGTTCCTTTCACCACCACTGCAAAGAAATCTGAGCTACAATGCAGCCTTTTACACCAAACACTTTTGACTTATGATACCCTAGAGAAAGGACGTGGGACGTCCTAATAGAAGACAGTAATGTTCCTCACAATATTTACCCAAATTCTATATTTCTGATAACATCCCGATTTCTCTCAAAATACTCAGATCATATTTAGCTCTTCATTAAACTTAATGAATTACTGGACCTGGTTGCTCGGCTGTTTTCGGTGGTGGAATTAGCATGGGCACTCTGAACAGTCTGCAGCTCCATACAAACAAGCTGCGATGCACCATGTGCTCTTTCTTTTGACTCCATCACTGGTTTTCTTCCTTCCACGGCATACCAGGAACATCCCACAAGACCTGTCATTCGAGAGATAATCTGAAGCAGTCCTCTAGGCTTCACAAATGACATGAGACTTTCCTGCTCTTAACATACCAACTACTAGTCACTTACTGACAAATACATACCATCCATCGACATTTGCCAGTGTGACCAAACAATCCATGCTATTCCCCTCACCTGTCTGTGATTTGAATGTTGTGGCTGATGTAGTTCTAGTATTCCAAATGCCCACACATCTTAACACCCTACATTTGTCTTAATTCAGAGGGCTTTGTTCAATTCACCAACCTCAAGCCACATTGCATCACCCGATACACTCTTAAGATCAAAACATCAAAAGGCCACTGTGGCCACCATAATGAAACCAAATACCAATATGTGGGGGGATTCTCTTTCTCTCCTCCCAGCCTTTTGTCATACTTTTGGTCAACCATTGTCTTACATCATCGCAGACCCAGCTCAGGCCAGACGTAAGTGGTTCGTCTGGGATGTGGGTGGCATGATGGTTTGGTCGGCTGAAGTTGCGTTAGCTGAGACAGTCTTGGTAGACCAGAGTGTGGATATATTTAACTTCACATAATAAATGCCTCTGTCAGAAGAGAAAACACACTCCGGGATGTTTTCAAGGACATCCCTTGTTTAATTAAAAAAAAAAAAAAAAAAGCTGAAGGTGGAGCTGAAAAATTGACTGTGGGAAAAAGCTAAATGCACTGCTCAAAAAAATTAAAGGAACACTTTGAAAACACATCAGATCTCAATTGGAAAAAACAACTACTGGATATCAAAACTGATATGGAATGGGTGATGTGTTAGAAACAAAAGGATCCACATCATTTGATGAAAATGAAAATGATCAACCTACAGAAGGCTTCATTTGAAGTCACCAAGAAATTTTTACTGAAAAACTGATTCAGCAGGTGAGTCCAATTTGCTGAAATGTCAGTGCAGCAACTCAAAATGGTACTCAGTAGTTTGTATGGCCCCCACGTGCTTGTATACATGCCTGACAGCGTCGGGGCTCCTTATGAGATGACAGATGGTGTCCTGGGGTATCTCCTCCCAGATCCTGACCAGGGCATCACTGAGCTCCTGGACAGTCTGAGGTGCAACCTGGCAGCGTCGGATGGACCTAAACATGATGTCCCAGAAGACTATTGGGTTTAGATCAGGTGAACGTGGAGGCCAGTCAATGGTATCAATTCCTTCATCATCCAGGAACTGCCTGCATACTCTTGCCGCTTGAGGCCAGGCATTATCATCACCAGGAGGAACCCAGGACCCACTGCACCAGCAAAGGGTCTTACGATGGATCTAAGAATTTAATTTTCACTTAGCCTTTCACATCTGTCACATGAGCTCAGAGTGAACCTACTCTCATCTGTGAAAAGCACAGGGTGCCAATGCCAGACCTGCCAATTCTGGTATTCTCTTGCAAATGCCAATCGAGCTCCATGGTGCCGGGCAATGAGCACAGGGCCCACTAGAGGATGTCGGGCCCTGAGGCAACCCTCATGAAGTCTGTTTCTAATGGTTTGGTCAGTGACATTCATGCCAGTGGCCTGCTGGAGGTCACTTTGTAGGGCACTGGCAGTACTCATCCTGTTCTTCCTTGCACAAAGGAGCAGATACCGGTCCTGTTGGAGGGTTAAGGACCTGCGACGGCCCTGTCCGGCTCTCCTAGAGTAACTGCCTGTCTCCTGGAATCTCCTCCATGCTCTTGAGACACAGCAAACCTTCTGGCAATGGCATGCATTGATGTGCCATCCTGGTGGAGTTGGACTGCCTGTGCAACCTCTGTCGGGTCCAGGTATCGCCTCATGCTACCAGTAGTGACACCAACCCTCGTCAAATGCAAAACCACGGAAAAGCAAAAAAATGGAAAGAACGGAAAAAATGTGGCCTCCACCTGCAAAACCATTCCTGTTTTTGGGGTCGTCTCATTGTTGCCTCTTTAGTGCAGCTGTTGTTAATTTCATCAACACCAAAACAGCTGACACTGATTAACAACCCCCTCTGATACTGAACTGACAAGATCAACATCCCACAAGTTTAACTGACTTGATACTAAAGTCTGATTCAGAGGTGTTCCTTTCATTGTTTTTGAGCAGTGTATATCATGAGCATGTTATCAGATATAAATGTTGTTAAAAAAAAAAGAGTGAAAGTGACAACCCTTGTCATTTCGAGGTCACAGCACAGCACACAGTGAACCACAATGAAATTGGACCTCTGTATTTAACCCATGCACTCAAACACCGTGCAGCAGGGGGCAACTATGAAAGCGCCCGGGGAGCAGTGACAGGGACGGTACCTTGCTCAAGGGCAACCTACCGGTGTGGGAATCAAACCCACAATCTTCCGATGCGGGGGCCAACTCCCACTAGGCCACCACTGCCCCCAATACAGCTGGTTTAGACATCCATCCATTCATCAGGGTGGCGGTGGTCTAGTGGTAGGGTACTTGCCTATGGACCTCTGGATCAAGAGGTCCCCGGTTCGAATCCCACCTCTAGCACTACCACCACTGGGTCCCTGAGCAAGACCCCTTAACCCTGAGTTGCTCCAGGGGGGACTGTCCCTGTAATTAGGATATGTAAGTCGAGGAAAAGAGCGTCTGCTAAATGCCGTAAATGTCAAATGTCATCTGGCATTAGAGCTGCTTATCTTAACAGAGGTTATGGCTCAGCTGGGTGGGTGAAAGTAGAAACACCTTCACACCTAGGGGTAATTCAGCATCTCCAATCCATTTTACTTGGGGGTGAAAATCCATGCAGACATGGGAGGACCTTCAAACTTCAACTCAACACAAAAAAGGACACTAACCAACTTTATCTCCTTCTAAATGTATAAAAAGCTGACTTCTGACTTTGACTTCAGGAAAGCAAGCCCAGTCCACCCATTTACATTTACATTTACGGCATTTAGCAGACGCTCTTATCCAGAGCGACTTACAACAGTGCTTTGCTTCCACATTAGATCATCATCATCTTGGTAACCAGCTCAGATCAGCAACTGCTGATTAGCTGTTACAACCTAAGCAACAAACTAAGTGCCCTTGTGACAAGTATATACCCTACACTTTTTTTTTTTTATATGATAGGAAAGAGAGAGTAGAGGTTTATGGAAATGAAGGAGCAGAAGTAGGAGAGTAGATTGTTTGGGAGGATTATTCCCTGAGAAATTCCATGAACAGGTGGGTCTTTAATCGACGTTTGAAGACAGCAAGGGACTCTGACCATCTGACCATCAGGGGGAGTTCGTTCCACCACTGAGGGGCCAGAACTGAGAAGAGTCTTGATGCATGTCTTCCTCTTTTTTTCAACGGTGGGGCTTCAAGACGAGCAGTGCTTGATGGTCTGAGAGGACAAGAAGAGACACGATGTTTGATAAGAGCAGTCAGGTAAGATGGTGCAAGGCTTTAAGTAGCCTTGTAAGCAAGAATTAAAGTTTTAAACCTGATACGAGCAGCCACTGGGAGCCAGTGTAGGTCCCGCAGCAAAGGAGTAGAAGAAGAGAACTTGGGATGGTTGAAGACGAGTCTTGCAGCTGCGTTTTGAATCTTGCAGCGGCGTTTTGAATCAGTTGTAGTGGTCTCGTTGCCTTCAGTGGAAGACCTGCCAGAAGAGAGTTTCTCATTTCTCGTCATTACTTTGTTGTTGCTGACAGGGTAAAAAGAACAAAATTTATGGGGGTTCATTTTTTAGAAAACTGTACTGTCTGTTTGGTAACTGCAGAATTTCATACTGTAACTCTCTGCAGCAAAGGAGGATAGAGTGATTGAGAAGATCACTGAAGTGTCTCTTTCTCCACTGAAAGACATTCATCACAGATTTACCAGCAACTGTTCCCACCCATTGTACAAGCTCTCCTCTCCTCCAGAAACAGTTCTAAAGCATCCACTCTGGCTATTTCAGATTGTGCATCCAATAGGTCATCGGAACTCTTAGCATACAGGCTTACTTGGGCCTTTATACAACTCCAATTTTTCACTCTTGTGCATGTGCAGCTTTGGGCAGCCATATTCAGTGCCCAAGGAGCAGTGATGGGGAAGGTAACTTTCTCAATGGTACCTCTGGGCTTCCTCTTTGGTCTTTCTCAGTTCCTCCTTCCTGGGAGCTCCAACCTCAACATCCTTCATCCAATATAATCCTTGTCTCTCCTCGGTACATGTCCAAAACCAGCGCTACTTTGCTTCTCTAACTTTGTCTCCCAAATGCCCAACCTGAGGTGCTCCTGAAAGCTGGAGGAATTTAAATGCTTGGTGTCAATACTTCAAAGTAACCGTGCATGTGGAAGAGAGGTGAAGAAGAAAGTTCAGGCAAGTTGGAATGGGTGGTTACAAATGGCAGGATTGATCTGTGACAGACAGGTACCAGCAAGAGTGAAAGGAAAGGGTTACAAGATGGTAGTTGGACCAATAATATACGGGTTGGAGACAATGGCGCTGATGAAAGGTCAGACAGCAGAGCTGGAGGTGGCTAAGTTTTTGTTGGGTGTGATGAGGATGGACATTGTTGCTAATGACTATTAAGGAACCTTGCTCCTTGAAACTGAACCCAGAACCTTCTTGCTGGGAGTCAACAGCACTCCCATGCTGCTCTATCTTTTTTTTTAAGCAGTTTAATGTCAAACTCAAATCCAGATGGACATTTTCATATGGTTAGTTCATGTCTTAGGCATACTAAGATTAATCAGATATCACTTTTCTTTTCCTGTAATCTTCAATCATATTAAAATGACTTCTTCCTGCCTGCAACACTGTTTATATATACATTTTACAGTGGCTTCTCATGCAGCTCAGCCAATCATATTTCAGTACTGCTTTAAGATTGTACTCTACATTGCAGATAATGGTTAAAAGCCTAACATGATGACATTTCAGAGCATTATATCCTGTTTCATATACCAACGTTTGTATTTATTGTATATATTTTCATATGCTTTAAATTTGCTGCATGGGAATTATTTCCAAATAAGGAAACATATAAAGCATTCGTTTTGACAAGGATTGTCTCATATCACGTTGCTATTTTCTAATGTGGCAAAGACGGCGTGTGTGGCTGAATATTCAAATCGCTAAAAGGAGCATGAAATTGATCCTAGTCATATGGGTTTAAAAACATATGCAAAATGAGAAGTGCTGGGTAGCAAATGAGCCCCTTTTCTATTGAAATATTGAATCCTAAATCCATTTCACCTTTGGTCAGGGACTGCCCTTAAATAAACATGCCCTTGTTTTTCAGCACAATGACTGTTCTGACCAAGACACATAACTCAGAATTAAAAATAAGTGTAGCGTATGTTAAGGATAAATGTGGATCAAAAAAAAAAAAAAAAAAAAAGTGTTCATGGAAGTGATGAGACTTCAAGACTCATAGAGAATAGTCTGGATTGAAATTTTCCTGTGTGAAGTGATGGCAAGGCCAGACAACATTTCGTAGAAGAACGAAATGAATGAGGAGAATAAGCCTAGAGCTTAAATAGCTGTGAGGACATCTTGAAGCCACTCTGTAGGCAAGCGTTAGAACTGAATTTGATTCAGGCAGCCATCAGTAGCCAGTGGATGTTAATTAATAGTTGAGCCCTGTTTGGCTGATCGAACGCCAGGGACTTTGCTGTGTTCTGGACCATCTGAAGGGACTTTTCTTCAGAATACCAGGAGACCTGCTCACACACCATTGCGATAATCAAGGCTGAAGATTACCATGGCCTATACTAGGAGCTGGGCGGCCCACTGAGTTAAGTAATCCCAGTCCAGGCCCAGTGCCTGTGGAGAAAGTGCTTGGTGGCCTATCAGAAGGTCAGAAGCTGAAGAATCACTCAGAGCCGTAGCCCTGACAGTTATGATGAATGAATCTCAGAATGCGTACATCAACACAGATGATATTCTTAACCCACTGAGTCCCAGTCTATTCTATACAGCTTTTAGAGCAACGTCCTGGCAAAGGTCGAAACTTCTTTTCCTCTCTGTCTCTCGCTCGCTTACATCTACTCACATTGATCTTCACCAGATTCATTTCAGATCCTTGTTACAATATATCTCATTGATCCACCCATCTCCTTTAATTTGGCATTTGAACATAACACGCTGATGGCGGTGGCCTGAGATAAACATCCTCAGGAGAGAGGAAGAAAAAAAGGAAGGACAATGACTAGTGAGAGGGGAGGTTTTGAGAGTAGATATCTCACAGTAAATTCGGTACCCCTTATTGGTTGATTAGTGCAATACCCAGCATGCATTGCAAAAAAAATCATACATTGACAATTCCACACTGCGATTAACATATGAACTGTTATAAAGGTTAAAACATGCAAACATGCAAATTATAGGCAAATATTTGTTCTTTTCTATTTTTTGAAGCCATTTATAATTTTTCAGACTTCGGTTCAACGTGCCAGACTGCCAGTGCAGACTATTATTGAAACTGCAGCCATTGTATTTGGAAAATTGAACCCTTATAAATTGTGATTTTGATAAAAATGATACAATGTGATGGCCAAATGACATACAAAAATGAAGTTATTACAAAGTTATTTGTAGAAGTTACCCTACTTCCAAACATTCCCCCTTCATACATCATCTGTAGAGAGGTTTTCCAATTCGGTAATCGTGAAAACACACTGTAGCACTGTAGGAGTCATTTACAGAGATTGGTAAAAGATCGTTTCGACTAACTTGACCTTTTAAAGTACCACTTCCGTGATCAAACTGAGAGAGTTGTCTTCTCAGCCCAAATATTATCGATCACAGCTCCCTTCTTTAGTTTTGATTGAAGCTGACAGCTAATAGAAGCTAATAACTGGAATAAACCATCAAGCATCATGTATGTCTAAGCCATCACATGCTTCCTGTTATTGTGCTGTTTTATCAGATGTACTAATTTTTGTTGTTCCTGACACTGTGTGCCCCCCTTTGAGGAAGTGGCACATTTATATGGTGGAACACTGCTGTGTAGAACTGATTGCACCCAGCCATTCAGGTAAAACTGTGAGGCAGGCTACTGACGCTGGATGATTAGTGTTGAACATTGAACACCAGCTAGTTTCAGATAATCCCAGCCCTAGTTCAACACTGAAAACCAGCTAGTGTTAGATAATCCCAGCATTAGTTCAACACTGAACACCAGCTAGTTTCAGATAATCCCAGCATTAGTTCAACACTGAAAACCAGCTAGTTTTAGATAATCTCAGCCCTAGTTCAACACTGAAAACCAGTTTGTGTTAGATAATCTCAGCCCTAGTTCAACACTGAAAACCAGCTAGTTTCAGATAATCCCAGCCCTGTGTAGAACTGATTGCACCCAGCCATTCAGGTAACACTGTGAGGCAGGCTACTGACGCTGGATGATTAGTGTTTTCAGATGGAGCTCCATCACCACAGTATAGATTTAGAGGACTTGTACCCCTCTAGTTGTCTTGTTCTAATGACAATGCTTCCCTAAGAAGATCTTGATACCCACAGTCCATCACTATCAGCAGCGGGTAAATGTACCTGTATTCGCATATTATAAGGGGTGCCTGAATACTTCTGCACATATACATTGCATAGCTTTAATGAATAGTAGCTTGAGCCACCCTCAAACCTGAATCTTGAGACAAAAACTACATAAGCCAACAGAAACCAAGCATGTCTTGGGTGGTTACATTCAGGGAAAAAGCTTTGATTCTCCCAGGAAGAGCTTCTAGCTCAAATGAACAGACTGCTTGTGAATGCAGAAAGTCATCCCAGGGCTAGATATATTCTAAGATTCTGAGAGCTGTTTTTAATTCAAGCACAGCCAGAAAGTAGGGAGAGCAGTATATAACCACTGGCACACACTCTCTCTCTCTCACTCTCTCTCTCACACACACACACACACACCCACACACACACACACACAATCAAAGTTTAGGTTTTGACTCTAATCAGACCAGGCAAAAGAAAAATAAACATTAGTCATGGATGAACACAGCACAAGTTTTATCACGCTGTCAAAGAAGAAACCTGTGGCGACAGCAAACTACTGTCCTCTCCAAAAGTATTGGAACAGCAAGGCCAATTCCTATTTGGTGCTGTACACCGAACACGTTTGAGTTTGAGATCAAAAGATGCATATGACGGGAGAGATCTGACTTTCAGATTTAATTTCCTGGTATTTACGCCTAATTCAACACTGAAAACCAGCTAGTGTTAGATCATCCCAGCCCTAATTCAACATTGAAAACCAGCTAGTGTTAGATCATCCCAGCCCTAATTACACTCGAAAACCAGCTAGTGTTAGATGATCCCAGCGCCAGTGGAAACACTGAAACCAGCTAGTGTTAGATGATCCAGCTAGTGAAACACTGAAAAACCAGCCAGTGTTAGGATCATCCCAGCGTCAGGGAACACAAAACCAGCTAGGTGTTAGATCATCCAGCTAGTGGGAACACTGAAAACCAGCGCTTAGTGTTAGATCATCCCAGCGCTAGTGGAACACTGAAAACCAGCTAGTGTTAGATCATCCCAGCCCTAATTCAACACTGAAAACCAGCTAGTGTTAGATCATCCCAGCCGTAGTTGAACACTGAAAACCAGCTAGTTTCAGATAATCCCAGCCGAAGTTGAACACCGAAACCAGCCAGTTTCAGATAATCCCAGCTCGTAGTTGAACACTAAGTTCAGCTAGTTTCAGATAATCCCAGCCCTAGTTGAACACTGAAAACCAGCTAGTGTTAGATAATCCCAGCCCTAATTCAACACTGAAAACCAGCTAGTGTTGGCAGGTCCCCAGCCCTAGTTCAACACTGAAAACCAGGAAGTCTTAGATAATCCTGAGCCCTAGCTGAACACTGAAAACCAGCCAGTGCTAGATAATCCCAGCCCCAATTGAACACTGAAAAAGCTAGTGTTGATAACCAGCCTAATTCAACACTGAAAACCAGCTAGGTGCTAGATAATCCCAAAGCCCTAGTTCAACACTAAAACCAGGAAGTCTTAGATAATCCCAGCCCCAGCTGTACACTGAAAACCAGCCAGTGCGCTAGATAATCCCAGCCCCACTGAACACTGGAAAAACACAGTGCCAGGGTCATCCCAGCGCTAGTGGAACACTGAAAACCAGCTAGTGTTAGATTATCCCAGCCCTAGTTCAACACTGAAAACCAGCTAGTTTTAGATAATCCCAGCCCTAGTTGAACACTGAAAACCAGCTAGTGTTAGATAATCCCAGCCCTAGTTGAACATTCAAAACCAGCTAGTGTTAGATCATCCCAGCCCTAATTCAACACTGAAAACCAGCTAGTGTTAGATCATCCCAGGGCTAGTTCAACACTGAAAACCAGCTAGTGCTAGATAATCCCAGCCCTAATTCAACACTGAAACCAGCTAGTGTTAGGGATAATCCAGCCCTGTTCAACACTGAAACCAGGAAGTCTTAGATAATTCAGCCCTAGTTTAACACTGAAAACCAGCTAGTGTTAGATAATCCCAGCCCTAATTGAACACTGAAAACAGCTAGTGTTAGATAATCCCAGCCCTAATTCAACACTGAAATCCAGCCAGTAAAATAATCCCAGCCCTAGTTCAACACTGAAAACCAGGTCTTAGATAATCCCAGCTCCCAGTTGAACAATGAAACCAGCTAGTGCAGATAATCCCAGCCCCAATTGAACACTGAAACAGCTAGTGTTGATAATCCCCAGCCCTAATTCAACACTGAAAACCAGCTAGTGTTAGATAATCCTGTGCCTTAGTTCAACACTAAAAACCAGTGGAAGTCTTGGAATAATCCCAGCCCTAGTTCAACACTAAAAACCAGGAAGTCTTAGATAATCCCAGCCCTAGTTGTACACTGAAAACCAGCTAGTGTTAGATAATCCCAGCCCTAATTGAACACTGAAAAACAGCTAGTGTTAGATCATCCCAGCGCTAGTGGAACACTGAAAACCAGCTAGTGTTAGATTATCCCAGCCCTAGTTCAACACTGAAAACCAGCTAGTTTTAGATAATCCCAGCCCTAGTTGAACACTGAAAACCAGCTAGTGTTAGATAATCCCAGCCCTAGTTGAACATTCAAAACCAGCTAGTGTTAGATCATCCCAGCCCTAATTCAACACTGAAAACCAGCTAGTGTTAGATCATCCCAGGGCTAGTTCAACACTGAAAACCAGCTAGTGTTAGATCATCCCAGCACTAATTCAACACTGAAAACCAGCTAGTTTTAGATAATCCCAGCCCTAGTTCAACACTGAAAACTAGCTAGTGTTAGATCATCCCAGCACCAGTCAACACTGAAAACCAGCTAGTTTCAGATAATCCCAGCCCTAGTTGAACACTGAAAACCAGCTAGTGTTAGATAATCCCAGACCTAGTTGAACACTGAAAACCAGCTAGTGTTAGACAATCCCAGCCCTAGTTGAACACTGAAAACCAGCTAGTGTTAGATAATCCCAGCCCTAGTTGAACACTGAAAACCAGCTAGTGTTAGATCATCCCAGCCCTAAATCAACACTGAAAACCAGCTAGTGTTAGATCATCCCAGCGCTAGTGGAACACTGAAAACCAGCTAGTTTCAGATAATCCCAGCCCTAGTTGAACACTAAAAACCAGCTAGTGTTAGATAATCCCAGCCCTAATTCAACACTGAAAACCAGCTAGTGTTAGATAATCCCAGCCCTAGTTCAACACTGAAAACCAGGATGTCTTAGATAATCCCAGCCCTAGTTTAACACTGAAAACCAGCTAGTGTTAGATAATCCCAGCCCTAATTGAACACTGAAAACAGCTAGTGTTAGATAATCCCAGCCCTAATTCAACACTGAAAACCAGCTAGTGTTAGATAATCCCAGCCCTAGTTCAACACTAAAAACCAGGAAGTCTTAGATAATCCCAGCCCTAATTGAACACTGAAAAACAGCTAGTGTTAGATAATCCCAGCCCTAATTCAACACTGAAAACCAGCTAGTGTTAGATTATCCCTGCCCTAGTTGAACACTGAAAACCAGCTAGTGTTAGATCATCCCAGCACTAGTCAACACTAAAAACCAGCTAGTGTTAGATAATCCCAGCTCTAGTTTAACACTGAAAACCAGCTAGTGTTAGATAATCCCAGCCCTAGTTGAACACTTAAAACCAGCTAGTGTTAGATAATCCCAGCCCTAGTTGAACACTGAAAACCAGCTAGTTTCAGATAATCCCAGCTCTAGTTCAACACTGAAAACCAGCTAGTTTCAGATAATCCCAGCCCTAGTTCAACACTGAAAACCAGCTAGTTTCAGATAATCCCAGCTCTAGTTCAACACTGAAAACCAGCTAGTTTCAGATAATCCCAGCCCTACTTCAACAATGAAAAACCAGCTAGATTGGGGATTGAGAGTGAGAACTTTGTCAGATTTTGATCTTGTTAAGTGACTTCATATTCCAGCTTCTATTCCATCTGCACGGTTTATAGAAAAGTTGACCCAGAAAGGACCCTGCAGATACTGAACTGACCCAAGTAGCCCTTTCTTATTTCTCAGATACATTAATTCAGTTTTAATCGAAAGATTGATGACATTTGTTATTTACTGGTGGAGTTTAGAGTGTAATTACTCTTTAAGATTCGCACTGACAGTTTAGAAAGAATTTGCTGTTGACACAGCAGGTCTAAAAATGGAAAAGGCATGAACGTGCAACTTCAACACAAGCCCTGAAGGGACCTTCAGTGTTTTGGTACACACCCAGCCACACACACAGACACATACACACACACACAGACACACACACACACTCTTATGGGTAGTGCCTGAACATTGGTTTTGGGGGCGCCGCAGTGGTTAGTAGGAGCCGTAGGGAAAATAGTGGTCCTCTCAGTTCTTCTATATGGGTGGCCCTGTCTGGATGAGCACACACACACACACATACACACAAACACACACACACACACACACACACACACACACACACACACACATACACACACATACACAGACCCAAACTTGCAATTTGAACTAATATTAAAAAAATATTTTGCCATCCGTTTTCTCTCTCCATCACTTTAGTGTGGTTAATTGTTTCCTGCGGGTCAGCAGCTTGTTACTGGACAGTGTCACGGTTTCTTATTTTACCTGAATTACTCCCTGAGTTTCCCCGACCTTTACAGAAAATGGCGCCTGCCTTCCAGCTTGCACTTTTTTTAGCTTCAGTTGTGGTTTAGAGTGGAGAAAAAAACAAACATTTTCTGCTGAAAATTGGATTTCTGCAACTTGACAGTCAAATACGTCTTGTCACTTTGCAGGTATGAAGAAAAAGAAGAACTATTTCTGTTTTGGAAAATATTTCCAGCCCAGACTACACAGATTCTCTTTTTAAAGCCTCTACCAGTGGGGTTTAAGAGCGCAAGCAAGATGGTTTCAATCAAAAGGGCAATTGAGTGTGGGCCACCCCTGAATTCAGCAATCTACAAATCCCCACAAATCCTGTGCTAATATTAAATATTTACATGTTTTAAATAAGAGTCTGTTTAAGGACAAGATCACCCAAGCAATGTAAAGAGTGACATCAGTGAGGACACGTCGTTTTAAATGGATGCAGGACGCTTCGTCTACATTTTTAAAATGACTTTAAATGGAGAAAACACAGTGCTGCAAGAGAAAGAGAGAACTCAGTTAGTCATATAATTCAGCGCTCACTTATGATCCTTCACTTATGATCCTTCCATCCATCCATCAATCCATTCATCCACCTACTCGCAATGTATCTTCTTCTATCTTCCATCTTTATATCTAGTCATGCATCCATCAATCCATCCATCCATCCACCTATTTGTCCTATATGTTCATATCTTTCTATTTATCCATCTGGTCATTCATCTAGGCAGAATCTTCATTCATTCTTTCATTTGTTTTTTATTTCATCTGTTCATCCATCCATCCATCCATCCATCCATCCCTCCATCCCTCCATCCCTCCATCCCTCCATCCATCCCTCCATCCATCCATCCACCTGCTCACAATGTCTATCTTTTTATCTAGTCATGCATCTACGCATCATTCATTCATTCATTCATCTCTCCATCAGTTGCCACTAAAGCTTTTTTCCATTTGAAATTTTATTGAAGCACACTACGTTTCTGTAGATCTTGCATATTTTAAACTTTAAATGATTCTACTATTTATTTGGGCAATTAGAAAAGTTTATTGATTAAATTGATTAAATGTTTTTGTGCATGTCATCCTTTCCCATTTGCCATATCATAGATGAAATATAAGAGTCAGACCTCTTGATTAAATCAAATGTTAATGTAGCTAAGTAGGTCATGAAGTGTGTCATTACTTGATCACACTTGATGGTGTGGAAACTCCATTTCTAAGGGTAAATATGTTGCTATTGAAGACTTAGCATTTCTCTTACAATTATTTAATTACTGTAAATATCATCACTCACGGCTTGAGGGGGACATTTCAGAAATCAAACACGAACACGCACACACGTACAACCACACACACACACACACACACACACACACCCTCTCTCCATCGGAAGATGAAAGAGATATCTACCATCTCCCAAAGCATTGTGGGAAACCACCTTCTACAACCTCACCCACCACTCCACAGCAATCGTTACAGATGCTCACAGTGGCTTGAGTGTCTTCAGGTCTGCAGGCAGCACTCAGCTGTGGTTTTTCGGAGGCACTTACACTTCTCCGAGCGGCCATAACTGCCCACGATGATGCAGTCCGCTTCTGCTTTCCTCTCTTTTACGGACTTCCTGTGATCGTCAATCCTGAAACCAAAGAGAACTGGGCAGGAATCGTGGCTAGAGATGCTAACCTCAAGGATATACTAATGCAGGAAAAGCTCTTCGCCAGATGCCTCCAGTACCAATGGCACCCTTACATAAAAGGCAGTGGCATCAATAATTAAGCGCTGATTGGGTTTAATATTTAATGTTGGCGACATGTAATTTACACTCACGAACCAGAAATCACAAGGTGCCCGACCAAAATAAACAAGCAAAGTCGACGTGTGTAACATGAAGACCCTACAGTTCCAATCACTCTTTCTCTGTCTCTCTCTCGCTCTCTCTCTCTCTCTCTCTCTCTCTCTCTCTCTCTCTCTCTGGCTCTGAAAACTTTCTATGTAGTCAATTTGCCAAGATGTTATGATATATCCATCAATCCATCCATCCATCCATCCATCCATCCATCCACCAACCCATCCATCAGTTTGAGCATCGCTTTGAGCATCACTTTGAGCATCACTTAGCCAACTATCCAGTTGATGTCTATCAAACTAAACTATCCATCCATCCATCCATCCATCCATCCATCCATCCATCAGTTTATCCATCAACTCACCCATTCGTCCATCTGTTCATGTCCTCCTGCCCATCCATCTATCCATCTTTAGCTTTGCCCTGAAGCTACAAGACAACTGTAACTCAAAAGTAATGGAAGTGTATTACTATTACAGTTGCTGTGAACTCGATGTCTAAATCATCACGTCCATATAACGTATACACGTGTGCATACATCAAGTCTATTTGAGATTATTTAACAACTCCAAAGCAGTTTCAGATTTTTAAATACTGTCAAAATGCAATCATGAGATGGTATGCATGTATGATTTACACTGATGTGCAAAGACCAAGCAATTTGAATGTGAATAGTTAAGCTTTAAATGGAAAAATAATGGAAATTATACATTGTATATAATTGCTTTAAGGGTAAGTACTTTAATATAAAAAAAAACATCCAACCATCCATATTCTGATGTGTTAGTCTTAACTAAGTTCTCAAAGAAGCTGAAGTCCTCTAATGGGCCAAAAGGTGGAGAAACACCATGGACAAATCTCCAGCCCATTGCAGGTCACAGTCATGTATATTTATTTAAATGAATATGTGATATCTGAATTTTATGATCTTATTTATTGAGAAAACTCAGTATAACACAAACCCTACTAACCATTGGGAATCTCAGTAACTGCCTTTACCAGAGAAGAAATAAACCTCTCAGCAAGTTCCAACCACTCAATCCAAACTTTTCCACTAATTTTCCAAACTGCCTGAACAATTTGGTCTTTTACAGACTGAGTGCACTAAGAAGGCCATTAAAGGAAAAGTGCAGCACTTTCAACTTAACATCTACCTATATACAGTGACCACAAATAGTAATAATAATAATCTATTTATAAAGCCAGAAAAAGGATAGATTTTGGTTTATTTTAGTTTATCATACAGTGAATGTGCCATCAAAGCTCCAGCATGGGGCTGAAGGTCTATGTGTACTTTAAATGAATTTTTAAAATTCATTTTCTCATGGTAGAGGGGTATTTGTATCTTTACATAACTTTTAATAGAAAAGGTCCAGTTTGAGGACTCGGACTCAATCTTTGAACAGTTTAGGGAAGAGAAAAAGACATAAACTCAACGCACACTTATGATTGACCATAGGACCTTTCCACTGACGTCCATTACAAGTGTGGTTCATCAGGGCTTTTACTGTTCTCCAAAGCACAGAGAAACACAATAAAATTATTGTGGTAAGAAAATAATCCCATTCTGCAGTTGGCCACTTTACATTTTCCTCTATTCTTCCATATTTTACACTTTTCTGCATGCCCATCTCTGTATATCTTATATTCCACATTTAAACATATCTGGGTACAACAGGCTACTCTGTATTCCATATTTATTTTTTTTTTTATCTCTGCTTACATTTTATTTCAGTTTCATTTCAGGTATCATGGCAACTGTACATTTTCATATTTACATATTTATTTTCTATTTTTTCCTCAATTTTTGTACATTTATTTTACTTTAAACCTGTATAGTTTTCCTCTAGATTTATTTTATTTCATTCCATCTTCTATTTGTTTTTTACTTCATGCTAGTCTTTGAGCAACTCAGGGATACATTTCACTGCAAGTGTGCTTGCATAACTGTGTTTGTGACAAATAAATTGCTTCAATCTCTTGAATCTTGAGTCATTCGACTTCTAGACAAAACAATGTTCTGGTGGGCTTAATATCAGATACATGCCTGGGCATCAAAGCAGCATGTGAGCAGAGGAACAACTGTAGACTATACAGGACATCTGGGACTCTCTTAGCAGCATTTTAGATTGAGAGATTTCATAGGGCAGGTGGGAGGTGGTAGTTAATGGGTGGATGATCAATCTAGGAACCTTTTGCAAGGCTCCAGGTAGATGTTTGGGGACAGAAGTGCATTCAATGATCTGACCGCCCCAGGGAAGAAACTGTTACAGAGTCTGATGGTGGAACAGATGCTCTGGTACCTTTTGGTAGAATGGCAGTAGGGTGAAAAGTCCATGAGAGTGGAGGGAGGAGTCATTCCCAATGCTGAAGGGCTTGCAGACAAAGAAGTTTGTCAGTAGAAGGTGTTGAGAGTGGAGCCCAATGAGCTAAGCTTTCCTTTGAATTTGCTGCAAAGTCCTGTGGATATAAATGGTGGAACCATAATGACCCTATAAACCTTATAAATGATGAAACCAACAAAGACCAGAGCTGTCAATGGGGGGGAACATGTCATTGTGAAGCTGAGAAGAATCCATTAGAAATATCTCACAAATATTGGATATAGCTAGTATAACTATTTGGAATGTTCTGTAAAAGAAGGAAACTACTGGTGTACTGAGCAAGGAAAACCAGACCAGCTGGAAAACAACAACAGCTCACAACAGACAATTTGTGAAAGTGGTCAAGAGAAACCTTCGAAACAAGGGGTGGATATGGATCATAATCCATTGTTTGAAGTCAAGAAGTAAGAATTATTCTGCTCAATTTAATGTACTGATATGACAAGATTTATTTCTCTCAAAGTGATGGAAAGGACATGCTCATCATCCAAAACATATGAGCTCATCCGTAAAGCATGGTGGAGGCACCACCATCTCCTGGGCTTACAAGGTTGCGTCTGAAACTGGCTCAGTAATCTTAATGAATGATTTAGCTCACAACAGTAGCAGCCAAATGAATTCTGAAGTCTAAAGAAACATTTATCTGGGAATTTACCGGGAAATGCAAATCCAGGCTAATCACAAAGGAACTTCATCATGCTGCAAAACAATGATCCAGTAAACAATGACGTGGGGGGGAAGGGGGGTTGGTGGTCTAGTTGTAGGATACTTGCCTATGGACCAAGAGGTGCAGGTTTGAATCCTACCTCAAGGACTTCCACCATTGTGTTTCTGATCAAAACCTTTAACCCCAAGTTGCTCCAGGGGGACTGTCCCTGTAATTAGGAATTGGAAGTCACAGATAAGAGCGTCTGCTAACTTCCGTAAATTTAAATTTCATCTCCTGAAGAAGAGACTGAAGAGTGAAACCCTGGAAGATGATTGGGTAAAAGCCTGGAAAGCCATAACCAAACAATTTGGTGAGGTCAGTGATTTGCAGGGTTGATGCAATGCAGGCAAGGTATTTGCAACCATCTATTAAGTGTCATTTACTTTGAAAGTGAAAGTGATATTCACTTTTAAAGGATTTTCTATAATGTGTTCCAATACTTTTGCTCACTTAAAAATGGGATGATCAAATGGCCAGGTGCTTTATGATGTTATCTTCATCCATTTATAGATGTAAAAACCAGGAGATCAGATGTCTCATATTATATTCATCTTAATATCTTTATATATTAGTCTCAAACTCAAATGTCTTCAGAGTGCAGCAAAAACTGGCCTTGATGTTCCAATGCTTTTGGAGGAGACTGTATATATAAACACAAATACATAAAGAGTAATGATAACTGATGTCATCTAATAAATATAAATGTAGAGCCAGTGTAGCTTGGCACCATCTATTTCCATGGAGCATGAAACAATGTCTATTTCTGAACATTACGGGATGAAAGCCCAGCAGCATCAGCTTCCAAAATGTGGAGGTGAGCTTTAATAGGCACCACAAGAGGGTGGTATGGAGTGTGTTTTCAATGAAGGCAGCAGGGGCTCTGCGGCCAGGGGTTCGAAACACACAAAGCTGAAGACCACAGAGCTGAGGTAGCACTTATTTTTAAAATGTGTGGTTTCCCATGTGTGTCTTTTGTTCATCTGTGCAGAAATAGCTCCAAAAACACACCTTCTCCCAGCCCCAAACTTCCCCAGCAGCAAACCAGAGCCATCCGGTTTGTACGGCTAAAGCTCTCCATTCTGGGTGAGGTTCAGGGTGAGTGTCCTCATAGGCGTTAGCTTGAGAAGAGCACGTTCACCAAAGAATCCACTGCATGGACTGAAGGAGCAGCAGGGCTGACATAATCCCCCCTTTACTACGAATAGGATCAATGGGAGCAATGGTTCACACTTTATTACTCAAATAAAAGGAGATACTTGTTTCACTTTCATCCATGTCTCTACTATGTCTCCTGTCATGGACATCATGCTCACTACATGCCTTTTCTCCACCGTCCACTCTCCCTTTCTTCTCTCTTATGTCTATGCTGATGGACACACCACGGGACTGTCTTTTCCATGTGGTTTTTGTCCATTCAGGCTGAAATGTTGATGTTGGGAAGATGATGGGAAATAAAAATAATGGAGAATTCCCCTCAAATGCATTCAAATTAAAGAGCAGAAAGTGCAGATATTCGTCTTTCAATGCAGGGAGTAAAATTAAACATGTGTCATCTGTGATTGATTGAATGCTCTACCTAAACACAGTAACCAAATCTCTGTATTTTATTATCTCAGATCTCTGCTTGAAATGCTGAATAGGTTTATCCACAGAGTATGTCTCGGGACCCGAGGTCTTTTTGAGAGGGAGTGTGAGTGTGTGTGTGTGAAGTAGCCTTGCAGTTAGCATCATGTATATAGGTGTGCATTTTCTGTTAGCTGCAAATATTTTTAGCATGAATGAAGTTTATTTTTTGTGTACCTTACTGTTTTGCAGGTATCCCAGCTTGCAAAAACTCACCCCTGAGAGGTTTGGCTGGGTTGGAAGATGGGGTGCATTTGGTGGATTATCAAAATCGCCACCAGGTTTAGATTAGGGGATGATAAAGGTCCTTTACAGTATAGGTCTTCTAAAGTTTGTTTGGGGTTTCAGGACAGTTGAAAAACTCTTGTCCTGTTTCCTGCTTACTCTCAAACTAAGCAATTTCCAGAATATTGTATAATCTGTGGGCATCAGGGAGCCCCTAAAATATGCAGTGACCCCCAGAACTTTCAGGAGAGACAAGATGTGTGTGTGTGTGTGTGTGTTTGAGTGTGTAAACTCATGTGCAAAGGACAAACCAATCAAATAATACATGACCTGTGTGAGTAATAGTAGTAATAGCAATTGTGAAATTTGCAGCAATCGATGCTTTAGATTATTTGAAACACACAAATTTAAAATGGACTTTTCTAACTTTCCTGTATGACTACCAGTTCACGAAAGACCGGGTCAATTTAGCCCGGGCTCACTTAAAGAAAATGTACCAAATGGCAGTTTTCTATTATTGATGGAACAGCCTGTGCCTTTGAGTTAGCGGCTGAAAGATGGGGAAGTAGAAAGAGTCCCAGGACATGATAGTGAGAGTACAGACGAGTGCAACAGTTGTGGTTTTATTGGCGATGGGCACATGTTCAAATCTCTCCTTCGCTCTCCACCCCAAAAACCACTTTATAGTGCTGTTTACTAGTTAAAGCTTTCAGAGATCCTTATCCCTAAGCCTTCCATTCTCCACAACTCTGTCCAGTTGCAAGACATGCTGTGGGAGGTATGAGGAGAGAAGTGGCCCACTAATCAACTAGAGCACTTGAGTTCCTAGGAGGTTCTAGGTCTTCAGATGTATTTATATTTTATGCAATAAATTCATACTTGTATTTAAACTATGGTATTGCACCTATTATTAATTTTTGCTTATTGCAGAGTTTTGCACAGAACTCGAAATGGAATGAAAAGTGTCCCATTATGATTTGTTGCTTTTTTACCTCTAGGTACATTTCAATTTCAATTTCAATTTCAATTTACTCTTGTATAGCGCCTTTTACAACAAAGTTGCCCCAAGGCACTTTACATTGATGGTCGATGATGGAACAGGTTACAGTAATAGATGTTAAAGCCGGACGACTACGGAGGAGAGGAACCAAAAACTCCACTATGTGGAGAAAAAAAAAACCTCTGAGGGTCCAAGGTCAACCGGCTACCCAACCCCCTTGGGTATACTAACAGTACAAAGTTAGTTAGGTTTTAGACTCCAGGATCAGCGAGGAGTCCCAAGTTTCTACCAGGTACCGATGAGCCGCCAGGGAAATGAAAGTGTACATGAAAGTGAAAGTGACTATTCGTGTCATTGCAAGGTCACATCACAGCACACAGTGAACCACAACGAAATTGGACCTCTGCATTTAACCCATGCAAACACCATGCAGCTATGAAAGTGCCTGGGGAGCAGTGACGGGGATGGTACCTTGCTCAAGGGTATATCAGGGCAACCTACTGGTAAGGGGTTTGAACCCAAAATCTTCCGATCCTGTGGCCAACTCCCCTAACCACTAGGCCACCGCTGCCCCGCTAAGATAACTCTTTCAATGGTTAGGTTTCATTGCTGGTCAGATTGACCACCATCATGAACAAAGCAGCTTGTGAGAAACACACGCTAAGTGTTTCTAATAAAATGGCCATTCAGGGGGAATACAAAGCGGGTGTTTCTAATAAATTGGCCAGCAAGTGGACACACATTGTAGGTTTCAAATGCTTTAGAATTGTGTTGCACAATTGCTGTTTTTTGAAGTTCAATTTGAAATAATGTTTTTGAATGATTAACCCAGTTTAACTGGAAAGGTCTCACAGTTAAAAGCTTGACAAGAGAGTTTGGGGGAGTACTTTGGAGAGGTCTAGGGGAAGAGCAGTGGTAAGTTCTTCTTTCAGTGAAGGACACTATGTAGGCCTAAATGTTGGGTTTGGTGTTAAAAACTGAAATATAGGCTGTAAGTAAGTATAGGTATAAGGAAGTGCAATGGTTCAAGTAAACAGTGATAAACACTTGAATGCGCTTCAAGAACTTTTTCCACTTCCCCTACAAGTAAAGCGGCACAGCTGTTTACCTCCAACATAGAACAACATAGAACAAAAGCATCTTTCTTGCCAGACAAAACACACATAATAAATCATGCACTCTTCACACACTTACCCAATACTGAGTTCATCTTCAGGTGCAAGTCTGATTGGAGAAGACATAGAGCTGCAGTAAACCTCTGCAGGAAAACCAGCAGGAGCTGGAATCCATCGTTGGAGATGTTCAACATAAAAATATCATAGGCTCATTGACACAGACATGGTAGTAAAAAGTAGACTAGCGAAGATAGCTTAGTAATGCAATGAGTAGTCCAATATCGAGAAATCTGGATTTCTAATCAATGGAACCAGGAGTCGTAAGCCTATAATGGAAACATAGCAATTGTTTTTTCCTCCAAAACCACCAGTGATCCAGTGACGGGTTTCTAATGTAGAGTGGATGATGGTAAAATAGTGTTAAATCCAAAATAGTTGACACTTCTTTGCCTGTGTGTACATAGCATAAATGGATACTAGATATATACATATATATATATATATATATATATATATATATATATATATTTTAGGGTGAACCCATCTCAAAATGTCTCAAACAGCAAGCAGTATATTCTTAACCATTGCATTTAATAACTTCAGATGCAGTCTTTGGATGTCTGGTCTCATTCCCTAAGGAATTCCTCTTTAGAAGCTCAGACTCAAATAACAGCTTTATCTACCATTTTCTGAGTTTGAAGGCTGCAGTGATGCACCATAACATGAAAAAGAGTGTTTAAAAACTGTCTGAAAAGGGAAGCCCAGTTAAACCCTACGGCATTGTGGTAATGAATAAATTAGAGCAATAAATTTACAGTTATCGATGTTTCCACACTTCTGGTCTTTAGGGGAGACATTTATATACAGGACTCAGCCAGGCCTGGCTGCAGATGACCTTGTGATTGTGCTGCGGTCCATCTGTCCGGTGTTACGACCATTGTTTGACGAAACCTCTGTGGGTGTTGAGGAGCGAGATGGAGAATAGAAGTGTCCACTCTGGCCATGTAAAACCGGCCAGACTCTAACCAAAACCAGCAGCGTGATCAAAACCAACGTCCTACTTCTGGCCACATGCCTTGGGTCAGCAGGAAGCCGTGCTGTCAGAGGCTGCTTGTCCACAATGGCTTGGGGTTTTATTCCTTTACATGCAATGTACGTCCATGCAACAGTGGCTTTCACTTCCCAGGAGGAGTATTTCTTCTATATGACAGTGGATTGTAGGTTTTCATAGGCTGCAGCTAAGGGATTATAGGTTTCCCGCAAAGATTATAGCTTTTCAAATGGATCGGAATTGGGGTTTTGTTGCCTTAAAGAGTGACAATTGACCAGTAATGAATAGCTTGACATTATGTGGGTAAACTAACAGTCATTCCAGTTCTTTTGAAATCTTCCCTTTTGGTTGGCATGTAAACTGTTAAAAAAATGTACAGTGAAGTTGGCTGGTCAATAAACTATATATATTGGCCCATGGTGGGAAATGAGGCAGTAAAAGAAGGGAAAGAGGCAATAGATTGAAGAACAAAAGGAAGGAAAATGTAGCAAAACACGACAGATTTCCCTACAGAATGTTTCATAGATGGTTCTTTAACAAACTCATTTGAAAAGTTCTTTAAGGAACCAAAACTGATTAATCTATAAGACTGCTTCAATAGGGTTCTTTTGGGTGATGCCACTGAAAAACCATTTGGTTGCATAAGAACTCAATCAATCCATGGTTTCTTTAAAGCATTCAGTTTAAAGACTTTGTAAGGAACCAAATAAAGTTCTTCAAGAACTGTTCCTTAAGGGTCCTTTGGAGTGAACTAATATGAGTTGAAATTAAAAAAAACTTTAAAGTGATACGTTTTAATAAACCAAGTTCAAGAGTTTCTCATGGCATCACTTATATACTCTAAAGAACCATTTTGTTTATTCAAAGCATCTTAATCCAAGGGTTCTTCCTGTATCTTTACATTACATTAAACTTACATTAAGTTCTTAAAGTGTTACAAAAGTTCTTCAGGCTCATGTGTCTCATTTACAAAGCAAAGTTTCACAAAAATTAAAGAAAGGTGTTTCAGAATCCTACTAGTGTTTTTGCACAAAGAACCAGTTTTGGTTCTCCAAAGAACATTTCTATAAATTTGAATGGAACAAAGCTTTGGCATCTTCAAGAGGCGAAAGTATAAAAAGCTGAGAATGTGGAGGAGAAATATGGAGTAGGGAAAACTTGAGAACTGTAAGCCACCATCCTAACACTCTTAATCTCTCTTTGGTTTCCTGAATACTTAGTCCAGAACCTCCTGGATCCTCCTCATTCTCGCCCTATAAGCCCGGCTAGGCCTGACAGGAGGGGATGTGGTCGACAAAGCTGTTATGATAGCTTCGGAAAGCAATGTGTAATTTGTGTGTTTGGAGAGAGAGCGAAAGAGAGACAGAAAGAGAGAGATCCGACGAGTGAAAGAAAGTCGCTACCCTCCATCTCCTGTTTTTGTTACACGTTCCGTCCCTTAACAACAGAACTCTCCTAGCGATCTCTATAATTCTCAGCAAAACAACTCACAGCTATGTTGTCACACAAATGAAACCAATGTTGCATCATGCATACGACTCATGAGGATGTTTTGTCCCACTGGCTTATGTGGAACAAGGACATATTCAGCTATTTGCTTATCATGTCTTGTCAATAATATCCATCCTCTGGTCCATTCGTTCTCTAAGGTGCGTGTTCTTAAGGAGACACTCCCAGCACTCTCAGACTGAAAGGCATAGAAACACACCAGACAGGTTGCCAGTCCATCGTTGGAGTGTTAATTACTTGCAGTCCTCTGTACATGTCCATTATTATATCAAGTTTCCAATTTGGAGATATGTGGTTTTCTTACAAAAATACTGACTGTTGTATTTCTGGTCTTCACTGCTCAAACCAAGACCATTTGAGGCTTTAGTTCAGGCCAAAAACAACAACAAAAGGATAAGAAATACTGCTGACATCCCTATAGGATTCATGAACATTTTTGGTCGCTCTAGACTAAACACTAAAGCTCCTTAAAAACATACATTTTTTAACATTAATACATGGTTTTAAGTTGGCAACAATTGTTACACCCCTTCAGGGGGATTCCATGTCTCTGAGGGCTTCCTTTCTTTTGTTTCTTTCCAAAGAACACTTCTTTTCCACTTTATCATTTATCACAACCTTTCTTCTGGAGCCTTTAATACAAAGTCATGTCAATGGAACTAATTCCAGGAGCCAATTCCACAGGATTTGATTTTTGATTCCACAACATTAGCCCATTTTTACTGTGGTTCTCAGCAGTCAAGCAGACTAGCAGAGGTTAAAGAAAGTAAACAAGCCAAAACTAAAAGGTGAAAAATCATGTCAAGACCAGCAGAAGCAAAAAAAACAAGTGTAAAAAGTTTAAATATGAAGACAAGAATAAAAAGAAGGTTCAAGGTACAAAAAAAAACACATTGCTTGAGAAAAGCTCTGCACTGAAAACACTGCAAAATAAAGGCCTCCACCGTGTGTATGTATACATTCTGAATAAATCAGATGTTTCCCGCACGTTTCCATTTTCTCTTCATTTAGGTTTGTCAACCCATAGAGCTGTAGTCAGCCGAAGCAGCTAGAAAAAAAAAATGTCGGAAAATCTCTAGTAATGTGTATTCTCATTCATATATGTTTGCAATTACTTAGTTGCAGGGGAAGCGTTAAAAAAACAGATACAACCTATTTACCAGAGATGTCCACCATGTCATCCTCAACGGAATTCACACATTATCAATCCAACAATGCACCAGATAAGAAAGAGCAGCTTCATTACCAGATGACTAGTGGTGCTCTGTAAGAAACCCTTCCAGTGTGCACTGATTTTTGGTGGAGTAGTAACCTTTGTGCTAAACTTTAGTTTAACATTTAGGGCATCATATGCCATTAAAAGGGGAGAAATGGGACATGGCATTATGTCCAATTGCAGAAATGTGATTCTGAAATCAACAATAATTATGCAACCTTAGTTGAACTAATGGTTCATTTTAAAGCTGAAAAAGATGATGATACATTGCACGTGATTTTTCAGCTACAACTCATGTTTGTGGGTTTCTTTGTTCACTTGGACAGTTGTCTTGCTTATGATTCAAATGGCTTTTTTCTCAACTCTTTGTCTGCAGTGTGTACTACCATTCTATCCCAACAAGTACTGGGACATCCTACCACCAGCTATGAACATGCAAAATGAAGGTGTAGAGCTAAATGCTAGAGGCCTATGTCTACCCAGTGGCCAGAACCACCTAGCTATGTCAGAAGACCATTGTTCAGCAACTAATGGAAAGTCTTACCCATCTGTGTCCCTACCAGTAGAACTACATAGAAATATTGGATCACACCTTGATATTTTAAACTACTTGCACATTTGGCCAGCCATTACCATTACCAAAAAATGATACTAATGTCTATTTAATAGTTTCCTCCCATTCTGAAGGTCTGATCCTTGCACTTTGCCGTATGTCCATAGCATGACCCCTCTTTGGCCACCATGGCAGAAAAACAGGGAGCCTCATTGTCTTCCACTGTGTCTCTTCTGTCTCCAGCAGCTTGGCCATGGCACGTGCCTGACCGCAGAACCATCAGGAAAGAGATCCTCGCTACTTAAGGACAAAGATAGAGGTCATGACCACATACTTGCCCAGAAGGACCTGTGTCCTGGCCAGTAGACTTACACCCATGCACAGCTGGGACCTTTTCCCTGGAAATTTAGCCTTTGACTTCTGACCTTGAACTTGGCCCTGATCTCTGTATCTCGGCATGGGCCGATCCATCCGTGACCCCAGAAGAAGAAGACCACTGGACTGAGAGAGGGGTGTGGTGGTAATGGCATTGATTAGGGGAGGGTAGTGAGTGTCGTTGTGTCGTTAGTCTTTCTTCTTCCCCGCCACTGAAAAGATGGATGAAGGTGGAGGGCACAAAGTGGACCTCTGAAGTGAAGGGGCAGGGTGTGAGATGATGGTAATGGTTTTTAAAGAGCAATGTTGGCAAGAGAGATCTAGTGTTCACCTCCTGGGTTTGGGACAACTTCCCACACCCACCCCTTTCACATCTGGTGTCATCAAAACTCTTGTAAAACAGCATGGTCAGCTGTAATGAGCTGTACATCTCTACAACAAGAACTTCCAATGTTTCTTTCAGTATTTCTGATTTTTAGTCTTGCAACATTGAAATTGTTTTTCCATTAACTTAAGCTGTAGCTGCAGCTGTAAATCGGAGCTAAAGGTGTGGCTTAAATTTGTCTTTACTTTTCTTTCACTCACACCATGAGCTAATATCACCATTCCTCATTTTAGGCGCTTTGGTGTCACATGACATTGTCTAACAAGAAGGACATTAGCAAGATGTTTAATGAGCAAAACCAGGATGGTTCAGTTCTGCCTGCAGTAAGAAGAACTTGTCTTTAATTGGGACCTCCCGACAAAACTTAGCTTGGGTCCCCAGAAACGCCAGTGCCACCACCGAACCCTCTCCTTGCTTGATAGTAGCATTAAATGGAAACTCAAAACTCTAAGAATTAAACAATTTCAGTGGGACACCAAACCATACATTTCTGCTTTGTTTCAGTGTCAAACCTGAACCGTTTGAAACAAAACAGAAATTTATGGTTGAAAAATTGAAGGCAATATGAATTAAGCTAGATGAACTAGATAAAAAACTAGATCAAATCCACAACCTTTGATGAGGGCCAGTAGATGATGCAGAAAAACAGTCTATATAATTGTAGAAACACTAAATGCTGATAAATTGGACAATGAGTGTAGAAACAAGGTTGCTTGAATATATTTTATTACGCATGTGGAATTTCTAGACCACTGGTTTGGGAAAGGATCCTTAATTCCAATTGAGCATTTCAATAATGTTCTCAACCAAAGCTTAAAAGTAGTATTGTTGAATTTGCTTAGTTAAAAATGCACTTAGCCATGAAGTCATGTACTGTTGAGTTTAGTATTATTAGTACCAGATCTCAAACTCCACCTCAGTCATCCCAATGGTATTTGAGTTCCATAAAAATGCAGTTCTGCTCCACCATTCATTGCCGGGCCTTAAAACAATCTAGTTAATGCTTGTGCATGCTGCCTTCAGGCTCGTGTTCCAGATCATCTCCTTCTACTGTTAATAATTTCCTCTTGAGATAGCAGTTGTGGGTACAGCTGAACATCTCTATCAGCAATGGATTTGTGTTTTAGCAGATGACTTGGTTCTTTTATATGTATAGTGTGTGAAAAATGCAAAGATGTGCAAACCAAACACATTTTTGGTCTTCAAAAATGTATTTTTCTTGGACGTATAAATTCCAGTGAAGGACTGACTGGAACAGTATAACGAAGAAGGTTAATTGCACAAAACTGATTGATTATATCTTTGAAGAAAACATGTGGAAAGGTCACCGAGTACCTGTTTTACAGGTAGGAGACGATAAGGAATATAGACTCTCTGCCTAACAGGAAAAGTCAGTGTTGATTAGGAGTTTTAAGAGGACAACGGGGGGAAATAAATCCCTCTCACTGTTACATTGAGGGGCTAAATGTGTCTGAACGGCAGGCTGTAATGTGAAATGAAGTGAACGGCACATAATCTCCAAAGAACACCACCTTAATGGGACACTGTAGGACATTAGCACAGGCAAGCACTGACGGCGTGCATTAATAATTAAAAGCACACACTGGGACGAATGTGTTTATGACCTCTGGGGCAGTAATAGTAGTGAATGGCTGGTCAGAAAGAAACTGGGAGCGCTGTTTAGAATATACAGCAGTGATGCTTTAGTTTAGCATGATTGGAAAGCATTTTAAAATGCGACTCCCATGCTTTCTCAGGAACATTACAGGACGTTGTGAATTATACAATTACATGAATCTGCAGGTATCATTCTGACATTTGTTTAGATTATAACCCATATATAGCATCATTAGACAAAACCTAGACACAAAACCTTTCAGCTGATTACCAACCCTGGAGAAATGATCCAGTTGTTCTTATTTCATTATTGAAATGATAGTTATACCAACATTTGAACAAATGTAGCTTAACGTTCTTAAAAAGAAGAAGTTTTTACTGTTGCTTGGCTGCAGGCTTGTTTCCTGGGACCAAAACATTAAACCATCCTTTTCTTTATCATTTCTTCATCTAGCACATACTGTAGTGAATTTGTGAGACACACACTCATGGACAGGTAAATGACCCCTTGTGGGTCCTGACCAGTTATTCTGGATGAAACAATTAGGGTGATATGAAATGAATGACATCACAGCATGAATGTAAAGTGCTTTTTAGTGACTAGACTATTCTGGTGGACCAAGACTGGGTTATACCTACCATGTCAATCCCACTGCAAAACGTTCTTATGCCAACAGGTTTATGTGCATCTTCACAGAAGGATAAATCAGCCTGTTTGACACCCATTGCCCCCCTCCAACCGTGCGCTTCAGCGGGAAAAGGGTTGCGTCCTCCTGCACTAGATCATCGTTGGCACCCAGAGCAGATGTGTCTGGGATGATCACAAACAGCGCCAGCACCCTCTCACTCCGTACCAGCTTTACCAGAGACGGAGACGGGCCGGCAGACGCGACGGCTAATTGCTTCCAGACGTTCTGCTAGATGATGCAGGCTTTAACAGCTGAACTTATTTTTCACATCAGTGACATGCATCGCCCTCCCCCGAGAGGAAAGGGGAAAAAAAGCCCAACATCACTTTTGATTCAATTAACACCATATGCTCTCAGGGAAGATAAACTGAAGAAAGAAAACAGGAGAGGAAGTAAATGAATGTGTGTGCGTGCATGTTTTTGTACATTCGGAGGACTAAAGCATCCCAGTTACATTATAAAAAATAAGAAAATGAATATGTCAACCATTACATCTTTATCATATAAGTGTGTAAATTCAATAACCTGTAATGAATAAGTATCTATCAGTATAAAGTACATAAGTACATAAAATGTGTGAAGTGATGCAGGCATGCAGTCAGGTCATAGCAGGAATTTATGAGAGGTCTTTTCTGCTACATATTCCATGGTTGAATGTGATATTATGGCAAAGTCGACGCGTTTAGGAACAATAGATGCTTAGCCGCAAAGTGTCAGACCCTGTAAAGTAAGAGAGTGAGGTTGCCAGATCTTTGACTCAATAACTGCAGAGCTCCAAACTTCCTCTGGCATTAATCTAAGCACAAAATCTGTTTTGGAGTGATTTTTGACCCTTATTTCAAACTATAACTCTTGTAACTCTTGAAGACTTGCGGTGTCTACCTATCTATCTATCTATCTATCTATCTATCTATCTATCTATCTATCTATCTATCTAATTGTCTGTTCGTCTGTCTATCTGTCTGTCTGTCTGTTCATCTGTCTGTCTGTCTGTCTATATCTGTCTTGTCTGTCTGTCTGTCTATCTGTCTGTCTGTCTGTTCATTCATCTATCTATCTATCTATCTATCTATCTATCTATCTATCTATCTATCTATCTATATCTATCTATCTCTCTGTCTGTCTGTCTCTGCCTGCCTGCCGGCCTGCGTGTCTGTCTGTCTGTCTGCCTGTTTGTCTGTTTGTCTATCTATCTATCTATCTATCTATCTATCTATCTATCTATCTATCTATCTATCTTTCTATCTTTCTGTCTGTCTGTCTATCTATCTGTAAGAAGTTCTTTGAAACATCTGTCAAGTGATGGCCCATTTTCATATCTATATGTATGAATTCCTTAAACTGCATAAAAACGAGTGTAAGTGTGTGTGAGTGTGTGTGTGTGTGCATTTGTTTGTAAATGTGTGCTTGCACATATGTGACTTCTTCCTTGCCTACGGCTTTGATCAGTTCAGCTCTTTCAGGCGTCTCTGAGAGATGATGGTGTGCTCTGGTTGTTTGTGTGTGAGTGTGAGTGTATGTGTGTAAGATAGCGTTTGTTTCCAGGACCTTGTGGTGCAGTATAATGGAGGAGAACATCTTTTTTTATTGTGTTTTTTTTTTTGAAAAGCTGGCTTTTCTGTGACTTCACTGAAGAAGACAGATGAGTTTCTCACTGTTTGAGATAGGCTGCCACATGGACAAGTTTATGGAGAATCGACACTAGCAAGAACCGCCCCAGAGTCACAAAAGAATCCCACCTCCTCCTTCACCAACACTGGACTTTGGTTCAACTCGGGAGAGCCTGTCGCTTTTGGTCGATATAAACTGGCCCATGTGCAAAAGATTTCTGTTATGATTTTCTTGATGTCACACTGAACCTTTAGACAAGAAATGACTCCGCAGCACCAGGAAAAGGGCATATGCAATCGTTGCAGCCCAGGCTCTAACGGGTTCTGCCACTGAGAAAAAGATTCACATAATCAACAACAACTTAAACTCGTGAACTTCAAGCTCAGGAGGAAGCAGGTTGTAGCATTAATTCAGCTTGTCAATCTGAGTCAAAACGGCAGATGCAAGCACGGTGCTCATTGCCAGATATATCACAAGATACATGTCCTGCTCATTTGACTTGCAATGTGCAACGTCTGATCATTTGTACTGTGTCAAGCGTAGCTTGTTCTGGTTCCTAAATCTGAATGGTTGAGACACAATGAAGTAAACCTCTTCCCATTTAATCTTCTTGTAAAATGGCTTTTTACTGTTATGTTTAGCAGTTAATTTACTGCTAAAATCCAAGGTTGCTTGCCAAATTGTTCATTCAGATTCAATTCAATTCAATTCAATTTATTCGTATAGCGCCTTTTACAACAAAGTTGCCCCAAGGCACTTTATACTGATAACAGGTTACAGTAATAGATGTTTAAGATGTTTATGCCGATGACTACGGAGGAGAGGAACTCAAAACTCCACTATGGAGAAAAACTCTGAGGGTCCAAGGTCAACCGCAACCCCTAAGTCTACTTTAACAGTACAGAGTTAGTTTTGGTTTAAACTCCAGACTGTGTGTGAGGAGTCCTGTTGCTTCCAGGTACCAATGAGCCGCCAGGTCCCTTACATCAGGATGCACTGCTGCACTGTGATGGTAGTCGGGCATTGCACCAGGTGATGACCACAAACGGCCCCGGACATGTGGGAGATAGTGAAGGAGGGGTCAGTAATGAGCAGGATCCAGCAGTGACAGACATGAAATGAAACAGTGCGATGGCATGCAAGGAGCAGCACCAGCACATTGTTAATACGTTAGTGGTGAACTGTGTAGATTAAAAGGGTAAGCTAAATCCAAAGAAGTAAGTCTGTGTCGTGATTTAAAGACTGGAGACTGAATCGCATCCTCAGACAGAAGCAGGCAAAGAACCCCACAATCTAGGGCTCCCAGAACTGAAAGCTCAAAAGCTCCTATACACGCATTGCGAGGACAGCCCAGGAGATCTTTATTCTGGGACTGGCGGGTGATTAGAGAGAGCATAGTCGGCTAGGTATATTGTGTGTATGACCTTTTTGCGTTCTAGAAAGTTAAGAGAGGGTCTTAAAGTCAGCCTGAAACTCTGGGCAACAGGAAGCCAGGTAGCTTATGAGAGTATGGGAGTTATATGGTTTGCATTCTGCTCCTGCTAACAATCCTAGCAGCTGTGTTCTGTGTTCAATTCGTATTGTTATTTATATTACAAAACATTATTTATTGAGAGTAATACATGCAAAGAAGAACTACCAAGAGGAACCACAGAACATAAGGAAGAATCAGACCTGGGGCACTCAAAAAGCAGAAGATCTGTAAAATTGAGGTAGAACTTCCTTGAGGCTGAAGCATATCTCTATGATATACAGAAGAACCATATGGGGAACCAAGACTCAAGGGAAGAATCTTGCAAGACCATGAAGAAGAACTATAACGATGATCCATGGTCACAAGAAGAATCTCCGCATTTGACCATGAAGAAGTAACACTGTGGAGCACCAGGAGTCAAAAGTAGAAATCTTTCAAGAACACAAGGAAGAACTATGGAGGAGAACTAAGACTCAAAAGCAGAATATTTCTACAAACATGAGGAATAACCACTCTCACTGAGTGTCCATCAACCACACACACACACTCACCCATTCACACCAGTTAAACATCTCCAATCCACCTGATGTGCATGCAGATTCCACATGGAAATCAGAATCAGAATCCAAATCAGCAAGTCTGTTTGATGTAACCAAGCGGTGCTGATGCAACCCAAACAGGGAACCAGTTCTTGAATTCTTTGAACCTGGCGTCTGCTGAAGCAGCCCACATTTCCACCAGTTTGGTTCAGAACAACTGTAATCAAGGATGTGTCAACAGAAGAGGGGCCATAGCAGAAGTAAACAAGGAAAAGGTCCGCCCACTAGCTGTCATTATGATTTCTGAAGAAACCATGCTGCCCTGAGAACTTTCATGTCTTTGGACCGTGGGAGAAAACCAGAGCTTCTGGAGGAAACCCACGGACATGGAGAGAACATGCAAACTCGTCTCTGCTGGGAAGTGTTTCAGCGCCACCCTCTTCAGCAGATGTAGGACGATTTCTGGGGCTAATTTGGTAGAATATGAATGTTCACTCCTGGTAAATACATGGAAATACATTTTTGCCTCTGATCAACTAGATGAATTTTTCTGGGTAAAATCTGATTTGTTACCAAACAGTTTTGGAAATGCTACTGCACGCTCTCATGATGGTGGGCTTGCCGCAAGTAGAAAAGCAGAGTCCATCATCAGCCATCATCTTCATTGATTTATTAATGTCAGTGCAGCATGCGCCGCTAATAGAGTTTAGATCCAGGAAGTGAGTTAATGTAGCTGACAGCGATACAGGAATGTAATATCCCTGGTGTGCAGAATTATGACTGCTTTCTATCTGTGCTGTCAGCGAGGGACCGAATAAATCAATGGAGGCTTGAACGCACCCCACTCTCTGCAGCTTAGGCAGGACGGGCCAGCGATTCCTCTTCAGTGCTCCAAAAGTAATTCTCCCTGACTTACAGTGGAGAAACTATTACAGAGGGCTTTTTTGGACATGATTTTTCTCTTTTTGATTTAAGCTTGTTTTTCTGGCATTTCTTTAAGTTGGAATTTTTATGGCACATCATTAGATTAGTGCTGCTGAGATGCAGTTCACATTTTGGGTGGTGTGTGTTGACTTACACATAAATGGCTGTTGATTGGCTGATGGATGACTCTCTCTCTCTCTCTCTCTCTCTCTCTCTCTCTCTCTCACACACGCACACACACACAGACACACACACACACACACACACAAAGCACACTTATACACCTCTCACATAGATACATAGACATACAGGCACATTGCACACGCACACAATCAGCAACACACGAATATATATGCAAAATAATGTCACTTTAAGACACAAAACACATAGTAATCATACAATCACACACTCAAACACTTAACTCAAACACACTTTACTGACATACATTCACATAACCTGTATGCTAACACTCAAAAATATAAGCACACATATAATGTGCCACCCCAAACACAGTACCCAAAGTACACACACACACACACACACACACACACACACGCACACACACACACACACACACCCACACACAAAACTTACTACTGCATTGAATTCCACCCAGACAGCTGAAGTGTGTGGGCCTGCAAAACCATGTAAAACACACACACACACACACACACACACACACACACACATGCAGTTTGGAGTTTAATAGCCAGATCTGTGCGTTTTGTAAGGGGAAAAAGTATCTCATTTTTGATGGCTAATAAATGCACGACTTATACATTTATTTTTTGCCTCTTTCATCATGAGAAGCGTCGCTGGGTTGCCGTGCGTTTCCATGACTCCAAGCAAAAGACACACGAGGAAAATAAATGTAGCTGTTAAAAGCGTCCTCGCTCAAAAGTACTTCCTCTCCTGAACGGGAGGCTGGAAATGAGAGATTAGTGATAAATATTTGGTCTAAAAATGACTTTTGTCTAAAGGTTCACAGTGTGTCATCATGTCTAGGTTCAACCACAGTAAAACTGAGCTAAGATTCTCCTGGAGCAGTGACACTGACATGGTAGATGTCTGGTTTATTAAACATGTCGGTGTCACTCTAGGTTTAGAGTAACTGCATCCAAGAATATCCAGCCCTGTGATCAGAAACTGACCACTAATGAAGGAAGTCATTGATTTGCTTAATTAGTAACAGCAACGAGATGTAATCGCATCCAAGTTTCTTCTGCCAAAGCATAAAAATATGTTATTTTCTAGTGTTGAAGTTTTTTTTGTGTACATAGATAGATAGATAGATAGATAGATAGATAGATAGATATTAGATTGATAGATAGAATCTTATTGAGTTTTACCACTTTTCAAAGTTAGTTGTGCTTGTGTGTTGTGCCCAGTGCCCCAAAGAATCTGCACAATGCTAAGAAACTATCATGCTTGACGTGGCTAAACTAGGCTAAACTTCCTTGGCTTAATTTAGGTTTAATCGTAAAGCTGGGATTAATGTTGCATCCAACAATGTGCATCTAATTTTTCATAAGCATACATTATAGTTAATGTCCAATAATGTGTACTATCATGTACATGTTTGAACTAAAAGATGCTACAATTTCATTGGATTAAAAGTACGGTCAAGCTTGTTCAACCTTGCACTCGTAACCGGGGAGCTTCTGTGGGTGCAGTCTGGAAAGATCAATGATTAATTAGCATTATTTCAATTCCTAATTGATAAAGCATCTAAACAAAACCGTAGTAAACCGAGCAAAGACATTCCTGGATGAGCCAATAGACTTCAATGCCATTTTGAACGGGTATGGGATGGAAGGATGGTCATGCCATTAGAGGACCTTAAACTGATTCAGGTCACTCTCTTTCCATCTCTCTCTCTTCTGAGTGCTTAACCGAGAGAGGTAAGAGACCACATTGGCCGCAGCCTGAGTCCTTGTGCCCCGAAAACCACATCTGACCACCAGGACCTCAGAGAAACCACTGTCTGATGGAGGGGAATAGAACAGGGCAAAGAAAAAGAGAGTGATGGAGAGGGAGGGGAGAGGTGAGGCCTTAGCCCCATAGCAGACTGATGGAGGTATTAAGATATTAATTGCTTTTTGACATGATTTGGTTGTGGGAAGAGGAGCAAGTTGCGTCTTCACACCGAGAGCCACTGAGACTGTAAAATGCAGGGCATTACCTTCAAGTTATAGAAAGCACTGCTGTTGATGAACACACAATATGAAATGGATTTAATGACAAATATGACCAAAAAGGCTTTCAAAATGATACCAAATAAAATCCTGTCAAAATCAGAAGGGTGCTTAGCACTTCCTTAATTGCCTATAACCTAACTTTTATAATTGGACCACCATATAAACCTTCACCATAAAATTTCTTTAATTCTAAGGGTATACATACAATTTGTTATGTAAATATTTATACCAAGTTAAACTTCATAAGACCAAGCTGAAATCATGTTCTAAGAAGCTCGCAAAGGTTTTGCTAGTTGCACAAACACCTATATATGAGTCACGTAACCTTTAGCATGGTGCCCTTCAGGAAAGTGATATCATTGTTTGTTGCGTGTTTCTTCTGGCATCCAGTCACAAGGCTAGGGGTTTCTCAAGGTCCAATCACAAGGCTAGCTTTGCCAGCCATGATATATACCTTTCTGCCTTTTAGCTGATGCTCTTATCAAGAGTGACTTCCATTTCCTGATTTCAGGCACAGTCTCCTTGGAGCAACTTGAGGTCTTGCCCAGGAACCCAGTGGTGGTAGTCCTGGTAGTGTTTCAACCAATGACTTCTTCTATCCTTCCACCAGACCACCTCCCACCACCCATAACTTTAGTAAAGACATTTTTGAAAGATCATGCCCCGATCACATGGCTGAAAGAGTGACCTGAAACGTCCATTGCACTATGAAGACAAATTTGGTTCATTTTAGTGTTTTTTGATGCCCATTCTTCAAGTGAAAGTGATCATTTGTCCCAGGAAACACAGCACAAAGTGCAACCATAGCAAAATACTTTCTGCATTTACCCATACACACCGTGGCAGCAGTCTGCTGATACTGATTGGGACGCTACTTCTGCTTAAGAGCACCCTGTGGCAAATCCCATTTGTCTGGGATTCGAACCTACGGCCTTTCGATCCTGGGGCCTAATCCCAACACCAGCCCCCAAAGAATAAAAACCCTTTCCTGTTCATTCTGTATCCAGAAATTCCAGAATATTTAAATTTACTTAATTTACTAACTGAAAGGCTTGTAGAGCGCCCTATTTCACAACCTTACAACCTTATTTTATAGGCCCTTATATGAAAGTGAAAGTGGCTATTCATTAC
>CM029367.1:4126223-4228723 GCA_017165825.1 Hepsetus odoe
TTCAAAACAGCATCAATTCTTCTAGGTACACTTGCACACAGTTTTTGAAGGAACTCGACTGGTAGGTTGTTCCAAACGTGACTGTGTTTCTCCAGACACTGATGATCATCAGTACCTGTTTGGTCAAATTGCTGATCAGGACACGACTATAATCTCACAGAATCCTGACCTTTGTGCAAGTGTACCTGTATGAACTGATGGTTTTAGGCTGGCAAAAGGTAGAAACACCAGATATTGATCTGATTTAGATTTTTTCTTTGTCTACTACTTTGCATTTTTGTAAATTGATAAAATAAATAATCATTATTTATATTTCTGAAAGCTGCTTCGTTTACAGCATTTTTTCACACTCATCAAAACTTTTTGCACAGTACTGTATATATATATATATATATATATATATATATATATATATATATGTGTATATATATATGGGTTGGCATGGGCCTACTCTTGAGGAATGTTTTCAAAGAACTTCTTTTACCAAACTCCACACATCTCTTACTGAAATATCCTCTTTTTTTACCACCCGGACACGGCACATATCTGAGGGAAACCACTACAAAAATACACGGCCCAGCAAACATCAAGTCCTCTCTCTCTGTTTTCTCTTCGTCACTTCTCTCTCTCTCTCTCACACACACACACACACACACACACACACACACACACACACACACACACTATGGCATGTATACCCCCTGTAGCACAGCCACATTTGGAGTGTGAGCTCATGTGGGCATGTGCACACACACACACACACACTCACACACATGCTCATACAGGCACTGATCATCTGATCATGGGCCAGTGTTCTGCCACTGTCCTGGGTGGTCCAGCTTCTGTGGCTCTGGCAGTCTGGGCAGTCTGTTCCTCCACCACTCCAGCAACTTATATGCACACACACACACCCTCTTTCTGTACTCTCTGCATCATCCTTTCACTCTCAGAAAGAGGCACTTACCATTAATAGTAAACTGACCAATTCAGCTGTCCAGCTTTTAAAACACCACAATCTCCGGCGGTGTTGACCGTCCCCCGTATCCCCTGTTCAATTCAGTAATCACTTTACTGTACTCTCATTTGTGTGTTTGGTCATTGTATCTCTGGGGTACAGCTGTACTGTATATGCTACAGCTGGACATGTTGCTGCTGTTCCTAGCACTAGGCAGCCGTGGCCTAGTGGATAAGGACTGGGCCCCATGATCATAAAGTTTTGAATCCTGACCTTGACCTCCCAGACTGCAAGTTACCTGAAGGTGGGCTTTAGCAGGGCACCACCCCCAACACTGCTCTGGCTGCACTGCACTCTCACCATGATCATACAGCTATTAAAGGGTGTTTGGATGTTGTGGCATGTCTTTTAGCGCGGTAAAGAGTTATGATGCTCACGAGACCATTTTTGGCACATTTTGGGATAGGGGTCAGCATGGGCACTCTGACCCATCTGCAGATACACAGCCCCAAATGCAACAAGCAGTGATGCTCCATGTGTTCTTTCTATCACAGCCAGCAGGAACCTTTTTAGCATTCTGTGCAACAGTAGCTCTTCTGTGAGATCAGACCAGACAGACTAGCCTAACTAAACCTTGGGCACCCAGGACCCCATTCTGCCAGTAGTCCTTCCTTAGACCACATTTTGTAGGAACTAACCACTGCATACAGAACACCCCACAAGACCTGCCGTTTTAGAGATTCTCTGAGCCAGCCGTCTAGCCATCACACTTTGGCCCTTGTTAAAGTCCCTCAGATCCTTACACTTGCCCTTTTTCCTGCTTTCAACAGTTTCCCTTGATGTGTAATTTATCTCATTCCTTGTCATTTGCAAAAGTAATAGATTCACCCCTAATGTTCACTTCACATCTATAACTTTAATATAGTGACTGCATATAGGATGCAAAATAATCAAGCTAATATCAGGTAAGAGATCTCAGTAACTCACTTAGTGCATATAAAAACATCATACTGTTAGAAATTCAACAAGGGTGGCTGTTCATGTTTCTGGCCTGAATTTATGGAATGGACTACGACATTGGCATTTTCCCGATCAGAGGCCTAGTCATTGGCTGAACTTGTTTTACAGAAACCGGAACCGTGAACAGACACCATTCTACTGTTCTTTGTCTATGGCTGTGCCTCAGTGGACCTGTGAGAACTTAGTGCTGGAACAGGAAGTGTGTAGCAACAGGTGTTGAAAGTAGTTCAGAAGTAAGGAGAGAGATGGCCTGTTTTGAGTTAGCTGCTGTTGCGGTCCGAGGGGCCAAGGTTTTACTCCCTTTAAATTTGTGTTTGTACAGGTCTGTGTCACAATAGCTTGTGCAAAGGAGAAGCAATGGTTCCTTAAATGCAAACAGTATATATATATATTTATATACACACACACACACACTGTGTGCACAATTATTAGGCAAGTAAGTATTTTGAGAATTAATTGTACTCTGAAGCAAATTCAGCATTATGTATTATGTACACCTTGATATAGGGTGTTGATCTCCTTAGTCCACACTGTCCCTCTTTACACGAATACACATCACCTGATCTGCTTAAATCCAATCAGCATTCAAGTTTAAACAGCCAAACAGGGGAGTTGGCCCCCGGAGCAGAAGATTGTGGGTTCAAATCCCAGTAGGATGCTGGCCAGAGGTACCTTTGAGCAAGGTACCGTCCCTGTCATTGCTCCCAGGGCACTTTCAATAGCTGCCCCCTGCTGCATGTGTGTGAATGGGTTAAATGCACAGTTGGGGCAGTGGTGGCCTAGTATTTAGGGAGTTGGCTCCGGGGTTGGAACATCATGGGTTGTAATCCCAGACCAGCAGGTTGCCCTGAGGTACCCTAGTGCAAGGTACAGTCCCCATCACTGCTCCTCATGCACTTTCACTAGCTACCCCCCCTACCCCGCCACCCTTGCACGGTGTGTGTATGGGTAAAGTGCAGAGGCTGCATTTCATTGTGTCTCACTGTGTGCTGAGCTGTGTTTCACAGACAGGAATAGTCACTTTCACTTTGCCTAATAATTGTGCACACAGTGTATATATATACACGTATATGTTTATCTCCACCCTCTTAACCACAGACCACTGGGCCCATTCTAGTTTATGCTAACCTCATAATTTCCCTCTTCTCTCAGCGTTTTTACAGTGGCCCACTAATGGAATCCAACTGCTGCTCTTGACGAGTGTGACATGTGGAAGCGATTGCTGATGCCGTGCGTCCGCACTTGCGTGACTACCGTGTGCACGGATCGTGTACATGTGGCTCAAACACTTGAGTTGGCAGAGCTTCTCACAGAGATAGTTTAAAGCTGGAAATCTGCTGCCGCAAATCTGCAGAGGACTATTTTTTGTTATTTCTTTGCCTTCATAAATAGTCGTTGCGTAATGTAATCACAGTGCAGTGCTAGTGATTACGCATTTGCATCCACAATTTTGTTTCTTTGATATCCAACACCAACCGCAGGCTTCCTACCGGCAGTTCTCCAAAAAGCTGGTTGGCGCTGCCAAGAGTCATATGAAGTGCACATAAAAACAGGATGGTGGGGAAGAAGGCTTTAAAGGCACTCCTCAGTTACTAATGCACTGAAATCCAACTACAATTCTTTGGTTTAACATAGAAAGCAAGAGAAACACCCTAAAGAGGTCTCCAGTTTATCACAGGGTAGACAATGGGCAAACACACTCACACCTATTTAACATCTCTAGTCCACCTTACTTGCATGTCTTTGGACAGTGGGAGAAAACTGAACTCCTGAAGGAAACCCACACAGACATGGAGAACAGAAAAGACCCAGGCCTCACCACCTTGGAATCAACCACAGGACCTTCTTGCTGGGAGGCGACAGTGCTACCCACTGCACCATTGCAGCACATGGCTAGTGCTCCTCTATCAACAATCTTTTGAAATTAGGTACCATTTGGGAAGAAAATCATTGTTGCTCTGGTTCTCACTGTCCAGAGACATTCAAATTTGAGTCTGTTTGACTGTCCTGTGATTTGTAACATACGTCCAGATAAGCTCCATTTTTACTAGATAGGAACTCCAGCAACTTCCAAAGTCAAGTCGTAATAAGCTTGATGAGTGTTGTCACAAAGCAGCCATGGCACCAAGCCTCAACTGAGTGTAAGCCGAGGCAAAACTTCCGAAATCAGTTAAGTGCCTGGTAGGAACCAAGATTCTCAAAAGGGGAGCCCATCCTCCTTTGGTCATCACCAGATAATCACCTGGTCCTGGTAAGGATAAGCAGCTCAGACAATGGGATGGATGGATGAGTATTTAAATGTAGCCATTAAAATGAGCCAAGGCAATTTAGCTTGTAGCAACAACCAGTCGCCTTGCCCTAATTGCTCTGATTGAGTGGCAAATCATATTTACCTGGAATATAGACCTGAGAAGGGTGACTCTGTCTAAGTGACAGAAGAAGAGTCATTTTAGACTTGTTAACTTCTCACCTCTTCTCATTAGCTTATTTGCAAAGGGCGCTGGTGATTGTAGCAGGATAAATTATGGGAAAAGAACTGGAAGCTCGGTTTGTGGGGAAAATGAGCCATTGATTTGAGCTGAACTGTGAATTGAGGCAAATTAGCTATGACTGTCTCCTTGTTTTTCAGAAGCCATCCCACTGCAGTATAAGCCAAATGTTGTAAATGTTTGGGCTATCATATCCAAGCATCAGATTATGTGTTATTGTGCAACAATATTCCAATATTTCCAATATTTTCAGTGGATTATCTTTGTATCGTTGAAGACTCAAAATCAAAATTGAATTGAACTGAATGTGAGTTTTTTGCTAATTGAATGAAAACCTTGAAGGTGATGGATACTGGATAATAGATCTATAAATATATGTAATATACTGCAAAATATCCAAAAGTCCGCTTTTTTGTTTGCACAATTTTTCTTTGAGAAAAATGTTGACAAAAAATGAAAGATGCTCCAAAGAAAAGTTTTTGGCCCACTGGGAGTAATTAAACAAACATGGAATTTCCTGTTCCTCGGTCCTCATCATCCTTGTTCTCTGGCTGTAGCCATTTAGCCTTTGAGACATGCAGAGTATCTGTTCTTTTCTAAATAAAGCCAATATCTCTCTCTCTCTCTCTCTCTCTCTCTCTCTCTCTCTCCTCTCTCTCTCTCTCTCTCTCTCTCTCTCTCTCTCTCTCTCAAAGGCCACTGTATGCTCCTGGTCTGATTGCGGATGATTAAACTCATTAGTGGTCTTTAACAGGCGTCTCTTTAAGCCGACTGCTGTGTGGGAGGGAGGGCTAAAGAGGGTCAATGTAAAGGCAAGTAGGACTCAGGAGGAAGTATGAGCATGAATTTAGAGGATTCTCAATTGTTTGATAGTTTGGCCAAAAGAAATTAATGTCACTTTCACTTTTCTTTTCTGCCGACCATTCCACTGTCATAGAAATTAGTTTTTAATGTCATCAGTGGAGGCAAAGACAAGCTTTTACAAAAATAGAAGTGACTGTAGAAGGATTGGTTCAACTACTTTACTTGGTAAAGCACAGGTTCTGAAATGTATTCAAATAAAAAAGCAGGATATTTCTACTGTCTGTTTGGCAACTGTAGCTTACGCCAGCATATACAACATTTATACATACAGTACTGTGCAAAAGTTTTAGGCAGTTGTGGAAAAAATGCTGTAAACAAAGAATGCTTTCGGAAATGGAAGTGTTAATCATTTATTTTCATCAATCAACAAAATGCAGTGAATGAACAAAAGAGAAATCTAAATCAAATCAATATTTGGTGTGGGCACCCTTTGCCTTCAAAACAGCATCAATTCTTCTAGGTACACCTGCACAGTTTTTGAAGGAACTCGGCTGGTAGGTTGTTCCAAACATCTTGGAGAACTAACCACAGATCTTTTCTGGATGTAGCTTCCTCACACCCTTCTGTCTCTTCATGTGATCCAGACACACTGGATGATGTGGAGATCAGGGCTCTGTGGGGGCCAGAAGAACTGATGCTGGTTTGAAAGCAAAAGGTAGTAACACCAAATATTGATCTGATTTAGATTTTTCTTTTGTTCGCTCACTTTGCATTTTGTAAATTTATAAAAATAAACAATCATTATTTATATTTCTGAAAGCGTTCTTTTTTTACAGCATTTTTTCCCACACCTGCCTAAAACTTTTGCACAGTACTGTATATAAAGTGTTTGAAGTGAACTCCAATAAAAACAAACTACTGAAAATAATGAACATTTCACTGCTTCACTGTCATCCATGTCTCCTGATAGATTCATTTTAAATGTTTTAGTATATTTATAGTATATTTAGTATATAAATGTACTGTATATTAATGGCCTAGAGGTTAGGGACTAGGCCCCAGGAGCTGAAGGTTCAAATCCCAGACCAGTAGGTTGCCCTGAGATACCTTCGAGCAAGGTACCATCCCCGTCACTGCTCCCTGGGAGCAATTAGATTGAAATTGAACACATATGTTTGCCAAAACATACTAAAATGCAAGAGAATTTTGGCTAAAGAGCCGAGAGAGATTAATTATTTAAATGCTTACATAAAGCAGAAAATATTCGCTTATTGTCAATTAAAAGCTGGTGCATCTCCAACAATGTACAAAGCACATTTCGCTCACATTCTAATTTCTTTGGCTAATGTGTTTCCTTAATCCTTATACTTAAATGAACATTTTGTTAATATGAGGTATGTTTTTTCTCAGTTAACATCAAAAGTACTGCCCCATGTTGAATGAACTTTACTGGCTATGAATTTGATTCCATAGTAAAAATCTGCTTCTCATTACTTTTAGAGTTCTATGGCTCTGTCTGTTGACACACCACATTCAGCAGAGGAGTCCTCGTGGACTATGATGCTTGCAGAAGACCTTGTGATATGTAGCGAGAGCAGGGAGCATTTTGAGGAGACCCCGGAGAGGTGGAGATTTGCTTTAGAGAGGTGAGGAATGAAAATGAGTAGGACAAAGGCAGAAACACAGCACACAGTGAACCACAACAAAATGCAATCTAACACACACTAGCAGCAGGAGGTAACTATTTAAAGTGCCCAGGGAGCATAGATGGGGACTGTACCTTTCTCAAGTGTACCTCAGGGCAGCTTACTGGTCTGGAATTCAAACCCATGGACTTCTGATCCAGGGGCCTAGTCCCTAACCACCACAGCTGCCCTTGCTTTATGGCTTAAGAGGCCTGGGGTGAACCTCTTGTTATTCAACTGGCATTTGATATCAGAGCCAAACCCATTCAGAAACAAAGCCTCTTAGTAGGTGGCAGACTCCATTCAAGGCAGAATAAGATTGCTAGTGGTGGCTAACAGTTGTGGTAACAACATCAACTGTATTCAACATGGAGAGATAGATCAATAATCCCAAAAGATTCAATGTTGGGTTTCTCAAAGTTGGGTTTATCATACCATGAAGTTCATTTTTGGATTACAATGCTTCTAGAATGAATATTATCACTAATCACTAATATGATCCCTCTTTGGAATGGCACACGTGCACTGCTCCTAGAATTGGACTCCTTTAAGAATTGGTTGTTGTGATGGCAAACCAACAAAAATCTTCTTCTGGTTAAAAATGAAAAAGCTGAGAGAACTGAAATGTGTTCTGTTAAATCCCTGAGAATATCAGCTGTGTTTTTTTCCCCCTCAGCAGCCTTGGCTCTTCATATGTACAACAAAGACTCATGCAGGTTGATACAAGCTCTGCTCCGAAATAGGTTACTCCACAGTTCAGTGTAACGGCGAGTATGGAAGAGAAGTGAAGAAGAGTGTCCAGGCAGGTTGGAATTGGTGGAGAAGAGTGGTTGGAGTGATTTGTGACAGATGGGTACCAGCAAGAGTAAAAGGTTTACAGGACAGTAGTGAGACCAGCTATGTTGTACGTGTTGGAGATGATGGCACTGATGAAAAGACAGGAGGCGGAGCTGGAGGGGTCAAAGATGCTGAGATTTTCGTTGGGTGTGATGAGGATGGGCAGAAAAGAGTATTTTAGAGGGACAGCTCAGGTTAGACGTTTTGGAGACAAAGTTAGAGAAGCAAGGTTGCGTTGGTTTGGACACGTCCAGAGGAGAGATGAGGATTATATCGGAGGAGGATGTTGAAGATGGAGCTGCCAGGAAAGAAGAAAAGAGGAAGACCAAAGAGGAGTTTTATGGACGTGGTGAGAGAGGACATGCAGGTGGTCGGTTTGAAGGAGGAAGATGCAGAGGACCGGAAGAAATGGAAATGGATTAATGGTGACCCCTAAACGGGAGCAGCTGGAAGAAGACCTGCTTCACCTTTTAGAAAAAAAATACTTTGTTTAAGGTGTATACATGTTGGACCCCAATCCTGTTAAAAAATCCCAGTCATGGTGTGTATCATTCCCTTCATTTACATCTGTCTGTGAAAAGTGCTTAAACTGCCCCAATGGCAGAAGTAAAAAATGTTAGCCTGGAATGTGAGTCCTGGTTTGGGGCACCAAGAGAAAGCTTATTCATTAGAATATATGATTGTTATCAGCAACAGAAGATCATGCAGATTGTGTAGATTCCGTAACTACAGGTCAAAAATCAGCATCTGTCTGTTTGTTTGTTTTTTGTTACCTGATATTCTTCTCCTCAACCGAATGCAGTCGGATCACTAATGCAGTGTGCACACATTAGTGCATCACAGTGGATGATCATAAGTCCACAGAGGAACGTAATGGATTAAAAGTCAAACACCAGAGGACCGGAGCGCACATGACTCGGCCGGACGGACAAAAAGGCTGCCATTGTGTGGCAGCATTAACTGCGCTTAATGAGTGCAATGGTGAATAAGGGACAGATAATACATTTGTGTTGTTCGGTGGGAATTCTCACAGCATCTGAAGGCAATAAAGCCATGGAGAATGTATTTAATGTGGACACATGACATCATTCCCTCAGGGAGGAGAGCAAAGGGGAAGATGTGATGGGGAAAAAAAAAAGAGTTTTTGGCACTGAGAGAAGCAGACTGGTGGTGGCTGGTAACTAGTCTCTTCACTTCAGTCCATGGACTTAGACTGGAACTTAAATAGCTTTTATCACAAGTTAAACCCAGCCTTACCAAGTGATGTGCAGCAATGAAGTCGTCAACAAGAAGAAAGTTCAGTGATAAAGAGATAGTGGTGTTAATAAATAGAGTACTTTTCCACTGAAACTCTATAGGGACTTTATACAGTGTGGCCGAATGACATCACTGAATCGCAGAGATGGAGAGAATACGTGATAACAAAACCTGATTTTGGCATTGATTTCAAAACAAGATTAGCATGAAGCAAGATCTCCAGAAGTGATGAAGAATTTATTTTTCATTCCATGACTCATGAATGTTTTTAGTGTAAGTGACAATTTTACAGCTAACCACTCGGGCTGTACCAAGTCCTGCCTGCTATAGGCAAGATTTTAAAGGCCTGGTGCAATAATAAGCCTTTTAACAAACTAAGGACAAAGGGTAAAATGTTCAGTGATGAAGAGATAATGGTGTTAATAAATAAAATGTCCTTTCTCATGGATATGGGGAAGATCATGTAAGCATTGCTAATAACTGTGTAGTTACACATTTTTTTTTTTTTACATTACTTACACACGTAACATGAGTGAGGTGGGGCAAACTAGGTCCCAAGACTGGATGATCATGGGTTCAAATCCCAGACCAGCAGGTTGCTCTGAAGTATCCTTGTGCAAGATACTGTCCCCATTACTGCTCCCAGGTTGCTGGATATGGCTGCCTCCTGCTCTAAGTGGGTTAAAGGGGGAGGTTGCATTTTGTTGTATTTTGCCATGCTATGCTGTTTTACAGTGACAAATAGTCACTTTCACTTCGCTCTCAATGTAATTAATGATGTCGTAAATATAGCTGGATTACAGAAGTGGAATTTATGTGAATCCTAATAAAAATTACGTGCAATCACATGAGTAAAAACCTCAGACTTACTGAAAAACAGTAATTGGTCTGTTAAAATAAAAATTCACGGTAGTTACATTGTTATTACATGCATTATTAACATGTTTTTTGCAAATTTGACGCTATTTAATTTAGAACTTTACTCAAGGTTGAAGACTGAAGATTTATTGTCATGTGGACAATATACAGGGACGTGCACAATGAAGTTTCTACTTCAGGTGTATTTGTGATGACGGGAGAATGCAGTGCAATGAAAAGAAAAGAGCTGTGATCTAAGCTAATGGAAACATTGACTTGTCCAAAGGTAACATATTCTTTCTACATGGGTTAAAAGCTATAAATAGCTTAAAAGGAGACTGTTTATTCATGTTCACTGCCTACCATTGTGTGGACACCATGGTCTGCAAGATACAATGGCTTTACAACACCACCCCAAGCTTGTTACTGAGACGATGGATGGATTAAAAGGGGTATGGATGGATGGATGAATGGACATGGCACTTTGACAGACTGGCCTTCCCGGTAAAGGGCTGCAGATCCTTTTGCAGCTGCTAATGAATAATAGATGGTGTTTATAAGTGCGTGTATTCAATCTGACCCCAGAGGTTACAGGCTGAACGAGAGTATAGCTGCCCCCCGAGGACGAGAGAGCAGTGAGGAGGAGGAGAAAAGTGAGAGAGATGACAGATAACGTTCGTTTAGCGAGGTGACGAGTCGTCGGGTGAGCAGGGACTTTCCATCAGCCATCAGTGACATGGTCAATCAGTCCAAAAGGTTACAGCTCGCTAGCTCATACACTGAGAAACACACACTAACACACACCATCATATTAATTAATCCAAGCCTAAAAATCAACCCTGGACCTTTACTTATGAAGCTTCTCAGAGGGATGATCTGGGCTCTATTTTGGTCAGTAAGGACAGGGAGAAATCTGATCTTGGGTCAGCACTCTCAGAAGCTTTGCAGGCCCTTTGTGTTGATTAACTAATGTTCTTGATCTTCATGACAGTGAGAATTTCAATAGCCAGATTAAGGTCTCTTTACTTTCTTGATCCCTTTCAGAAGCTTAATCCAGCCCTGCACTTTCTTTTTGAAGACTTTATTTAATAAACCCATAATGACAAACTATCTCATATCTTTTGGGGCAGTGGTGGCCTGTTTAGAGACTAACCCCCAGGATTGGAAGGTAACCTTGAGCAAGATACCATCCCCATCACTGCTCTGAGGACGCAGGATATGGCTTCACACTGCTACACTGTGTGTGGGTTAAAAGCAGTTGTCATCTTTACTTTCACTTCATTAAAATCCACAGTTATTTTTGTATTACGCATGCGTGCCACTACTAGTAACTGAACCATATTTTCGACCGATTCCTTTGAACAATCAAACTGAAACGACATTTACAAAGTGAAAGTGACTATTTTTGGTTATTTTTAAACACGGCACAGCACATGGTGAGACACAACAAAATTCAACCTCTGCTTTTCACCCACACACGCCATGCAGTGGGAATATTTAAATACACCCAGGGAGCAGTGATGGGGACAGTACCTTGCTCAGGGGTACCTCAGGGCAACTTACTGGTCTGTGTTTCAAACCCTTCCAATCTTGGGGCCTAGTCCCTAACCACTAGGCCACTGCTGCCTGATTTTCTGGTTTATAGATCTACTATTAGGGCAATAAAGGATGTGCTCAGACCCCCTAAAGGGAGGCTAAAGGGGGAAAAAATCTATGCAAAATTTGTAAATCAGTTTAGTTTCTTCACCCACATTTTTAAGGATATTAGCTGACCCCAAGCTGACCTCAATTTTATTGCATCAAACATTTTTTTTTCCTATTTAACAATGTTTGCATTCTAAATCAAACTATTTTACTATTATAAGTGGAGGAAAATCTGAATTTCCACCATGAAAGCAGGTGCACAGTGAAAATGATTTTAGTGTTTAGAAATGATCTAAACCCAGCTCTATATAGAGTCCAGCTATATATGAACTTCCTCTCACTGTGATAATCTGGTACCAGATTAAAACCTGTCTATTATTTTTTACTACCTTATTTCTTCCAACATTTCCGACTGATGTATGCCTTCTTGCTGTGTCCTGAGCTGCAAAGTGCCAGTTCTAGGAAAAGTTCTGCTGCAGACTGAACTGGATGTCAGTAAGAATGAGACAAGGTTATTCTTATCTTACTTATGAACTTGCATGGTTACATAAGCAAGGATGAAGACAGAACAAGACGGTGCATTTTGGCTAAATTGGAATCATGATGACGCACATCTGTGGTTTTACTTCAGGCTAAGAAGACTCATCTTAGTTCCTGTTTACGTTAAATTGCGGTAGCAGTGGTCCACGTTAACTTATTGCCAAATGTTTTTACCACCAAAATCTGTCAGGAATGCCAGGGGGTGGCTCATGACTGTCTCTGTTGTTTTCCGCTTCAGGACAACACTGGGGTGACACAGTGGGTAGCACTGTTGCCTCATAGTTACAAAGGCCTGGGTTTGATTCCTAGGCACGTCCTTTCTGTGCAGGGTTTGCATGTTCTCCCCATATCTGAGTGGCTTCCTAAATATTATCAAATTGCCCTTAAATGATGGCGTATATGAGTAAAGGTGTTTATAATGAGTAAAGTGACAAGATGTATAATGAGAGTATAATGAGAGCGCAGTGACAAGATGGATATTATGGCAAGTGGTTGCCAAGCAACATAACAATCAGATTTTCCCATCAGCGAGTATTTTTTTAAAACATGTTGAATTCGATGGAGATGTTAAAAGGGCAGAAGGGCAGCGGTGGCCTAGTGATTAGGGAGTCGGCCACAGGATCGGAAGATTGTGGGTTCAAACCCTGAGGTACCCTTGAGCAAGGTACCATCCCTGTCACTGCTCCCCGGGCGCTTTTCAACCACTGCTGCATGGGTTAAATGCAGAGGTCCAGCTTTGTTGTGGTTCACCGTGTGCTGTGCTGTGACAAGAATAGTCACTTTCACTTCAACTGGAACCCTGATTATTACATTAACCTCGCCCGCCTCAGATGTATGATATCAAGATTGCAGCATGAGATTTCATAGAGTGAGTCTTATACAAGTACAGTGTTTAACATGGGGTTGTCTGTGGGCTCATCTCAGTTATTATCCCCTGAAGTACCCTTGAGCAAGGTACTGTCCCCTTCAATACTTCCCAAATGCTTTAAATAGCTGTCCTTTGCTGCACGGTGTGTGGGTGAAATGCAGACTTTGCATTTCGTTGTGGTTCACTGTGTGCGCGGCTGTATTTCACGCAATGACAAACAATCACTTTCATTTCACTTTCACTTCACTGCATGTTGACTGTGGTGCAAAGGCTTGAGCTAAAACATCTGATATCAATGGCCAGTCTGTTGTTGAGCAGCAAAAGCAAGCAAGAGAACTGCTTGAAAAAAAAAAAATCTAGCGTGCATGTGTGTGTGTGTGTGAATGAGAAAGGGGTGATCACAGTTTTAGTCTGTTAAATAATTCAGTAGGTTTAGGGAGTTTTTCACATGCAGTCCCCTGGTGGGCGAGCATGAACACTCCTGCCATGGTCCATTAGGGATGTACATGAACACATACACACCTCTCCCCCCACATAAGATCACTCTGGAGCCATGACTCTGACAGGCCTAAGGTCATAGGTTAGCCTATCAAAAACATTACCTTAAATGCTGAAGCACTCAAGGCCCTCTGGCCCCTTTCCCCCACCTATCCGCAAACACACACACACGCACACACACACACACACACACACACACACACACACACACACACACACACACACACACACACACACACACACACACACACACACACAACACACTTTTAGGGTTGTTGTCAAGAGGCCGCATAAAAGTCGGAAGTGATGTGGAAGTGGTGGAAAAACGTTTGCTTGTTGCTGTTTTGCCCAAGATTTCTTTTTAAGCCTGTTTGGTTACAAGTCTGCATGTCATTGTCTCTTCTACCTAATGGACTATGGATGATCACGACAATTATAAACACTTGTTCATTTTCTGAGTCGCTCCTCCTGATCAGGGTCATGGCTGGTACTAGAGTCTATCCCAGCTCTCACAAGGTTAAAGGTGGGGAAACATTCTGGACAGGTCGCCAGACCATCACAAGGCAGGCACACACACACACACACACACACAAACACACACACACACACACACACACACACACACACATATAAAGACATACACTCACACCTAGAGGGTAATTTAAAAACTCCACACAGAAAGGACCCGGACCATCCCACTTGGGAACCAAACCCTTGCCGTACTGACCACTGTCCCGTTATAAGAGGCTACAAGTCAAATAAGCAATAATTTAAAAGCGATATTACAACAAATGAATAACTGAAAAAAAGTGGATTCAGTTGCAAACAACAGGCCACTGTTGCCTTTTTCATTTAATTTAAAATATTTTTTCATTTGTAAAAATGAATCTAATTGATTTAGAACATTGATAAAGGGTATTTTTAATTCAATATCTGTACCTGCCATATGATCATATTAGAACAGTTATCATAATACTTTAGAGATTTTTGATGCAATTACCTCATTTTTGAATGAAGATGAGGTCCTTTATTATTAAAGTTATGTGTAGTTTGTGTAGGCTATTTTTGTGTAGAACATTTGTCAAATTTTTGTCTCTAAATAAACAGGAAAAAGCCAGAGAAGTATAATTGAGCCTGTCAATACAGAATGTAAATCAAATGGAAATGTAGTTTGTTGCATTATGTATGCCATTTGATTTACATTCTGTAAGGATTTGCATTCAGAATGATGTCATTACTCTGTGCATGCTCGTAGCAAAAACAGACCCACGTAGCACCAAAATACTTTCTTTAGTAATAATTCTTCACTAAAAGCAGAACACTGTATTGTTTCTACATCATAAACCAGCACCATTTATGTACAAAGAGCGATTTAAAAATTCAAATTGTTCTTTGAAGTGGTCGATTTGTTCTTTCATTATTGTTACATATGAACCTTTGAAGAACTGCTTAATTTTTCAAGATATGATTAAATGCTGTTACTCACACTTGCGTTTGAAAAAAACAAGCTTCAGCAGAATTTATTCACTGATTTAAATAATTAATTAATATACATTTATTCACACGAGTGCAGGTATACCCAAACATTACTGTATGGTGAGCGCAGGTTCCAATTTTCCACCCAGTGAGTCTCTTCTGAATATCATACATGCATATGTGCACCATAACCCAGCTTTTCTTCCCAATAACCCAGTAATTCTTTGTGCTGGTCCCAAGCCTGGATAAATGGGGAGGGTTATGTCAGGAAGGGTATCCGGTGTAAAACCTTTGCCAAATCAAATATGCGGTCAACAAAACAGACTTCTATACCGGATCGGTCGAGGCCCAGGTTAACAACGACCGCCACCAGTGCTGTTGGCCAACAGGCTGCTGGTGGAAATTGAGCTGCTGTTGGCCAAAGGAGAAGAAGAAAAATAAGAAAAGGAGGAAGGCATGTCTAGAAGCAAGAGGAGAGAAGGAAGTGGAGGATGCATGAGGTGAGAGAGGACATGCAAGTGGTCGGTTTGAAGGAGGACGATGCAGAGGACAGGAAGAAATGGAAACGGATAATCCACTGAGGCGACCCCTACATGGGAGCAGCCGAAAAAAGAAGGAGGAGTCAGTTGTAAACCATATAACACATATAATTTAGACCAAACATCTTATGTTAGTTCATTTGGATGTGGTCAGAGAGGACATGCAGGGCGTCGGTGTGAATGAGGAAGTTCCATCTTCCTCATGCGAACAGCTGAAAGAGAGAAAAAGATCTTATATAAGTCAATGTTCTGTCTCATCTGCTACTGACACATTTGTTCAAGTTCGTGGATTTTTTTTTCTCTTGAGGAGATCTGGAGCTTTCCACTTTACTGTTGCTTTTGTCAGTTTGCTGCTCATTGATTTGTACAAAGGTCTAAGCTCACAACTCTCCAGCGTAGTCTGCCAATGCTGCTGGTCACCTCAAAAAGCTACGATCCCAGGTTTTATTTGAGCAGCATAAAGCAGCTGGGTTTAAGCCTGGATTAGGAGCCAAAACGAATGAATGCAATGCAATTGGAGGCTTTACGTGTTTATTCCCTTATAAACTTGGAAATAGTGTAGCTAAACTGTAGTCATAACTCTTCGCCGAGCTGAGAGCTTCACAGAAAGACGTTCACAGTTGATGCCAGCAGTATGTGCACTTACACTAATGAACTGATCTCTGTTACACATCTGATATTGTAGACTAGCTGATGTGTGTGTATCATAAACCAGACGTTCTCATAATTTGCCTCTCTCTCTGGGGTCCTGATACACTACTGTGACACCTGACACCACCTGAGTGGAGCAAGGGCCGTCTAACGCACTGCCTGTCAGCAATTACTTCACGTTAAAATCCCCCCCTGAGTGGCAAATTCAATCAGGCAGGGCTATCATTGTCTGCCCTGTCTCCAAACTGCAGAGTTATAAACTAGATTACAGGTTATAAAGTCAGACTTCTTTAAGAATTGGATCTCTTAGCTTGCCGATCGATGGCTCTGTGTATCTACTGGGAGCTCAAAAAAGTCTTTTCTGCTCTGAACTGCTCTATTTATCTATTTGCTATTCTTTGCACAGGCTAAATTGACACATATTATTGATGATCAAGCTGCTCATTTAATAAAAACTAATAAAAGAAGTAGAAATCCTCTCTGCTGTGAACAGGAATAATTAGTCGCTTAGCAATAAAAGTAAGAAAGAATTTACTGGCGCAGCCGGTGACCTGCAAAGTAAGCAGATGAAAAGGTTTGAGTGCTTGTGTGCTAAATATGCTGGGTTGCAACCTGGGGGTGGTGTTGTTCTAGTGGGAGAATGGACCAACTCATTGACCAAGAGATTGCAGGTTGCAGGTTGCACCTTCACTGCTGGGTTCCTGAGCAAAACCCTTAACTCCAAGTTGCTCAAGGGAGATTGTCCCTGTAATTAGAAAACGGAAGTCGCTCTGGACAAGCTAAATGCCATAAATGTAAATGAAGTGAAATGAAACCTAAACTAACACCAGGCCACCACTTAGCAGCGCAAATCTCTTCAGATCAGCGTGGAATTGTTGGGCTTTTACTTGTGAACCTGTTTCCATGTAGTTCATTGTGGGTTCATCTTGTTTTGATGTCTTCTCTCAGGTGCACTCAAGCTAAATTTTGTAACTTGGTATAATATGAGTGAAAGAAAAGTGAAAACCCTTGTCATTGCGAGGTCACGGCACAGCACACATGAACCACAACGAAATTGGACCTCTGCATTTTACCCATGCACACTCAAACCCGTGCAGCAGTGGGCAGCTATTGAAAGCGCCCGGGGAGCAGTGATGGGGACGGTACCTTGCTCAAGGGTACCTCAGGGCAACCTATTGGGAAGGGGTTTGAACCCCCGATCCTCCGATCATGCGGCTAACGCCCTAACCGCTAGGCCACCGCTGCCCCGTGTGCCCCACCGTGTGCCCCATATGTAGTTTTAGGAAATGTTCCAGGTTTATCTTCCAGCCTAAGTTCTTTCTAAGACCTTACAAACCCTACAGCAGTGAGCTGCCTTGTCCAGCGCTGGGGAGCAGTGATGGGAAGCTTACCTTGCTCAAGGGTATCTCAGGGCACCCTATTGGCCCAGGTTCTGAACCCGTGACTTTCTGATCCTGGGGCCTAATCTCTAAACACTAGACCACGACAAAACCATGTTTAGTGTTGTCATTCCAAAACAAGAAACTCCTTGGATTAGTTCCTGGATCTTGGCAGCCAAGAGTTCTTTCTGTGTTGAGTTGTTCCGCCATCCAAAGACATGTACACCAGATGAACTGGAGTCACTAATTTTTCCTTGGATTTGTGTGTGTGTGTCTGGCATCCTGTATAAAGTTTTTCTCTGCCTTTCAACCCAAAACTGGAAGAGGCTCTTTCCTGAGTCTCTAAGAAATTAATGAATCAATGTTTTGCTTAAATTAAAAGATTTAGAACATTTTTCCTTTTTACTTTTCATATTAAGGCAAGTAAAGACATTGTTTTTCATGCACTAATTTTCAAAATGTCATTCATTTTTCACATTTCAGCACAAATGAGCTGTTGCATTTAGGGTTGCCCCCCTAGCAGTCTCTGACACCACACTTAGAAGTTCATATCTTCAGACCCCAGGTTGCGATGAGTAATATTTCCCATCTGCATCATATAGATCTCATCACACCAAACTGGCTATTTAAACCATTCTAAATCATTGTAGTCATCAGACAAATATTTGATTCTCCATAAAAAAGTGCTTTCTAATTCCAGAGCTTAGAAACACAATTTCAGCGGGTAGTTATGGGTGGTTTGGCATAGAGGAAGTGGTCATATGGGGGCGCTGTGAAGCTGTTTATGTTTTTAGATTTGCAAGGGCGACTGACAGCTGTCATTGTAATCTTAGACTTTTTCCTGTTTTGGACAGATTGCTTTTATCAGTGTCCAGTTGTGGACGGAGTGATCGCTGCATATGACAGGACATGATCAGTTGAGACAGGAAAGGTAAAATGGTGTGTGGGTGTGAGGGACATGTATCTGCATCGCTAAGTGTGTGTGGAGTGTGTGGTTAGCGTTGGGGTCAGGACTGTACAAAGCAAAGTGCTATATACTCTGACCACGGTGACTCTCTCAGGTTGTTTGCCAGTCCCAGTCTGTCCAGCATTACTGGACATTAGCATTTGTTAAGTGCTCAGTCGCTCTTTGGCCAGGAACACTTAACATGGCCTGTGGTCACTAAAGAGAAAGCAGGAGGGTGAAATATTCATCACTGAGGAGTGGTGGTTTCCCTTTAGGCCTGGTCTGAAAGCCCGGGCTGGTTTTTTTGCCTTAACCAAAGACCTTAAAGCAGGGACATCTCCACGGTTACTTCTAACCCCTACCATTCTTCGACTGTGAGCATATTTGTTTATTCCTACCATGTTTAGACTGCAGTTCTTCACACTGAAACCTTGCCATTTTATCCGTGCTTTGGTCAAAAAAATGACCTTTTACCTTTTTTGGAGAGGAGGCTCGGCATAGTCTTGCCAACTGTGAGTGCGATGCTGTTACTTATTCGCTCCAACACAGCGGGCAAGAATCTTATCTGGCTCTTATCATAAAGGCTACAGGCATAAAGATCTGGATGTCATATTTTTGACAAGTGACACATTGGAATTAGTTTTTATCAACATTTCTATAGAGCAACGTCAAAGGCTTCAGTGTTACTTTCCTTCTGTAGCATTCTGCTTATTTCAGAGATGGAAAATAACAAGGTACACTTATTTATTTCCTGCGATTTCAGATATCTGAGCGTTTATCTACACTAATTAAAAAAAAATACACTTTACTTTTCGCTTATATATATATATTGAATTTATTTTAAAGAACCAAAATTGGCTTTTACATAGAATTTGGATTCTGTCTTGTTTGTCTGCATGTCTGATTTTTGCATTGCATTATTTGAACATTATCAGGTTCTATTATTTAGCCTGAAATAAACCCACTCAGTCATTGTGATTGACTGTGTCACATCCTGCCCTCTCTGGTGCAGTTGCAGATTTCTCATTGGTTGCCTAATAATTCCAGTGAATCGAGTGGATTGTTGTCCATTGTAGTGCTGAGATTAGAGCTAAAGTGGGAGGCTCTCCCATTGCTTACGTCTCTGCGTAAATTACGAGAATTCCCATTCTGAAGAACACAATGACTCATAACCAAACATTTATTTATCTACGTGCTTCTGACACACTTTTTTTCAGTAGCATCAATCCCCCACCACCTCCCTCCACCATTTAGAAAAAATTGCCTTTCTTTGTTCTTCTGGTTTTTTTGTCTTTTTTTTTCTAGAGGTCTCTGTCTCTAAACCACACACCACATGTCATGGGGGTGACCTTTAAAAAGGCCTTGGGTTTCTGTCACCTTTGATTGGTGGGTTTGCTCAGTAAAAAAGTTGGTGACCCAGAATGAAGACGGCTTCCAGCAGCTATTAAGCAGAAATAGGAACTAGGTCTAATTGGCCACAGGACCAGGGAGGTTGTAAAATGTTTTGAATGATAGAAGTCTTATATTTTAAAGGTGAAATTCAAAAAAGCAAAATCACTGACCACTGCTACTGCTGCAGACCCGTATCCCCCATGCTGAAGACATTTTACTGTCCATAATCAAGTCAACGTAAGACAAAATACAGACTGGAAACATTTTTAAAGGGTCTTTTTTTAAAGGGTTTTTTTCACAATCAGAATAAAACACTAAAGAACCCTCAAGGAACCACAAGATAACAATTTTAGGTTCCTGAAAATTTGCATGAACCGTTTAGGTTCCTTTTTTAAGGGTGCACTATATATAGCAGCTATGTTTTCATTTCTTTCTCCTCTTCTTTATGAGGATTATCAATCTTTTACACTTCTCTTTGTTTAATACATGTAGCCGTGTCTTCCCCCCAGTTAAAGAAGTCCTTCACGGTGATGTGGATTGCTTTGTCTCTCCTTAAGCTCATTGGCTGCTCTTCTGGGCGCTTGGCGACTCAGGCTGGACCACGCCGTGGTGAGGTGTGGTAAGATAACATGCAGCACATTGTAATTGTAATGATCACTTTCTATATAAAGCAAAAGAGTTTCGGTGCTTAAATGCTTTAAATGTAATTTATTCGCATTATTTTTTTACTTTCCAAAATAAAAGCATATTAGCTTGTGAAATTGCTTGAGATTGTATAAAGTGGGGTCAAGTTTTCATCATCCAATTTAATTACAATAGCAAAAATATTACTAATTTTTTTACTCATATTACTTTTTTACTCATATTACTTCTATTTATTTATTTTCTTTTTAACAGAGCACTTAATTTATTCATTATTCTTAAATCTTATTATTTATTTGATTGAATTTTTCTAACAAATTATTTTTCTATTTATTTTAGGAAAAAAAAAATCTGAGTGTGTTCTCAGAAATGTTTTTTGCACACCCACAGAACAATAGCTGCAAACAATAGTGTGTGACTGAGAGGCTGCTGGCATGGGAAAAGAGCATCACACTGTGGTTTAATGGTTGCTGTGTTGAAACACACATTTCAGTACCTTGCTGGTGTGGGTTTTTTTTGTAAATCTGGTTGGTAAGAGGCATGCAGTCATGTCCTCACAATCGTATCTTATGATCTTACTGAAAGAACAGCGATAAACATCTAGAACCTAAATTATTTCGACCTGCTGGGTTGCATTGCGCCTTGGCTAGCAAACTCCAGACTTCATCAAAGACTGTCAAAAAAAAATTATGCCACACTGCATAAATCTAGTTTCCTAAAGTTTTTGCACCTTTGCAACATTGTTCTGCTGTGATCTTGAGATGAATTTGAAGGGCAGCATGCTTTTTTCACAAACCACACTAGAACTAGAGATATGACAAAATAACTCTTGGTAAGATAGAGCAAGAGCGAGAGAGGAAGAGAGATAGAGAGAGATATAAAGAAACCAAGTGTCCGATGAAGAGGAGGAAAAAAAAATAAGATGGCCGTCATGCACTGTATGAAATTCCATCTTGGTTTAAGATACATTGTGTCTATGAAACTCTGTACAAGGCAGACGACCGCGAGCTGCTTCATGTCGGTGGAATGGCAAGACGAGATTTCATTCTGTCTCTCTTTCTCTCTCTTTAGCCCCCCCTCCCTGCTTCTAAAATTTGACAACAATCAATTGTCATTAGTGTCCTATGACTCGAGAAACGAGACCAGACTGTCCAAACCATCAGCTGAGGCTTTGTAACAGACCATCGGAACCAAGTAACAAGAGCGTAATGGTCATCCACATGCATTAAAACACTGTTGTTTTTAATGGAACCCTCAAAGTAACCCCTATGGAATGGGACCTCCAACCATATTAGGTGGAACATCTAAGTAAATCCATGGTTGCTGGGTGTGTTCGCTGGCAAACTGACCAAAAATGCTTGGTGAACCAACAGCCAGATGTCTAGAACCAACTGGTCACAATGCTGGGATGTCAGATTTTTCAGGGTTAGAGGTCGGGTTGGCCTTCACAAAAAAGACTAAGCCTGAGAAAATGGCTATAGAGATTCTTTGACCACTTTTTGAGTTTCACCTGGATGTCTGCATGGATATGAGGTCCATATCTGATCCATACCCGTGACTTCAAGATGTAAGGAAATTACTTAAATGTGCTGAATCCATCACAACCACAAGTGAAGAACCCTAGGGGTCAGAAGTGTGTGAGAGTGCAGACGTAGCATGACATTTACCAAGATGTGCAATGTAGGTGCAATATGCACCTACAATACACTTAAACTGAACATTTTATTTCATTAGACAGCAGCTTATCATCGAAACGTAGTCGCCAGACTGGACACTTAACTTGCACGGGTTAAAGCGCTCAGAGAAATGTCACCCAAAGCCTGAGAAAGAAATAAGAAAGTGATACTTCAGTGATGAAGAGATAGTGGTGTTGGTGAATGCCGTAAATGTAAATGTAAAGTTCTTTCCCACCAAAGTGTTCTTCAATGCACAATTCACTCTGACTTAGAAGCAGAGTTTATGAAGCGAGAACATGGACTGAGAATAAAAATTGCATCTCATTGCGTTCTGTACCATTTGTTCCTGCTCATGTGAGTCTTAAACGTTTCATTATCTGCAGGGCTATAGACACTGAGAGTGAAAGTAAACTGGCATGATGGTGCTGTCATCTCACCACTTTCACACAGTCACTAGTGTTTGTTGATCGTGGGGGGTTGTTGTCCTATGGTGCTCTCATGTTTGTGATATCCATTGGCTCAGTCCTGTTTAGGCAGGCTGTTCTTAGATATGCCGAAGTGGCTGTTTTTGCACTTACATTTATTGTTTGCCACCAGTGAACGAATAAAAAGAACTAACTTTTTTTCACCATTTTTCCAAGGTGGAGGACCATCTGGCTTGATCAACAAGGATCCAAGTTTCCTTTAATGGAGATCTGATAGACCATCACCCAGTTTTACTTTTATCTAGATAAAATCTACCAACATTGGTAGATTCTTCTCCCCACCTGAAATCCATCCCAAAGATTATTCTTTGCCTTTATTACACCAGGCTTGCCAGTGATGGCCTTGGACTCAAACTCTGTAAAGCTGTTTCGTGCCAACGCAAGTTGGTGGCCTAGTGGTGATGGAGTTGGCCCCAGGATCTGAAGGTCATGGGTTCAAATCCCAGACCAGTAGGTTGCCCTGAAGTAGTCTTGAGCAAGTTACCAGCTCCATCACTGCTCCCCAGGTGCTTTTAAATAGCTGCCCCTACTGCACGCTGTGTATGGGTGAAAAGCAGAAGTTGAACTTTGTTGCGTCTCACTGTGTGCTGCGCTGTGTTTCACAATGACAAAAATAGTCACTTTCACTTTCAGTAAAAGTGCCATATAAATAAAATTCTTGACTTTATTTCAGCATGTGTTTGATGCCCATATCTTCATCCAACCATTGTGTTTGCTCTCACTTTTAAAGTTATTTTTGAGACCTGCCAAGCACATCCTTAAAGCACATATATTCCTGGTATAAGGGAAATTGTAAACAGAGGAAAACAAATGGTTTTGAGTCACTTTAATGAAACCTTAATCAGCAAATGTATATGCACTGAGGTTTCTATGCACAGGACAAGAGTGTGTTTAGGCTCTTGGATAGGTTTTCTATACAAACCATGCACAAAAACAGGAGAAAGACTTTAGGCCTTCGGTCTCTAAAAGCACGCAAGCAAGGTGGAGCTACAAGATAAAGATCTCAAATCTAGTGGCCTCTGAGCTCTCAAGCTTGTCAATTTCCATTCAAACTCAATTGCTTATGCAAACTTTTAATACACATGTGGTTCCTGAAAGATGCATCTTGAAACAGGTCTGACAATGTTCTCAGATTTGCAAGGACTGAGAATGAAAACCACACACCTGGTATGAAAACACTGAGCTGCTAAATTTTGTATCACTTCTGAGCCTTTTATGCACCTTATTAATCTTTCCTTCATCTCTAGCCAGTGGAGAAAGTCTGATAATGTTCTAAAGTTTGAAGCAACAACACTTCCGTCTTGAGGAACATGCTTGTCTTGGCTGAGGGAGTCTTGGCTTGGCTTGACTTCCCCAGATTCAGCTGAATGATTGTAGAAATGGAAGTGGCTTTGAATAACCAAACTCTGACAAAAATACTGGGTTCAAACACATCGAATCAGCCAGTGAGTGTGGGAAGCACTGGAGTCAGCATTAGGTTAGTGTGGGTGATGGTGACAAAGCTTTGCCACCACTTTGACACTATAATGGCCAAGTAAGTGTGGTGTTACTCCCAGTCAAAAGCAAACGTTGAAATTTTTGCATCTGGTCCTCTTCACACTTTAGCTCTTTTAATGCATAATTGCAGCCTATGTGCTGAAATTCACAAATCTTCTTCTTTTTCTTTTGGCTGCTCCCATTTAGGGGTCACCACAGTGGATCAGCCGTCTCCATTTCTTTCGGTACTTCCAATCTCCTCCATTTCTTTCTCTCCTCCTCCATCTGGACATGCCTTCCTCCTCTTCTTCTTCTTCTTCTTCTTCTTCTCCTTTGGCCAACAGTAGTCCAGTTTCCACCAGCACCCTGTAGGCTAACAGCACTGGTGGCGGTCGTTGTTAACCCGGCCCTCGACCGATCCGCTATGGAAGTCTGTTTCGGTGTCCGCATACTGATTTGGCAAAGTTTTACACCGGACGCCCTTCCTGACGTAACCCTCTCCATTTATCCGGGCTTGGGACCGGCACGAAGAAATACACTGGCTTGTGCATCCCTAGTGGCTGGGTTGCTGAAATTCAGAAATGTTAAGAGTCCATTTTATGATTGTTTTTGATTATGCTGCACTTCAGCAAACAGAAAGCAATGGTAGTAAAAGTCAAATTTGCCAAACACTGCAAAATGAGTAGACGCTTATTCTTGAAGAATCAGCAAAACATGTCATTTTGATTTCTGTAGAGTTTCTCAGTCAACATCATCTTTGCAGGGTCTAAAATTGTGACCTGAACCAAAATTTGGCAATACTTTAATTTTTTTTTATTTTATGTTTTGTACTGTAGATGCCTACCTCAGCTCAACTGAATCATTATTGGAATGCAATGAATTTAATTACATTTAATCCTAAAGGTAACTTGGGTTATGTTTTAATGTAAATGTAATACATAACCTTTACTCCAAGTTTCATAGTTTGTTTACCATTAATGGGTGACCTATAGGACCCCCTCAAAATCAAGTGTGACCAAAATATGTCCTATTCCTGGACAGTTCCTGTTCTTGCTCGTGGCTAGTAATGGTGGGCAATCTGGGTAAATTATAAAATCATGATAGTTCATCCACACAACATGCAAAGTGCACTGATTTTAGTGCCATAAAAATATAAATGTATTGGTTTTAACCAAAATTTCAATAATTCAGGTCAAGCAGGACTAATTATGGTCCCTGTGAAGAAAGGGGCAGGTGGTCAGTGTTCGTTTATTGGTGCTGATGTCACGATACTCTCAGAAAAGAATGATCTGATATAAATTATCCTAGCATTGATAAATTTCACCATATTGCCCATTTACATTTAATTAGCATGGCATATGCTGAATATGTTAATAATATGCAACTCTCAGCCTCACTGGATTGATAGAATTGATAATTTTTCCACACTTGTTGTGTTTGAGTCCATCTCAGCATGCATACGTTATGATGTAGAGTCTAATGAATCTTCTTTTTCTTCTTTTGGCAACTCACATTTAGAGGTCGCCACAGTTCGCTCCATTTCTTATGGTCCTCTGCATCTACCTCTTGCACACCAACCACCTCCTCCACCTTTGTCGCCTCTACTCTCCGCATCCTAACCACTCCATTGTCCTCCCTTTTATTCACACTCATGTATTCTATCTCTGTCCTACTGACTTTCATTCCTCTCCTCTCTAAAGCAGTGAAGAGTCTAATGAAACGAGATCTGATATTCAGCTGTGAAAACAGATATCTGGCTTTCATTGGCATTGGCCATGAACTGAAAACAAGTGTTTTGTATCTGTGTAACAGTGAAAAAATATCTGCCTGATAAGACCATGAAAGTTCCTTACACCTACAGGATATATCAAAAGGGGTTTCCCCACTCCTTGAACCAAAAAAGTCTCGAGATTACTTTTGCACCACTGTAGTAGATAAATAGGCCTGGGAAAATGATATAAGTCTTTGTTTATGATGCAAATTCTAATAATCTGATGCACAGCCATCCGTACAGCTGGCATCAACACTGTTTTCAGACATTATCTGTTGTATTGTTCTCATGCAGACTCTTTGAACCCTAGTGTCACAACATGATTTATGCCAGATTTAAAGCACCCATCTATCCATTAGCTTTGCCACTTATCCTAACCAGGGTTGTGTAGCCCATTACAGTGTCCATAGGGCAAAATTGGACAAGAACATGAGGTGAAAACATGCTAAATGCACACAGAAAGACTGAGAAATGAACCCAGGGCAGTGGTGGCCTAGTAGTTAGGGAGTTGCTCCGCATCGGAAGATTGTGGGTTTGATTCCCTCATCAGTAGGTTGCCCTGAGGTACTTGAGCAAGGTACCGTCCCTGTCACTGCCCCCCGGGCGCTTTCGATTGCTGCACGGTGTTTGCATGGGTTAAATGCAGAGGTCCAATTTCGTTGTGGTGTGCTCTGCTGTGACCTTGCAATGACAAGGGTTGTCACTTTCACTTTCACTTTCAGAAGAAACCTGCTATGAGGCAACAGCAATAACCACTGCTCCACCCCGGATTAAAACTATAGTAGGTAAATAAAGCAGGCAAAAAAAAAACTAAAGCAGGGATGAATCCTTAAAAGGTGGGATACTGGAATATTTGAGAAATCATGTTGAGTTTGGACAAAAAGATTAAGTTTTAATTACATTATATGTTTATAATGTTTATGTGGTCAAAAAAGGTCATGAATCATATTAACATGATCACGTTCCAACCTCTCTGTATCCCTTAAGATTAAACTAGCATGTTATCATTAATTTAAACATTTTGAGTTCTGCATACAGGGCAGTGGTGTTCTAATGGTTAGGGAATAGGCCCCAGGATCAGAAGGTCATATGTTCAAATCCCAGACCAGTAGGTTGCCCTGAGGTAACCTTGTGAAGGTATCATCCCCATCACTGTTCGCTGGGCACTTTAAATAGTTGCCCCCTGCTGCGTGTGTGTATGGAGGGGGGAAAGCAGAAACTGAACAATGACAAAATAGTCACTTTCACTTTAAATACATGCCATCAAACATTAGAGGCACTTCGTTCCCACGGCAGCCATCAGACGTCTCTTCTCTAATGAGAGAAGTGGTGAAACCACGCTTATGGCCATCAAAAAATCAACAACTTCCTTCATCCCCCTCTCACTTCCTGCTTTTGCGTCTGAGCTGCTATGTTGCCGCGGTGACCAGCCATGCCTTTGCGTGAGAGCCACACAGTCAGACACCCCCAAACCTCCATCCAGACCGGAAAGCCAACGCTCACACTACTGAACCGTTTCTCACTTCTGCTGTCTCTAGAGTTTACACACACACACACACACACACACACACACACACACCCACACACACACACACACACACACACACACACACACACACACACACACACACACACACACACACACGGGGTCTACACGGGGGCTCCTGATGTGAGTTTATCTGGAGGTTTTTTTTTTATGTCTGTGAAATTTGTCTGATCCAACAAACAAAAAAAAAAAAAAACAGGAATTGATACGGATCTCAAGTCTGCACTCACTAAATCATGTCTGTGTAAAATAGATTGATACAGGAAGTAAAGATCTGATGCTGTCTGCCAAATCTCATATGATTGTCAACAGGAAAATCACACAGACGGTGTGGTTACGTGTGCAGTCGGCGTGGGGGGGCCTTTATCATGCTCTGTTTATCATGGTACACCCCATAAATATCCAAATGAGACCATATCCATTCACATAATGGCACAGTGGATTGTAACGATACAGGCGAGTGCAAAAGATGGGGTGGCTCAGATAAAACAACAGGTTAAAAAAGTGCATGCTCTTTCTCAGTCGCTTTAATGCACAGAATTTTAGAGTTTAGCTACTTAAGCTCGCTCCACGCAGAGGATGCATTAACTTCCTCTGTCCAATGACTGTGCATAAGCAGCAGGTCATGAGCAACATGGTGGCCTTTAAGAGGAGGCATGTCTTAGTCCTCACCCTCCAAGCTGGGTGGTGTTGTTTGATGAGAAGATCTTGCCAGTTTGTGGATATGGCAATGAATAGAGTGGTGTAGTGGTTAACACTGTTGCCTCATAGTGAGAAGATTCTGGGTTTGATTTTTCTTTTAGTGTGGAGTTTGTATTCTCCCTGTGTCACTGTGGGTTTCCTCTGGGGAGTCTGGTCCAAAAAAATACAGGTTAGATAAATTGGAGATGCTTAGGTGACACTATGTACATGTGCTTGTCTGTGATATAATCTAGAACCCCCTTGCACTAGCTGGGACGAGCATAAGAATCTGAGATAGGGGATCGATAAACAATTAATCCAATCACCTGTTTATATGTTACTTTGCAAACAATGGATTTTCGAGCTAAGGTTTGGGGTTAAGGTTTTGGTTACAGCCACCTTTGGCTTGTGGTTAATGCTTGAAAAAGGTTTAAGATTGAGGATATGGCACGTGGTAGGCTTTGGGTCAGGTCAGGATTAGTTCTGTCTCAGGTTTATTATTAGAGTTAGTTTTAGGGTCAGGTTAGAATTGGGATTAGGGTCAAGGCGTAGCATACGTGTGTGTGTAGCTCATTTTGGAAAGCTCATAGGGGAGCCTTGCAGTTGACCACACTCTTCTGGATGCACTCATTCATCTCTCTTTCCCTTTCCCTTTCTCTCGTTCTCTTCATCTTTCTCCATCTGCTCGTTGGCTCATTTGTTCGTTATGTAAATTGTGACTCACCGTCTCTGTGCTGCTTTCAAAACGGCAGTGTGAGTGAATTCTGCATCCTCTTTACTGCAAGAAGGCCCAGCTCTGTGGGAATTTCCATGATTCACTCTGTCATCATTTCTGTCAGAGTATGGTAAATGTCAGCTCAGCACACATCACCTATAATCTGTGTACTGCACTGCTTTTCATAGAGCAAAGGTCTCTTCAGAGCAACAGTGAGTTCGAAGGATGAAAAATGCCATTAATCTCATCCGTGATTATCATTCCGCCACAAAAGCTGACATCAGAATAAAGGCATACAACCATTAGAGCTATAAAAAAGAATCAGCTTTAAAAAGTACCTGAAATTTGGGGTAAACAGCTTTCAAATATTCCTCTCTTTGCATAACTATACAGTTCACGCATGAGAAAACTGATAGCATTTTATTTAAAATGCTGTTAAATTTTCATTGCAGCTACTTCATTAAATAATTCTTTTAGGGCTTTTATGAAAAAAAAAAATATTTTCTGACAATGACTAGGCATGTGCTCATATTAAACAGTCTGAAAACAGCAGAGACTACTTGGTAAACTGTGTTGGGTCTCTAATTTCCTGGGCTTTGTATTAAAAAGGCTCAAATCTCCCCACAAACCTCTGTGGTGCCTCCACAAGCATGTTTGCTGCTTTTTATCCTCCTACTCCAAACCTGATTTCATTGCTGCCAGTTCAACCACCAGAGACGCCTTCTTACCAGGTGACACTACAACCAAGCTGGAAAGTTAGCTCGGATTGATTTATATGAGATTGAACACTTATCAGAACTACAGAAGCTTTGTAGAAAACCTGAACAATCATTAAATTAAATTTTTCATTTAATATCTGGTTCATTTCCACAGACGATAATTTCGCAGCAGGGAGGAAAGGATCAGAAAACGCACGTCTTTTAGAAGGCAGCAGCACCTGCTTCCTTTATTCATGTTTTCTTTCCTTATTTTGTTTTCTAAGCACAGAGACATGCAAGGGAACGAATATCTGCAGTAATCGCACATCTGCCTCAGATGCTGCATATCAAGGTGTAATTGAAAAACACTGGAGTGTCACTTTAAGTAAAGAGAGAGAGAGAGAGAGAGAGAGAGAGAGAGAGAGAGAGAGAGAGAACGATAGTGAGAGAGAGGTTCACACACACCCACACATACACATCTCAGTGGCGGAAACCAAACCTGAGCTTGTCACGAATGTCAAGTGTGTGAGTCAAGCGATGCAGAATTCAGCACGTTGTATTCTGCAAAGCTCTCTTTAACCCCCAAACACACACACACACACTCGCTTTTTTTCTCCCTCATTCACACACACACACGCACGCACGCACACACACACACACACACACACACACACACACACACACACACACACACACACACACACACACACACACACACACTCACACACTCAGTTCCCCTCATTCGTTTGCACACAAAAAGAAGAAGAAACACTAACCACAACCACAGGGCCTCACAGAGAGGCACCTGTCTCTAAGAGAGAAGGTACAGAGAGAGAGAGAAAGAGATAGATGGAAAGAGATAGACAGATACATAGAAAGAGAGAAAGGAGGGAGTGAGAGTGAGAGAGAAGGAGAGAGAGGGGGGACTGCATAAAAAAGACAAACTTCGAATGAGAGACATAGTGATAGAGCAGAGAAGGGGGGAGTGCTGAGAAAGAGATATAAAGAAAAAGAGACAGGTACATAGAGAGAGAGAGAAAGAGAGAGAGGGAGAGAGAGAGAGAGAGTGAGAGAGATGGAGAGAGAGAGAGAGAGGGAGAGAGATGGAGAGAGAGAGAGAGAGGGAGAGAGATGGAGAGAGAGAGAGAGAGGGAGAGAGATGGAGAGAGAGAGAGAGAGAGAGAGAGAGAGAGGGATAATGAGATACAGAAAGAGAGACAGTGAGACACATGGGTGGTATAGAGAAAGAAATAAACAGAAGAAGACACTGACACAAAGATTGTGTGAAAGACAAAAGAGAGAGAGAAGAGAGAGAAAAGTTCTTCTAGATTTTTATCCTAACTCCTTCCGAAACCTTCCTGAACACGAGCTTGCTGACAACATGCCACGACACTGCTGTTTCAGTTTAGTCAGTAAGTTTAACACCTTGCTTAATCTTCCTAACGGTGTGATGATATTGAGGATATTTGGCTGCCTAGCTTCCTAAACCTTGAGCTCTCACTGGACCAGAGGGACTGTTTACAGAAGTGCCGCAGCTGGAAAGAAATTTAAAGAAAAAAAAAGCGTAAGGGGATTTTGGCACATCATACGGGCTGAAGGTCAGCAGGTCATCTCCTCTAAGAGAGAACAGAAAGCACAAAAAAAGATTAGGAACTGTAGAGAAAGATTTCTACAAATACTATTTAAGCCACCCCTCCTTGGTGTCCCTCTGTCCTGCATAATTCACACTTCCCTTAAATTAAAGTCTGGTTAATGAGCTAAAAAGGTGGATCTGCATGCGTGTGTTCGTACATGTGTGTATGTGCTTGTAAATTTGTGTCTGCGCATGTTTCAACTTTCTCACCACATTTTCAGGTCTATTTGAAGAAGAGGGGAGGAAAGCGTGGGAAACGACGTCAAAACTGTGGTCGGCCGAGAAAAAGAGAAAGAGTACCGAGCATCTTCACTCTGATAAAGATAACATCGTAGTGCCGTATAAAATATGATGTTTCTAACTGTAAGTGGGAAACCTGAACAAAAGAGAAGCCCACCACAAATGCCACACAAACCTGAACATTCAAAGACATCTTACTATTTTTTTTTGCTTGTTTAAGGTGCTGGCAGACACGACCGCTTTTATGATGCTTTATGAAGGTTCCCACTTTAAGGGCGACCTTACTCAGTGCTTCGATCTCTGACCTGAATAAAATAGGCAACACCCACATGGCCTCTCACACACACCCACCTACTGGCAATTTAGCATCTCCAATCCACCTGATGTGCAGGTCTTTGGAAGGTGGGAGGAATAGGAGCTCCCAGAGGAAACACACACAGACATGGGGAGAACCCCACACAGAAAGGACCCAGACCATCCCGTTTGGGAATCAAACCCAGGACCTTTTCGCAGTGAGGCGACTGTGCCACTGTGCCTTTGATTTAATCATAGCAAGAACTTTATTTTTTGCTTTTATAAATATTATTAGATCACAATCTGCTCCTCCACACAGGGAAACATAAACGGTTAGTAGTTTTTAGTCTACACGGATTGGTTTAAGCAGGGATCACAGTGTTGAGAATGTTTCTGTTGTCAGCCAGGACGTCCTGGGTCCTTTCTGTGCTCTAGCTGTGACAGTGTGGGTTTTCTTCAACAGCTCAAATACTGGTAGATTGGAGCATCTTTTCTGGCAACCTGTGAAACCTGTACTCCACCTTTTGCCCTCTGAGTGCTGGGATACACCCATTGTGAGCATGGTTAGGATGAACACATGGGGAGAAGAAGACCCTGGACAGGACACCAGTCCATTACAGGTCATCATCAATTCATTACATGGAATACACACACACACCCTCACACCTAGGGGGCAATTTAGCATCAGCAATCCACCTGACAGGCATGTCTCTGACTACAGGAAGAATCCAGAGCATCTGGAACCCAGGCACAGGGAGAACATGCAAACTGCACATAAATAATATACTGAAAGGATTCAGGTCACTCCAGTCTGGGCGTGGAACCAAGCGCTGCAGGACCATGCCACCTTAATGTGCCAGTTACACTAATAAAAACCATCATTATATTTTTTCCCCCTTTTTTGGGTAGAAATTAGAATGTATAAAATTACTTGGTTCACCCTTTGACTGCTGGTATGACTCTATCACTAAGTTAGCTTGCTTCACATGTCAGTTTTTAAGGTGGACTCCAACAGATTCATGATTAATGTCTTAAAACGTCTTAAAATGGGACTGTGTTGGTGTGAGGTTAAGGAAAGCACCGCCTGCTTTTATATTTTTATCTTTTTATCATTTCGGCCAGTAGAATTGTTCTTGGTCTGCATCCTACGGCTGAGACTGACGAAGCTGCAGGTCATAAATAAAACAATATGCTGACCCAAGCTTATAAATCTTCGAAATACTTGGTGGACCAGCAAACATGTTTTAATGTTAGGACCTGGTATCCTTTGCATTCTTCACTTTCTGCCTTTGATATGGGTACGGAAAAGATGAAAAGCAAAAGAGAAAAAGAGGGACTGAGGGATGAGGAGGGGTTTAAAAGGGCAAACTCCAGACAGTGGAGAGGGAAAGGCCTGAGCGCTGCTATGATATTTAAGCCAGTTTCACTGGCACCTCATCCAGCACAATAATGAACAGCAAAAGTCGGAGATGACATGAAACATACACACACACACACACACACACACACACACACACATACATGGTGGGAAAAAGACTGCAAAACATAAAATCCTGAATGATCCGGAATTTCGTATTAAAAAAATAATCTGATTTTATGCTTAAGTGCAATAGGTTTAATACAGCGAAGACCCATGGTGTGAGTCTTGGATACTTATTACATACACAGAAACATCTTTTTCTTTTTCTTAAGATTTATATCCAAATTAAGACACACTAACCTTGAAGGATGTTTAGAAATGAGTTGATGCTCACAATAATGTAATGCACAGCTGATGGACTTGCTTTCTCTCTTAATAAACTCCAGCCAGTTCAGAATCAGAGCCTGCACGTGATCATGATTTTGCTCTACTTGTGAGATTAGGATGCTCTCTTTCCCATTGGTGTTTGTTAGCTAATGCATTGGAATTGGAGTTCTCCTCCGAATGTGTGAAGCTGTCCAATTACACGGTGTTTGTGGCAGTGTTAAAAAAGATACAGTGATCTTCACATGGCTGGGAGGAAATGCATGCGAGCCATGAAGCAGTGTTGATGGTGTTGTGAGAGCTTCTTACTGGGGGAATGAATTAGGGGAAGAAATGTGACAAAAACAATTAAATAAATAATCTAAGTGTTTAAATGGTTCCTGTTCTGGATGCAAGGCTCTAAGAAAAGCCTTAAACTGGTACGGTGTTGTGATTTTACATGACGTGGCAATTCTTTAAGGATTCTTCATTATTATTGTTTGTGTCTTGCTAAGATGCTAAGCTCACACGAGGGAACAAAAAGTAGTTTTTTAAGGAATTTGTCCAAAGAACATTGTTGAAAGTTTCATTTTAAAGAGTTCACTTGTCTCTTTCATTTAAATCCCTTAATGGGTCAGATTAGGTACATCATCTTGATCCCTTGAAGCATAATGGCCCACCCAGACATAGCTCAGCTAAATAAGGCTTCTGCCAGGATCATTTATAGCTCCATTACTGCTGAACTACGGAATAGTGTTAAAGCGCATATTATTAATGACTTAATCATTAAAAAACCCACATGAACATTCGTTCAGGCCAGCCTGCGTATGAGTGTGTGTGTACTGGATCCTTTTTTATTCCCTAAACCTGTCATTGTCTCGCTTTCTCTCGCCAGTGATCTCACTTTCTTTCCAGCTCCAGTGTCTGGTCCATGTCTATGTCCACTCCTGCTGCTGGACCCACTCCTGTTCCAGTTCCTGCCACCATCTTTGTCCTTGTTGCAGACAATCTGTGTTTTCATGCCTTTGGAAGCTGCACTAACGCCCTAAAAGAACCATGAATAAATAGCACAAAAAATATTTAAAGAATTGCAAAATGATGCACACTTGGCACCATTTTATTGGAATTACACTGTTTTGACCACAGCCTGAAAAGAATGAAGAAATAGAACGTCTTCAAGCAATAAAAATATTATTTGCGTCCCACAAAATGCATCAAGTGCAACATTAGGCAGGCCCGTTCCCATTTTTGAAAAGCAAAAAGAGCTTGGAAACCATTTTCCCAGCATGAGCCTTTGAGCGCTTTCACATGTTGCTGGCCTTCTTAGGGTACAAAGCACTCCAGTTCATTTGGATGTGTTATTAGGACACAACCTGTCTTTTTGGTTGTTGTGATTATAACGCTAGCCATTCAAGACCTTAGCAGTTAAAGCCTCTTTCTCCTAACTTTCCTTGCTTGGAGCAGTTGGATCTTAAAAATCGCATTCACTATAATGCTCACCATGATCTCAAGCCTATTCTTAACCTCAACCCGAAACCATGGTCCTGAACCTACATACTGTACTGATCCACCACATTCTTCTTTTTAACCCAAGGGGCGTCCATATATAAAAAGACTGCTATACTCAAACACTTCCTTCTACTCTTCATACCAGGGACTGTTGATGAATTCTCTCTAAAGGGCTGGGAGCAGATCGGCTCTAAGGCAGGATTTGCAGAAATCCCACTGGTGTCTTCTATCTTAAAACATAAGCACGCAGTGTTCAAGGAAGTTCGAGTTAGCCAAAATTTCAGTTCAAAATGAAATACTTGGAATGCTATTGGATCCCTGAGCAGAACGCACAGTTCTAGCCCGAGAGTAAATAATTCAAAATGAGTGTAACACGCAGATTTGGCTTGCAGGAATTGGACTTGGTCATGCTGTTTGGACTAAACACTGCCACAGTGTTGAAATAAATCAAAAGAACAAACCAACTGGTCAGATTTCCTTACATTTAAGTCTTTTCCTGTTTGTTCTCTCACTCATACTCATTCACCCTTTTCACATCTCACACACAAGGTTTTCCCTGCTCTAGCTGTAGCTATATTGAGAGTGGCATGCATTTGGAGATGAGAGTGGTGGGCAAATATGAAACCAGGTCATATCCACCACACACGTTACCATGGAACACACACATTTATAGACACAGACTCTCTCTCTCTCTCTCTCTCTCTCTCTCTCTCTCTATCACAAGCACACACACACACACACACACACACACACACACACACACACACACACACACACACACACACACACACACACACACACACACATATATGCACTCACACAAAATGTGGAACACTCATCTCTCTAGCTGTGGTTTGATCGCTACCCAGAATGCACTCTGGCTGTGGCTGGGCACTGAGTCATGGCTTTCTTACCAATACTTAAAAAAAACAACGCTCAGCTTCCATAGAAGCCAAACTGAACATAGGGGTGGGGGTGGGGGTGGTTGCGTAAGTGGGTGCATATGTGGATCAGTGTGCAAACCTAAAGGTAGGTCAAATGATTGATGGATAGATTGGGTTCACATAATATTCAGTTATGCCGAAAGTATTAAAACACACAGCGATCAGCCACTGCATGAGAAGCACCTGTTTACTATAGTGTAGATCCCCCACACGCTGCCAAAACGACTTGTGTAAGGTCCACCTGCTGAGACGCGGACTCTACAAGACCTCTGAAAGTGTGCTGTGATATCTGCACCAAAGTATTAGCAGCAGATCCTTGTACCATAAGTTGGGAAAGTCTTGATGGATCACATTGGTTTATATCATGAGTGATCCATAGATTGCAATTTGAGAAATTTTGAGACCAACAGCTTAAACTATCGGGGCAGTGGTGGCCTAGTGGTTAGGGCGTTGGCCACATGATCAGAGGATCGGGGGTTCGAACCCCTTCCCAATGGGTTGCTCTGAGGTACCCTTGAGCAAGGTGCCGTCCCCGTCCCGCTCCTCCCTGTGATGCGCTGGCGACCTGTCCAGGGTGCGTCCCCCGTCCTCGCCCTGTGTGTGCTGGGTTGGACGCCAGCACTCCCCCGCGACCCAGTTTGGGACAAGCGGCACCGAACTGCTTACTACCTATACACCTAATCGCCCACTTAGATCCCAGAATAAAGATCTCCTAATTGTCCCTCGCATAAATAAATGTATAGGAGCACGAGCTTTCAGTTACAGGGCCCCTAGATTGTGGAACAGCTTGCCTGCTTCTGTACGGGATGCCGTTTCAGTCTCAGTCTTTAAATCACGGCTGAAGACTTACTTCTTTAGTTTAGCTTACGTGCACCATTACTAATGTCGCTGGTGCTGCTGTACATGCCATTGCACTGTTGTTTCATTTCTGTGTCTGTCACTACTGGATCCTGCTCATTACTGACCCCCTCATTCCATTTCTCTCCCCACATGTCCGGGGGGGCCCACTGTGGTCATCACCTGAGTCCAATGCCGAGCTACCATCTGGTCTGTGTGATGCTCATCGGTACCTGGAAGAAACTTGGGACTCCTCACTGATCCTGGAGTTTAAAACCAAACTAACTTTGTACTGTTAGTATACCCAAGGGGGTTGGGTAGCCGGTTGACCTTGGACCCTCAGAGGTTTTTTTTTCTCCACATAGTGGAGTTTTTGGTTCCTCTCCTTCGTAGTCGTCCGGCTTTAACATCTATTACTGTAACCTGTTCCATCATCAACCATCAATGTAAAGTGCCTTGGGGCAACTTTGTTGTAAAAGGCGCTATACAAGAATAAATTGAATTGGAATTGAATTGAAGCGGCAGAAAATGGATGGATGGATGGATGAAATGGAAGCTTAAACTATCATCATGTTGCTTAAACCATTCTGGGTGCTGGGTGGGATATGGTATAAATAAATCTTCACAGGAATATGAGAATGTGATGAATGCAGTAAGTCATTGAACAATGGGACCTTAAGCCAAATTAAATGAGGAAAGACGTGAAGCAGTTTAATCTGATCACTCTCACACTTTCTGGGCATCTTGTCTTAAATAGGGGGTTTCTGGAGTCTATCCCAATTCTCACAGAGCAAAAGGTGAGGAAAAACCCTGGATAGTCCATCGCAGGGCAGACACACACACACGGGCAGATTATCATCTCCAATCCTCCTGACATGCATGTCTTTGGACAGTGGGAAGAAACCAGAGCTCCCAGAGGAAACGCACATGGACTCGGGTAGAACATATCCACTCCACACAGCACTCGGACCGCCCCGCCCAGGAATCGAACTCAGGACCTTCTCGCTGTGAGGTGTCAGCACTGCCCAGGTATAGGCAGGTATAATATTTTTGTCTCATTTGTTTCATTCTGTTTATCTACTTAAAGGACTCAAACATCTATTCACGTTGAAGGTCAGATTTATGCAGAATTGTAGAAAAAGGATCCTGTATTAGCATTATCAGTGCACTATATTTAGTGCACATTAGTGGTTTATGTTTTTCCTGCAGGTATAGATTCCAAGATTGAGCATCAGTCAAACATGGCAAAGAAATCTATACTCAAAAAAAAAATCACTGAAACATGGCAAAGAAATCTATACTCAAAAACACACAAAATTTGGGGATATTGCACACATTACATTTATTTTATGTGGCTTTACTTATGAATAAATAACAGTAACAGTATAACAGTAAACATTTCCATATATATATATATATGTGTGTGTGTGTGTGTGTGTGTGTGTGTGTGTATGTATATTAATGTGCATGTTAAAAAAAATGCTAGAATTTTCTATTCTTTTTTTCCATTAAATTTTTATGATTAGAAATGAGAATTTTTCTTCTCCTTGCACGCTTTCCTTTACTTCCTTCTTACGTGTACTTCAGAGCCTAAAAACATCTTCAAAATGCTGATTAAAAGCAAAGCTTGAGGTTTCCACACCTGAAAGTTGTTGCACATGTGATGAAATAAGTAAAGGCAAACCAAAACCCTTTTCCACCAATGCTCTGGTGCTCCTTCTCATTCTCTTCTTGCTCTCCTCTCGCGCTTTGCTCACACTTGATGTGGTGTTGGCACTTTCTCACACTCTTCTCTGCTATCAGTGCCTGAGGATCAGATCAACACACCACTCTAAAAGAGCACCACCTCCGCATTAGGCTGATCAGATAATGCTCAGCTTTGCTTTTTTCTGGTCCCACACACCTTATTTCAGTTGTGAAGATGGAAGACTCAACTTCACCAGAAGCAATGTTAGTATAGAACCATCAGAGAACCCATTTCCCTGCTAAAATGCTTCTTGATTGAGACCGAGATCATCTTGTATACAGTTCTTTTACAGCTCTTTTAAAATGGTCTTTATAGCCTCAGAAAGGGTTTCCTTGTTGTTGAGTTAGAGAAATCTTTTTACTACCTTAAGAAACCTTTGTTGCCAAAGCACCACCTATAACATCCCCTCCAGACATCAATCTGCCAGGACATTCTCCAGATTTAGATTTTTGCTTTAGCACTAAAAACAACAAGTCACCCAGTCATTTCTGAAAAAAGATCCACCAATACTCAATCAGTTACCCAGATCTATCAAGAGGCACAGATATGCACATACCATCAGACTGCTTTGTGAATATCAGCCATGGTGTCGGAAATCGCTGTTGGTGGTGGTGAATTTTGTCTTAGAAATTTGGTTCATTTTGATATGGTGCGTCCTAAACCGCATCCACAAGTCTGCACCGTTTTGACGAAGTTCTGCATGTGGTTTGAGAGGGTTTGGAGAAGTTTGGTGATGTAAAACTTAAAGAACTGACATTTTGACACCAATAAATGTCCTTGTGAATTGACTCCATGTGCGATAGTAAAAATATGCTTGATTTGAATTAGGTTCGTTTTGTGCATTTAAATCCTTATTTTGGCATTTTCCTTCATAATGAGGAAGTCTTTAATAAACATGATGTAAAAATGACACCCAGAGTATAAGCATGCAGGCACTCTGCGACTGTGCAAAAATAACAGCATGCAACAATGCAAGAGGGGAACTTAGTAATGATAAATTTAATGTTACGTGCATGTCAACAGGATTTCATACTGACTTTCAAGCTTCCCCAGCGTTTGCTGCACACACACACACACACACACACACTCTCGCAGAGTGCTGCGCAGGTGCTATTTAAATACATGCGTGCAGACTTGCTGCATTCGAGCTGATACAGTGTGAGAGCGCGCTCACTTCAACATCCTGTCCTGTGCTCAAGCTTACCCATCTGTCTGGCACATACAAAACCTCTGTCTGCACCACAGGAAATCAACAGGGAACAGGGCAATCACACAGAAAGAAACACACACACTCTCTCACACACACACTCGCATACACACTGAACACACAAATTCTCATGCTCTGCATAGCAGTGCATTCTTGGGTGCAATTAAGTACACAGTCACACCTTCAAAGGCACATCTAGGGATCCTGTATACTGTATACATAAACTGTATATGCATGGCTGTCTGAACAAAAACCTCATTTCTCCAAGATGATATAGTAACCACAGGAAAAAAACTGCTTTCTAGTGGTGCACTAGTAGTGCGGGACATTTAAATGTAAAGGGTAAGGGTTATTCTGAAACAACCTGCTTTATTTAGGGTTAATTAATACAATGACACTAAAACATTTCTGATCTAGCAAGGCATCAACTCTGAAGGTGTGCTATTATTTTGGCATCATCAATAGCAGCAGATCCTAGAAATATTGTACGTTGGGGTGGGGCCTTCATGGACAGTTAGGCTTGTCCAGCACATGCACGTATGATTGAGTCTGTGCTGCCTCACAGAAGGTCCCGGGTTCGATTCCCAGACGGGGCGATCCGCGTCCTTTCTGTGTCGAGTTTGCATGCGCTTCATCTGGGAGCTCCGGTTTCCTCCCACCATCCAAAAAGGTGGACTGGAGATGCTAAGTTGCCCCCTGAGTGTGTTTGTCTATGTGTTCACCCTGCGATGGACTGGTGACTGGTGTCAAGGGTGTGTCCTGCCCGGTGAGAGCTGGGATAGGCTCCAGCAACGCCCTTGACGCTAAATATTACAAACGGCTGAGAAAATGAGTGAGAGAGATTGGTTGCAATGTTGTGGTTGATCAGTGTAAATATCCATTAAATATGATCAGTGTGTTCGGTTAACTATAGTCCGTTCAATAGAACTCTGTCCTGCTAAATTTCCTAAGAGAAAACAAATACATATGTATATGTACAAATTATGCAGCCAGGCATGCCCAAGAAAAAGGCACTTACAGTAAAATCCATGCACAACCAAAAACCTCAGAAAAGACGTGTGCTGTGGGGCGAACCTCCTCCAGCTTCTCTTTGTAAACTGTTAGCCTACATTCGGTTCACAAAGGCAGACGCATTTGAAACCGAGAAAGCTTAATCACGTTCTGAGCCACACACACACACACACACACACACACACACAACACCACTATGAAAAAAGGCCCTACGAAAGAGTGAAAAGGGAGGGAAAGAACGACAGGTAAGGAAACCGAAAGAATGTAGCCATTGTCAAAGAAAAAAACCCAGAAACCATCCCTGAAGTTTGTGAGTGTGTGTGTGTGTGTTTGAAGTGTGTCTGCTGGCACTGTGGAGGCTGGAGGCGGTGGCAGTGGTGGAATGGGTTTTTTGGTTGGCTGCTCTCTGGCTCTGATCTGGTCTGCTCTGGTCTGTATTTTTTTTTTTTTTTTTTGGTGTTTTTTGTTTTTTGGGGGGAGAAACATTGGGATGGTGAGCATTGAGGTTGGCTCCGTCCGTGTGCTGTGTATCTGCAACCCAGCTAAACCCCACATTAGAGCTAGCCCTGCCCATTGGCACATGCACATGCAGCCTTCGCTCACCCACCGCTTAACCAGGACGGAGCGACGTCGCTTATCTCGGCTGCCATTTTGTTCCCAGAGAGAGCACTGCCACTGACATTATTGTATTCCTTTGTTTTGTGGGTTTCGTCTCACATAACCAAGCACTAAGCCCAGCAAATATACATGAGAGTTATAATTCCCATTTAAGCCCATTTAAGGAGTTTAATTTCAAGAAATCTGAATCAAACATGGATTCAATTGCCCCGAAAGACAGTTGGATCAATATTGGTCTACTGGTTGGCATAAAAAGTAGAAGAGAAGGACACATCTACTGATGCATTGCTTTTTTGTGGCTGTGAGATGTCAAAAAAAAGATGTTTAAAAGTAACCATAGTGGGTGGTTAGACTTATTACCATGAAAATGGCTAAAAATACTGCACAAATGATCTTATGATGATCAATTCAGCTGAACGTTCAGCCTGGAAGTGAATGTGAACAGATTTGCTGAACTGAAACATATTCATATTCAACACTTTGATAACATCAACAACATCTTTGTTGAAAACACACTTTGAGTTCTTTAACCTGGCATCGCTCTTGCAAGTAGGATGTCGTGCGAGAGCCACACAGCGAGTGTGAGAAAGAGGAAGGAGGATGGTTTGGGTGCAGCTCTGTGGAAAGAGGAGGGACTTAATGTGGCTCCCTCTTACCAAGGTAGTAAACATATCTGTCTCTCTCTCTTTCTCTCTCTCTTTGTTTTATCCCACACATGCTGAAAAAAGGAGACGAAAACAACAACCGCCAAATACTTTATGTACTTTTGAAAACTCAAGCCCAGTGTGCATTTACTCATTACTCATGCAATTAACTCATAAAAACCCTCACAATTCTGATGGCAGAGATATCCCTGCTGTACAGTTCAACCCAGGCATTGTGGGAAAGGCCCCATTCGGTCAGAATATTGTAGTGCAAACCACCATCTACCTGTGATAGAAAGAGGATGCAGCACTTTTTTTGGACGTGTGACACACAAAGGCTTATGTATGTTATCGCTCGCTCACTCACGTGGACACCCACTTCCCTACAGAGGAAAACCAAGGCCAAAATAGATGAAAAAGTACAATGTGTAGTTAGAAAAAGCTGTAAGTCCAGTTTGTGGCCTAGTTCTGCTGAGGTAGACTAAGCGTGGGTTTCTTTTGCATCATGACAGACTGGCGTTTTTAAAAGCTATTCACTGCGTAAAGCACCAGTCTAGAAATAATTGGTAAAGACATGCTTCTAGGAATAGGACAGGGATAATGTGTCAGCGAAATCATTTACAAACCCTACGATGGCTTACTAGCTGAGAACCAACAGGGTGGAATCATTGATTTAGATTTAGTAAATTACAGCAAACAAGAGATGGGAAGTAACACAATACAAGTTGTTTATATGTAATTACTTGCTTATATGTAATTTTCAAGTATCCATGCTTTCCTTTTTATTTTTCTCACTTTTTTAACATTTTACATTTATTTTTCTCATGACGTCTTATTATTATTCCCAACATTATAGCCCATTTTTTCTGTACTTTGCACTCCTTAAAATTTCAGAACAGACTCCTTATGAAATTTTAAGGAGTCAAAGTACAGAAATATGGGTTATAATGTTGGGAATAAAAGGAAGACGTCGTTTGCATTTGAGAGAAATGTTCCATTATTTTTCCCACCTTTCCAATAAAGACCTGTTTCCAGCGGTCATGAAAGGAAAGGTTTACAGGACGGTAGTGAGGCCAGCTTTGCTATATGGGTTGGAGACAGTAGCCCTGAAGAAAAGACAGGCAGTGCTAAAAATCCTGATTTTTTCATTGGGTGTGACGAGGAAGGACAGGTTTAGAATTGAGTTTATTAGGGGGCAGCTCCTGTTGGATGTTTTGGAGATAATGTTTGCGCTGGTTTGGACATGTCCTGAGAGATGAGGAGTACCTTGGGAGAAAGATGCTGAGGATGGAGCTGCCTAGCAAGAGCAATGGAAGAAGACTAAAGAGGAGGTTGATGGATATTATGAGAGATGACATATGGGTGGTCAGATTAAAGGAGGAAGATGCAGAGGACAGGAAGAAATGGAGACGGTTGATCCGCTTTGTCGACCTCTAAGCTGAAAGAACAAGACCCTGAGTTATTTTAACGGGGTGTGTGGTTCACTTGCTTTGCAAAGCTTTAGTTACCAAAAACAGAAAATTTCTTACAAAATGAAAATGTACATAGATTGGTGCCAGTCTCACCCTTGAGATTTCCACACAGTGTGAAAGAGTGAGAGAGATATTATATGCAAATCTAGCATGCATTCTCTTTTCCCTACACAACGGCTGTAATGTTTAGTTTCACATGAAGAAATCGAGTGGCTCCATATTTGAGCAAAAATTCCTTTCCCAAAGGATGTCTTGGATGTGACATGGTAAAAATGATTATAATCTGGGGATATTTCTACTGTTTTACAACAAGTAACAGCATAAGAGTCACAGGAACAGTGACTGACATGGTAAGAATTCATTGAGTTTCTGCCAAAATAATTCTATTTCCCCACTTCACCATGTGTGTAACACATGCATGTGAATGAAACATAGTTTGCAGAAGGGTTTGTAAAGATTGGTAGGGGTGTAATCTGTGGCAGATAGTGGAACCCACTCTTCTCCAGCAGCATCGGTGGAAGGGTCTTGTTTTTTCAGGCCAAAACGTGTCAAACGAGGACGGCCACAGTGTCCCCGACGTTCCTCCTCCAGTCCTTTGCTGCATTCCCTTCTTTATGAGCTACACATGGGGAAGCCTGCAATTTTTACGCCACAAAATAGGCCCCTATGCAGCTGCGCTAGTGACCGCATGCGCTAGCCGCCGCCCGGCGTGGCCCCACCCGTGGGGCGGAGGGTCATTGGCAGCCCGGGGGCCCACCGCAGGTTTTCTCAGCAAAAACACTGCAGTTATATTAAACTTAAATACAGGGGCTTGATAAACAAGGGAGAAGGAAAAAATCTCTTCACTAAGTTCAGTGTTGCCTTTGACCGTTTTCGATTGTGGTTAGCTAACGCTGCTGCTAAGAAATGACTGTCCAAAACACGGAGCAGATGGTGTTTGTCCCTGCAAGGAAGGAAAGTCGGATGGCCCCCGTCCTTACATAAACCCATAACGCATGTGTCCACCCTAGTCCCATAAAGACTTCCAAGAAATATATACAAAAAAAATAAAAGCAAGGTCTCGTGAGCAAGGTCACAGTGCCTTAACCATAAGCCACAGTTCAAATGAGGTTTTTTTGGAGGCATTACCACAAGGTTTGAACCTGGAGGTTGTGTCTCTTCGAGAACAACTGGGAGCGTTTTCTATCCATCATCTGAAAAGAGGACCCAAAAGCTACCAATTCATTGCAGAAATTTTATTGCTCTGCTAATAAAAACACTTTGTCATGGCGTCTAACCATTTTAAGAGGAGGACTCTAGCTGAAAAAAGCTTCCACCAGAAATCTGATCAGTTTCTGGACCACAGTCCTAGATTGGACACCATGCCTTTAATTGCATTTCAAGGGAGGGAATTTATGGCCAAAGCCAGCAGTACCATGGTCAACCATCTTATAAGCCCCAATAGAAGAGAAAGTTCTTTTAAAAATCGTTATATCAAAGCCAGAACGTTCTTATTTCTGCATGAAAAGACAAGTTGGGTTCGCTTTCACTCCCCAAGCATGTCATTGAGCCTTAGGTGCCCAATAGATCTTTCCATTCACCCATTTCTCCTGGTTCCATCACATAAACTTCAAAAACTGACTGTTTAGATGCTGCCAGATATATCCTGCCCCTTGAAAGAGGGCTCTGGTAAAAGATAACCAACATTTTCCATGTTACATTTCTTTGCTTGCAATCAGTAAACCATAGATTGCATTTTGGACCACATCTATCAGTCCATTCATTGTGGAATTTTCACTCAATGTAAAGGAGTTATTTTATTATGATGTGTAGGTGTGTGAAACGACAGGCATTGAGACATTCTGAGAAGTTTCTGACAGTGACGAGAGCTATGAATAAAGCTTGTAGGGGTTTTACTACAACATAAGGACAATTCTAGGTGGGGAATCCCAACAGCTTGGTTTACGCACCACAGGACACAGACAAACCTTCTTTAGGAAGGTGTTATAAATACCTTAACAATACCCTCAGTGTTGGAGAAAAGTCAGTGCTGAAGAACTACAATGCCATTTCTGAACAAAAATCATATATACAGCGAGTGTTTATTGCCTGAAAATAAAAATGTGCTAATAAAGGAAAGAAATCCATACAGATAATAATAATAATAATAATAATAATAATAATAATAAGAAGAAGAAGAAGAAGAAGAAGAAGAAGAAGAAGAAGAAGAAAAAGAAGAAGACGAAGAAGAAGACGAAGAAGAAGAAGAAGAAATTGCAATTAAATTAAGAAAAAAAAAGGTTCAGTCTAGTTTTTTGGCATCATCATTTGCAGCCATCAAATGCAAAAGTCTAAAAGTTTGTCATTTATAAAATAATACAGACAATTTGTGTTTGCACAGCCTATGTTAATGAGCACTTTCAATTGAAAAAGTCCTGTTTGATATTGTATTTGTAATCACTGTGTAATAATGCACTATCATCGTGCTTAATAATAATGTGTTATAACATCAGGTGTGTTCACTGTTACAGCTGGATTACAGTACTTCAGAAAACGTATTTACTTTTGTTACTCATATAATTACTTTATGATACAGTTGTGTTACTACAGTAAAACTGAAGTTAGTACAGTGTAATTACAAGGGATGCAAGCCCGTGATCCAGCTCTTAACCCAGCTAAACTGCCAGTTCTGTTAAAGCATGGATTGTTAATGTGGAGACATTAAAATCCTTTGGATATTTTTGTCACTGAAACATGCAATGGGAAAGCAAAATTGGAGATTTGTGAAAAGAGAAAGAGGTGTGTGTGTGTGTGTGTGTGTGTGGAGGTTACACCAGGATACTACTGATAAGCCTTAAAGCCACTATGTGGCCACTGGCCACATTCTCTGGAACTGTATCGCTTCCATACCGATACACACATGCATGCAAACACACACACACACACACACACACACACACACACCAAAAGACATTTTTGGGACCATGTCATTTTCCCTGTCCTGTCGCCTGACCAACACACAAGTACTCATTTACAGGGCAGTGAAGGTGCTAAGCAGCATGTCCAACATTAAACACACACACACACACACACGTCCAAATAAACTCTCTCTCTCTCTCTCTCTCTATCTCTCTCTCTCTCTCTCTCTCTCTCTCTCTCTCTCTCTCTCTCTCTCTCTTTCTTTCTCTCTTTCTATCTCTCACTCTTTCTTCTTTCACACACAAGAGCTTGTGACAGTACAACACAAGCAAAATACATATTCCAAAATGACCGCCTCACTGTTTTGCAAAAACCACACACACTGACTCAGCTGACCCAGCCAGACAGTAGCAGGTCAGGTCTAGTGTCCAGCGGTCAGACATGAGGACAGCCTGTGAGAAAATGATTGGCCATACAGAAATACAAATAAAAAGAAGAAGTTGCATGGCTTTTTGAAGAATGCACTCTTAAAAATAATGGGTTTGGATTCATTGAAAATGGTTCCTAAAGGGTTCTTGGCTGGTATGCAGGGTTCCATTCTCTTGATTTCAGGTCTTCAAACTTGCATTTCATGCACAAGAATGCTTCTCAGATCTTTTATAACACAAATCAATTATCCAAGCTGAATGCATTAGGATTAAACCAAAAAACAAATAGCTATTTTAATTATGTGAGAGGTGAGGACCACCTCAAATAAGAAAATAACAACTATAAATAACAATTTTGACTGCGATAGGCTGGCGACCTGTCCAGGGTGTGTCCCCATCCCTCGCCCTGTGTGAGCTGGGATGGACTCCAGCAACCCCCCCACCGCGACCCTGATTAGGACAAGCGGCCCAGAAAATGACTGATGACTTATGAATAACAATTTCGAGAAAATTCTTAGTAATAGGGGCAAGGGATATAAAATGAACATGGTTAGAAAACATGAATAATCATTAACATTTGATAATAGAATATAAAAATAATGTTATTCCTGGGTAAAGTGTCACCCCTCTTTGCGAATACACGTTCATTTGACTGACTGTAGTTAAGATTCATTCTGGTGAAGAATCTAAGGCATCCTCAGCCACTTGACTAGCCATGCAGAGCTGAGCCTGTTAAATTTGGAGGCTAGCCAATCAGAAACTCTGATTCTGAGAGAATGGCTTTAAATCTGCACTGGAAAATAAATAAATAAATAATGAACTCCCCAGATCACCCTTTTGGAAAGCTTCAGTTTGAAAGTCCTCTTTAGCAGTCACATTGAAGATGCTCATTGTACCAAAAAAAAGGTTTTAAACTGTAGATATTTTCAAACATTAACATTTTGTAAATGTTATTTAAAGACATTCCCCCCTACAGAAATGGGTCAAACAGAAATAGAATGTGTGTATGTGCACTTGTGTGTGTGTGTGTGTGTGTGACACAGAGAGAGTAAAAGAGAGAAAGTTGGCATGGCTGCTTCTAATGAGGCTAAGATTATGATACTATCAAGTGGTAAGTGAGGGTGGAGGGTTGGTTTAGCAGGCCCCAAACCACTAGCGCTCACAAACGTACACACACACACACACAGAGCTGACACTCTCACTCCTGAGCCGAGAGCTCTTTCTGCTCTTTTCATCTTTGAGCTCTCGTTCCTCTGTTTCTTGGGTTTTTTTTGCGCATGTGCTTACTTTCTTTGGGCTCGCATTAGCATGTCTTCTGAAAGTTTCCTTTTCTTGAAACTCTGAAGGCCTTTTGTTTGACCAAAAAGAGGAAAAATCACTCAAAAGTGTTTGCCGGCCAATCAGAAAGGGAGGGAAGCACAAAACAAAAGTAAAAAAAAAAAGTTGCCGGTGAGAAAAAGAAGCAGTGAAGAGAAAGAGAAGATCGAGCAATGGCGAAGGGGTGGAACTTTGGGAGTCATGTGGCCTGGACTTCACCAATCAAAGAGCAGCACCACAGAGTGGCAGGATTGTCGCGGGAGCTGTGACCTCAGACTGGAGACTGACAGGCCGTCGCCACGGTGATTACCACGACAACAGCAGCAGCATACACACCTGGACTTCGAAACGGCCTCCCTCAGACCGCTCCAAAAAACCACGCCGTTTCTGCAAAACCACCAGAGTGCAAGAGAAAGAGAGGGAGGAGAAAGAAAGACAAAGAGGCATAGGGCAAGTGCTGAAGTGGAACAGGTAAGAAGTTTTCATCTCAACCAGTTTCCTTCTTTATTTCTTCTGTTCAAACCTTTCTGCTCTATGTGGGTTCCTACTGGCAAATGCAGACGTTACAAATGACGTTCATAGTAATTACAGTATAGTTGTTATGTAACATAGTAGCTACATAGTAGTAACATAGTAATAACTAAATAACAAGCCAACTGTTCAAGGGGTTAAGTCCTTCTCATTCTCATTTTCTCTTCCTTGTCCCTCTATCCACTACTGCGCATATGCCGTTTTGTTAGTAGGCTTGTGGCTAAAGATTCCTGCAGCGCTCACAAAACCCCAAATTCTTGGTCGCAAGCAGCCTACGTGTTCCAAGGAGCTCTCACAGCCGCCTTCCCCTTCATTTCTCTTTCTCTTTTTCATCATCCACTCTCTTCAACAGGCTGCGGCTCCTTGAGCTCCTCAGAGAGGGCAGCGACAGTGCAGGGTCTCGCCCTTCTGGATGCGACACATGGCTTCTAACAGCATCTTTGACTCCTTCACAAACTACTCCTCCACTTTACTCCGAGGTAGGTCAGCCGTTTCTTTAATGCAGAATATGGCCACTGACGGTAGTTGGGATGGCTGATGTTGCTCAATGTGGCCGTTGCTAGTGGAACAGGACGGATGTCCGGATGTGTTTTGTGTTAACGCGAGTAAGTGGATGCTACTAAAAGAGCAGTTATGGCAGTGCCTCTACAAGTATGATTTGGAAAGTTACAGTAACGTTCCAGATTAACAATGGCTAAACTTTATTTAAAAGCTCAATATTCAGTTATTACAGGGCTATTACTTTATAACTATTTACTAATAACATCGTATAGCAGTTGCAAAGTTAAAACTTTTAAGCATGACAGTTGGTAGACCTTTGAGAATAAAGACACCAAAGGAGTTCTTTAGAGTAATGATCCATTTTTAATTATCTGAATAGCTTTCAATGGATTACTCTTAAAAATTCCACTTTTTCGAAAATCAACCTCAAGATGAACATTAAGGATGATTAATTTTTAATAGTGCATGGGTCCTTGAATGAAACTCTTTCAATTGCACACTTCTGCAAGAACTCGGACCTTCATTTATCTTTGCTGGCGCACGTTTGGTTGAGAGGTTGATGGTGCAGTCAAATAATAGCTTCCCCTGACGCCCCATGCATTATCAGCCTGAGCTCTTTCTCACAGCACATGGGTGGCACCACCTAGACCAACCTTTACTGGAACTTAGAAACCATAAAACAAAACCAGTCCACTTTTCTACCACTTACTCCCCATGATGAGCGCAGTCTCTTTGCCTTTTTGTGGTCAGTAGCCCTTCAGGGTGTGCACGCACTAAGCTGCATATTACCATCTAGATGGTTCCTCAGAAAGGGCCATTTGTTAGTGCAGCAATCTTGACAGGCGGGCTTCTAATATGAAGAACAGATGGACGGGACTACCGATCAGCCCGATTCTGCAGGTTACGAGAATGTTGTTTTGCACTACACTTAACCCTTGGAACTTTTAGGGTTGCTGGAGTTAAATAAATGATCGCAAATGAAATAACTGTTCATAGAAGTCTAGATGACATTTGATTGCATTGCATAATGCAACAACCAAATTTTTCTTCGCATTTCTTTCAAAGTCTTACGATGAAAATGTGAGAAATAATTCACATTTTCATAATCACATTTCGGACCTTTCAAGAGCGTTTCTCCTCAAGAAATATTGCATATAAAGCATGCAATACCATTTATTTTGTAATAAGCTTTTCACAGTTAAATTGTTATAAAAACGACCTCAACTGATGCATAAGCCAGTTTTGCACGAAAGCTACAAAGATGCCTTGTAAGAGGTGGTCAGCATTCATGATGAAAGCATCAAGCATAAGCAAGAAGATTGCAAGATATTAACAGAAGGATGTTTCTGCTGTTTCTGGGTCAATTGTTCCTTTTTGAACATGGCTGTAAAGGCTTGTACTGAAAGCTAAAAAACTGACCCTAGATCTGCATCTGGGTTTGGACTGATGGGTGAATGTCAGCCGTGGTTTTCAGGGAAGTTGCATCCTGGGCTGTAGAGAAGTGGTGAGGCGTTGTAAGACACAGTGGTCTTCTGGTGGCTAAAACGTAACTGTATTTTGTTGCATAAAAATGAGCTGGCTTGTTATGGTTGGTCAACGCTGGAGAGTAGCTCCAGTGATACCTGGGGGAATAAGCCATAATGAGTCAATAAAATAATTTGAAGCTTTCCTGATGAAGTAAACTTTTTTATTGACACACCTTCAATTCCTGGGCAATTTGGTCATTTTCTTATTTGTACCAAATTCAGCTACATAGAAGAGAATCAATTATGCTTTGAAGCAGAAGCCGTATGCCATGTTCCCATGTGACAGTAGCAGGAGAACAATAAAAAGAAGAGTTTACATTTGTAATCTACTGCTAAACTCCTGACATGGCATTTTAATGGGAGCAAATCAGAAGATCGCTCACAGGGCCATTAATCTCATGCGGGACAAGAGCGATGCTTCTCACTTCCTTTCTGGGTTACAGCAACAGCCAAAGAAAAAAAATAAAAATGCCAGAAAGGCAAAGAAAGGAAAGGGAAAAGGGGGGAGGAAAAAAAGAATGACAGAAGAAAAGAGAAAAGTTGAAAAATCCCCGCTCGATTGCGGCCTGGTTGAGTTAATAAGAGACAGATTTGAGAGAAGTAGTACCAACCCCAAATTGTTTGCAGAGTAGTCGATTTTTTTTTTCTTTTGTGGAGCTTCCAAGCGGCCCGTGCCGAGGGAAAGTCATGAGTGCTCACCCACTCCGATTCACACACATGCAGACGCTCGCACACACATACAGTCTTGTTCATAAGAACATCTCTTGCTGCAAAGATGGCAGCAATTTGTGCCCCTGCTACCACGCTCGTATGTTCACCGTGCATTTTCCTCATTCATCTCTCTTCTTTTATTAATCTTAAAGACCACCGGGGATTGTATTCATAATCTGACAATGATTGCCACATGTGGATTCATTGGCTTAAAGGAAAAAAAAAAGAAAAACAATCTCTAAAAAAAGAAAGTATTTTCATTGGAATGATAGCAATTTGCCGAGAAATATACCATTTCTATTATTTCTTGGCTCCTTAGACCACCCACCATTTAAAAACTCCCTAAAACGCTGTCAACAGAGCATCGCAGGCCTTGATCATTTCGCTCAAGACTTTTCACAGTGACTTTCTGGTGGTAATATTTTTTGTGGCGAGCAAGAAAGCTGGCAGGCAACATCTGAGGCTAAACTTGCCTGCTGTAATCTGTTGGAAATCATTAGCGAGTGCGCTATGCAATATCCTGTCTTCAACTCGTTCAGCTGAGAAAATCAAAACGAAGGTATAGGTAGAGAGGCCAAAGGCCAAAAAGTTCATCCATTTGAAACATTTTTGTGTACGAACCACCTCAAGGAAGTCAAATACCCTAGTGGTTAGTGTAACGCTGACATTACGATGGCTTCTCGAGTAAAACAATATGTGGTTTCATTCATTTAAATCAATCGATTTTTGAAACCTGTTTCACACTGGATGTGAAATTTTGATACTAAGATTACCATTACCATTTGTAGTCGTGATTTGGAAATGATTTTGAGATATTAGCACATTATAGCATGCAGGCTTTTTCGCGTTGTCTCCGTTTATGATGCATGTTTGTCTAGACAGCATAATTTGTCTATTCTGATCTGCATGTTTCCTTTGTCCATACGCGTAGTAGGAAAATCTGTAAGCCTGATCCATCCCTGAAACTCCTTTGCTCCTATGTATATTCATTTATCTTCCATGTCCTGTTCAACTGGTTATGATCATTGTTGAGGTACATGGAAGGTCAGTCTCCATTTCTAGTTCAATTTGAGCTGCTCAAAGTTCCAGACATATTCAGAAATGCTGGAAAACAGAAACAGAAAAAATTTATCCATAAATGAGTTAAAATAGCTCAATGGCTATCAAGTGAATATGGAGGACAATTTGTACAACAGCACCAAGAAACTGAGTTAAAAAAGAACTTAGTCTAAAAATATGCCCAATATTATTTGCACATTAAAAGTAGTATTAACTGAGCAAAAAAAAAAAAAAAAGAAACTTAAGAGCAGAGAAATCTGTCAGGGTGTTACTCATTGAGAAGTAGAAGCGTGGAATAAAAAATACCTGATTAAAAATAAAAAGCATAGACATTTAAAATTAACATGTTAGCAATTTAAGAGTGAAATGTATCTATTTATTTATTTTAAACATGTCACAGTAATACTAGTCCCTGGGCAACATAATCCTAAAGAGAATATATATTTCTGCTCCTGTAAAGACGTGCACAACCTAAAGCTTTCTTTTATTTTTTGTACTGAATTTCAGCATCCTGAAGCAATTGAGTTCATATTAAAAGACTAGAGATGATTCAAGAGCTGATGCCACTAAAAATGGTCTGTACAGCCAAGCAGAAGTGTTGTGCTGGGTGATCTCCAAGTAAAAAAAATGTTTGGAAAATGGTTAGAAACCATTAGAAAATGGTTTGCATGAAATAAAATAAAGCTAATCTACTGTTAGACACAATGATCGGTCAATTTTAACCAGTAATTATGCACAAAAAAATGGTATAATGTCAGAAATGGTATGTTCGTTTGATCCATAAGTTGAGTGTGTGTATATATATATTTATATATACGTGTGTATATGTGTATGTGTGCGAGTTTTAGCGTGCTAATCTGATGCAGACTCTGTTTGCTTCTGCTGCTCACCAGTAACCACAATGAGGTCACACCTGCTGCTCTGGAACAACAGCTTATTAATGCCCCACTAGGTTCTGTCTCGCACACACTTTCACAAATCTAACGATAAACCAATATTCACTTATGCCTGCACAAATTTTAATGCATAGGCCTTAATAATAAACTCTCCTAAAAATATGTCTTTCGTGAGCATTCCAAGAAAGCCTAAAGAACCTTTACATTCTGTTGATGTTCTTTAAACCAGAATGTTCTTTGCTCATTTTTTACCAAAAGGGCCTTTGACCAAAAATGATTCTCCTGTGGTATCATACCAAAGGACCCTTTTTGCATCATTATTTGTCACAATGTACTAAATTTATGAAAACACACGCATAGACTATGAGGTGAGGTACAAAGCGGCTTAAAGGTTTCAAGCAGCCACTATGTGTAACCAAGTCTGGGAGCCTCTAGCGGTTATGTGGTATAGAGGCACCGCGACTAAAATACTCAGCACAAGCTCTGGGTATTGCTTTAGTATGCTTGCAATTCTTAAAAACAGCACTTCGTTCCATAAACGTTACATTCTCCAAAAACTGCTCAACAGTGCTCAAGCTTCAATCACCCTCACCTTCAAGAAACAACCCTAGCCTGCGTTTTATTTCTTCAAGAAGATGAATTTAACTCTGGGCTTCGTCTATGTTTTCAAAGTGTTTTCATCTCCAAAACATAAAAAAAGAAGAAGATGTAAGACAATGGAGTCTGCAGATCTTATTCTCAGGATTCAAAGCTTTAGTTCTCTTGGGTACGTGATGAGATTCACGTTGTTTATGACTCAAAACATATCAAATTAGGCTCATTCAGTCTCACAGAGCTCAATGAGTCACTGAGTTATGACTCAGTTATCAATGGGTTCCCATTATGGGATCATCTTCACTGCAATTTCCATTTCCATTCTGGTACAGCGTGTGAAATGAATAGGTAGCCTGAGCCATAGACGTTGTACCTCAATGGAGACTATTAATTGAGGTCAGAATGAGTGGAGGACTTTAAGCATTGGAATGATTGTAGCAGTAGGACATGTTTTGGAAAGGGTTGGTGCTTTTAGTGAAAACGTCTGAGGCATCCCAGTGCATCTGCTGGAACTATTTTTAATTCAATTAATTCATGCTTTAACTTGCATGTAACCTTTGGAGAATGAAGTGTACCATAAGGAGGACACATTTCGACTTAAGAGACGGCACTGCTACTGTAAATGACCAAAAAATGATTAAAGACGTTTAAAAGACTGAGTTAGTTATGGACTGCAAAACTAGGAGTGAATTATTCATTCTAGTCGTTTTGCATCTTCCACCAAGAAACAAGCACTCTGCATAATAAGCAATAGCTATATATTGAATAAAGATGCTGCTTGTTTTATTAAAAGAGCCCTGTGGAGCTAAGATCTGTTAGCAAGCGATTGACTTCATTGGGCAAAAAGGTGGATTTTGTTAGAAAAAGCTGAAATGAATGGAAAAATGTTTTCATTTAGTTATAAAAAAGCAGTTACAGGAGCAAAAATGTATGAAGAGTTTTGATTTTTTGGACTTTCATTACCATTCTTACTGTTCCAACTCTGAACGCAATAAAGGTAGCGTGGCATTTAGATTTAACTTTCAGAATCAATTGTTGCGCCCAAATCTTTTATCGCTTCCAGTGCTCTTTTGAGTAACTGAAACTTTTTCTCACAAACTGGACTGAGAGTGAACAACACTTGACAAGCCTTCAGAATGCTGGCCTACTGATTTGCCAGCACTGGAAGTAGTTTACCCACTGTAAAACTACACTGGCTTCAGTTTATTAATCTCATAAACACATGGTTCGTGCGCCTCTAAATTGACGCATCACTTGCCTGGAGTGGATTCAAAGGTTTTCTTCTGTTTGCTCCCTTGCCTCCTGCCCCAAAAACATCAGGACCAACTATGAGCGCCGAAATCTGTAACCAGATATTAAGAGTTTCACGATATTGGACAGGAGGGAGGCTAATAAGAAGTGCATGGAGCGACGGCGGAGGGTCCCACTGCTGTGTCTCATTCAGTCCAATATCATTTCAATTTCTAAAGCGCTGCACTTGTGGGCCTGGGACTGATTAGTGATGTAAACTTTTGGAGGGAGAGGAGGGGGAGTGTGTTTACTAGGTTTGTTCCGTCTGATCGTTTTCTCATTTTTAGCCGTCTGTCCAAAGCTGAGTGTGGAGCGCAGACACTCTGCAGGTGGCCGGCTGGGCGTTGCAGTCAAAGTATTTCGCATAGCAGACCCAACTCTAGAGCTTGATGATCCACATGCTTCAACATACCCGAGTCTATTCAGCAGATCGTTTTTGGTTCAGTAGGTTTGGTTTTGGAGAAATGATCAAACTGTAATTTTAGTCATGAATTTTATATTTAAACTCATTACATTATAATGGTCTTACATACCTTTTTAATGAGCCTAATTCAGTTTGTTATTTTTTTACACTTTCAACTTCATTTTTTAGTCTAGTGTTTATTTTTCTATGCTTTTTTATTTCAAAACAATGATCAGATTACCACGCTTGCAAATCTATTGTCTTTTAGCTTAATTATTGTGAAATTCAATTATAAAGAATCCAAACTGTTGACAATTTAATTAACAAATAAATTAAAATAATTAAAAGGCAGCATTTCTTGAACTGCATGTGACTGAATTAGGAGAAATCTCGAAACTTGACCTCAGTCTTTAACAACCAATTCGACTCAGTTCTCCTTATTTCAGTCATAAATGGCCCATTAAACTTAATTCTGTTTATTTCAATTCTGAAAAATGCCTTAGAAATAATTCTTCACCTTTCATTCATAAATACCTCCCTCCGTTCTATTTATTTGAATTTTAAAGAATCACTCAGTTTATATTGGTTTGAATCTTCAACAGCTTTCTGTCACTTCTGCTTATTTAAATAACCATCAAAATCTGTAAATCTGACCATTTCCAGTTCTAGACAGAATGGAGGAAACATAAGGCTCAGCAAACACCTTCACAACCACAGTGAATTCTGTTTATTGCTTTTTATTAAATAAATAGACAAGAAAATAGACTTATTTTATTCTTAAGAGTAACCTGAATATAGGTTTAATTTGAAATGCTGATTATTTTGCAGTTTATTAAGTAAGATCTCTTAGCAGATCAGGAAGTCTAAGTCAATAAGATTATTTTTTTTAATGAAAATTAATTAATGACTTTGTCAAGAGCTTGTCTAGAGGAGTTTCTAAATAAATTTTCTCATAAAAATTCAAAGTAAAAGCAAAAGCAAGTTCACTGGAAATTCTGTTTATTCGACTCATATTCATCTCATTCCTTTCGAAACTTGTATTTAGGCTTCATTCTAGTCTTTATAATTTGTTATTCAAACATTGTGAAATCGCATCTCTTGGCTTCATATCACAGAGGTGACAAAAAGTGGGTGCTTTAAAGTTTTGAATGGAGCGGCTGAATGTAAGTGAGGGAGCTTGACGCTGGTGCTGGGAGTTCATCCAGAGTTAGGCTGCATGTTAGACGCTCGAGTGTGTGATTGTGTGTGACAGCTGTGAAGGAAACCGAATTCTGAGAGTGTATGCTAAGCACATTACCGCAAGACTCTCTCTCTCTCTCACACATACACACACACACACACACAAACACTAACACACATGCACAAGTGTATTCACCCTATGGATAGACAGACGATCACACAAACTGTAATTATTATGAAAGAAGCTGCTGGTATGGTGACACACTGAGCGCAAATGTCAACAGGATTTATATTGTCTAGACAAGCTATTTTAGAGTGACCATCTCCGTGGAAAAGGCAAAGAGGAAGGTTGGAAAGTATGCCCAAAGAGACGAGCAACATCATTGGCGCAGTTGCTGGAAACGATGGGAAATGATCACAAATATCATTCCTCCCCGAATTTAAAAGCGAGCGTATCCAGTGTCGTTCAGGTTTAGATTGTTTTGATGAGTCAGCGCTTTTAATGGCTGGTTGAATTCTCCTACTAGCTGATAATCTTTCGTCATAACGGCTCTCAGCAGAATTAAATAAACCCATGCGGCCCCGATGCCATGGTCTCCATGACCTCATCGACTTTTGTTTCATGTCGGGATAAACACATTATGATCAGGCCCATCATGCGGCATGGTTTTCATCAGCAGCGCAGTTTTGGACTAGCTAGACTAGCAAAAGCCCAACACTGCAGCCACAACAAAAACAGTGTGATATGATTCCACATCTCGTTGCTTACATAAGCACTGAGCACTAGGCCCACCCATCTCACAGGATGGTGATGAACAACTGACGATGATTAGAACTGTCTTTGCCTTTGTAGAGCCTTATTTCTATGTCAGCTGATGGAAATCTTATTTTTCTACATTAAATAAAGATCATTAACTATTGACTTCCTTTTAATGGTGTGGATTCTTCTTGGAGATGCTCGCTTTGGCTTTAGTTGATGCTCAACTGTGAGTCTTTCAAATTTAATGCTGTTTTTGATAATACTCACACTGAAAATTTGATTTTAAGATTTGTTTACCAAAATACTGTAGTCATAGAAGAACCACTTGGTAACTAAAAGAGCCTTTTAATGGATGGCTGTTGGAAGATCCTTTTTCTAAAATGAAAAGTGTAAATGGCATTTCTGGAAATTCTGCAGTAGTTTAAAGGAACAGGAGTTCACTTAGGATTTCTTATGTTGGGGGACACCGCAAAGGTGATCTTAATTGTCTTCCACGTTGTCTGGGTGGTAGCGGTGGTCTAGTGGTAGGGTACTTGCCTATGGACTTCTGGATCAAGAGGTCCCAGGTTCGAATCCCACCTCCAACACTACCATCACTGGGTCCCTGAGCAAGACCCTTGACCCTGAGTTGCTCCAGGGGGGGCTGTCCCTGTAATTAGGACATGGAGGTCGCTCTGGATAAGAGCGTCTGCTAAATGCTGTGAATGTAAATGTGTTGCCCAAATTAACGCCCCAAGAATAAGCTTCACTTTTTAAAAATGGACCCTGAATGCTAAATTCATCTAATCTGTCCTAACTGTCCCGCTCAAATGTGTGGATCATGAACGTTTCACCTTTTTAACATAAGCTCCAGGTTCCAACCATTCAAATGAAAAGTGGTCATAAATGGAGTTTTTATTCTAAACAGCTTCTGAAATCAGCTACTTTTTCATTTCGATTTCATTAAGAGTATTTCAACAAATAGCTCTGACCCTTCCCCTGCGAAGGGCGACGGCCTCTGTCGATTCTATCTTGCAGAGGTCAGCGGTGTGGCTGAAATATTTAAGCTGCAACTTGCCCTTCAGTTTTGATTGCATGTTTTTTGTGAAAGAGGGTGTGCATTTGTGAGAAACTGAGAGATCCGTTAGAGTCTTCTAACCACACCTTCAGCACCTGCAAAGCACAAAATGCTTATCGCAAACAAGTCAGCAAGTCAGCTTTTCATCGTCAATAGAAAATATAGGAGATTTCAAATAGCTTAAGAGAGAGAGAGAGAGAGAGAGAGAGAGAGAACCAGCAAAAACTTTAAGATCAGCTTAAGTCATAAACATACACAACCACAAACCAACTCGCCCAAACTCATGACCCTCCCTCGCTGTGCAGAGCAAACTGGAGAGTTTATTTTTGCCCTCCAAACGTCTTTTCAAGCATCTTTTAAAAATAAGCGTGCATGAGAACCCTGCAGCTATTCAAAGGGATGTGACTGATGTATATACTTATAAAAATAAAGATGTTATGCCATCAAAGAACCAATTTTGGTTCCCCAATGAACCTTCAAGGTATGATCATTTAAACCTCTATGTAAACGAGATGTTTGAATAACCCTGGTCTCCTTCTGTGCCACAATGCTACTAAACTGGAAGGCTGAGGGTTTGCAGGGGTCACCTTTGAGACACATGATGAAAATGCTGCTCTCATCGAGGTTCCCTGCAGCCGCAGTTTGAGAGATCGGTTTGTAACCCTTTCTTCACTGATGAATTTCAATAACTCTTTCGCAGGTCTTCTGGAATTTATTTGGATTGAGGCTTAGTGTGGTGTTTCTTGAAACCTTTTAGGGAATTTCACATGGCTGGAAAAGCTGTATTTAAGTCTCCTCAACAGGCAATCAGTCTAGGGTGTGACTATTTTAATTCACTCCTAATCAATAGCCTTTTGTTGATTGATTGCTAGAGAGGGGTCCATAATCTTTTTGATATCGATGGTAAGTTTTCACCTTTCGTTAAATTTCAAATCATTTGTGAACCTGCTGAGGTTGTCTTTTGTATTATACTGGGCAGCAGTGGTTTAGTGGTTAGGCACCAGGCCCCAGGATTGGAAGGTCATGGGTTTGAATCCCAGACCAGTAGGTTGCCCTGAGGTACCCTTGAGCAAGGTACTGTCCCCATCACTGCTCTCCGGGCACTTTAAACAGCTGCCACCTGCTGAACGGTGGGTGAAATGCAGAGGAAGCGTTTTGTTGTGTCTCACTGTGTGCCGTGCCTCACAATGACAAGTGGTCACTTTCACGGACGTATTTTAGAGATCAGTTATTAAATATTTTGAAACAACAAAATGCATCATGCGGGGCTGCACTTCCAAATGCATCTTCTTTCTGAACATCAACCAAGGCTTGGGAACATCTTGGATTCACAATCATCCAATTCTTAACTCCCCGTCTTGCTTCGGGGCCATCTTTCTTCAAAGTCACACATATTTAAGCTCGTTTTTCTTTAAAAGCGGTTTAAACACCTAAAACCATTGAACTCCCGAAACTCCAGAAACAATGTTCTTTGTCCGCTTTCACTCCGTTTGTGTGTTTTTTTAATTCTTGAAAAATTTGTATATTAAGCTGTTAAAAACTGACCTAAAACCACACCTATTCATTCAAAACAGTTGAAATTCGGACTAAACCACTCGGACTAAACCACTCCAATTATCTGTCTGGTGGCGATGAGATTTTAGAGGGCCGGTCCATGGGAGACATCCAAGCCGCCTCTCCGATGAGAAGTTTTGTGCTGCAGCTTTAATCGCCCTCGGCCCTCCCGCCCGCCAGAACTCAATAAAACGGGCTAATTATGGAGCAGCAGCTATGAGGATAATGATAGGATATGCGAGGAGTGTGGAGACTGGAGGCTATGAAATGTGTTTTGATTCGATCGTTGATATATATAAATACATATGCATCATACAGCTGTATGCAAATATACAAAAAGGTCCGAAAACCTTTTATTTTCATCCTCTGTAGATGCTTCGTAGGTGCCAAATCTGGTTTATGGCAGTAAAAAAAAGTAAAAAAATTAAAGTTTGAATGGGTGGTTTCAAAATGCTCCCTATTTGCCACACTGTGGGGATTATTTCATGAATCTTCTGTTTCCCATGAAGGCTTGTTTTGCTGATTTTGTTGTTTTTTACATTCAGTTCACACAAAATCAAATGGACGAGTGCAGAATTGAAGCTGCTAATAGATATAAATGTGACTGATTAGACTGCAGTTGCATGTGAAATCTAAAAACTGTTAGCGACTAAGTGTTAATTAATGCATTAAAATGAATTACAAGAACATTAACTTTAAATCTAAATCTTACTTTCATCTGAACCCTAAACCCAAACCCGACACTAACCCAGGTCATGATCCATCCCCCAAATTTATAAATGGTGCTCACTGGTGGTATTATTAATGAACGGAATTAAAAATGTGCAAAAGAGCTCCTGATTCAATACATAAATATTTCATTATTTGAAATCAGATTGATACATATTTAAAACTGTGAATGATTGTTTATTTCTAATGTTTGTATAATGCTTCATTTTGAGGCTTGAGCTGCTGCTTAATGAGTCTAATAGTGAAGAAATAAGCACCAACTTCCCTGTCGAATAATGATTGGTCGAGATTTGTTTAAATCAGATTGCATGCGTGTGTGCTCCCAGCTGCCCAGTGCAGTTCCCTTCATGTGAAAAAGCTTTAGACACAGAGGGACAGGGATTCCCCCTTACACACACACACACACACACACACAAACACACGCACAAATGTGTCACTTCTCTCTTCCCATTTTTTAGCCCTCAACAGTCTCGTCTGAGGTCGTCTGTCTGGTCTGTTCTCACGGCATTGTAACTCTCACACACACACACACACATACACACACACACACACACACACACACACACACACACACACACACACACACGCAAGCGCATGCAGGGTCAGACAGATAACCATGCAGTGCTGACTGAGCCTGCTGATGATGTTATGCTGATTCAGCACGCTGGAGCCGTATGGACATTCCTAAGCACAGCAGCTGACCAAAGCGTCACATCCTCCTGGACATTCCACCACACACATCACAGAAACAGAAAGTCTCCGCCAGACGCACAGCTACCTGTTGGAAAATGAAACCAACAAAACGTGAGAAATTTTGTGCTGCATAGCACTCTGATGACTTTGATGGAAAACTGCAGCATTTTTAGTTACTAAAGGGAAAGAAAAACTGAAGAAATAGAGCAGTAGCTTCTGCAGAGCAGCCCAAATCATGGGAAGCTAAATGTTCTTTATTTATTTTAATTGAAAGAGTTGGTGAAAACTATTAGAGCTTTCAAAACCACATCGAATGATGATGCTAAATCTGATCAATTTCACTTTATTTCAACTTGGTGGTTTTTAGGACCCAGAAATCTGATGCATTAGTATAATCCACTTATGCAGTTTGTTCTTATTATTATTTTTGTTGTTGTTGTTGTTGTTATTATTATTGTTGTTGTTAGTAGTAGTAGTAGTAGTCGTATTATTATTATTATTATTATTATTATTATTATTATTATTATTATTGTACCTTTCTTAAACCCAATGTTTCTTAAACCCAGGATGTCAGCTGAACATATAGGGTGAAGTTATATGTGCTATATTGAGTTATATTGAGTGTTTCACCAGTACTTTGAAGTACAAGCACTAATCAGAATCAAAAACATTTACATAAACCGGATTTGGTAGATAAAATTATAAGTGGAGGGGAAAATGTTAAATCTTTTTTTTTTTTCTGAAGGCACAGATTCAAACAGCACATATCTTTCCTCTTCTTCACTGTCTGGTGTCTGGTGCAGTGCATGATGAGTTAGTGTAAGATCTTCACATCATTAAGCATGCATGCTTGGTTACCAGTAACACATTCTAATAGGGTCCCTAGATTAAAAAAAAAAACAAAAACAGTTTTTACTGGATGAATAGCAGTCTTTCTAATCATGAAGGCTGTCACGGGTCTATAATATTACAGCTTTAAAGAGAAAGTGACTATGTGTCATTGTGAAACAGCTCAGCACAGCGTGAATCACAACAAAATGCAACCTCTGCTTTTCACCCACACACATATGGGCAGCCATATCCAGTGCCCGGTGAGCAGTGAAGGGGACAGTACCTTGCTCAAAGTGCCCACTTAAGATTTTCAGGCTTGGTGATAAGCTTGGTGATAATAATCAGCTTGATGGTGCCTGCTTTTGCGTTGATCATCAGATATCACGGTGCTTTTCAGGTCTTTTCAGCACAAAGAATGAGTTTTTGCACTCTTTCAGCAGAAAGGACAGAAGGGAAAAGATAAAGAGAGTTTTGTTATGGAGTTAAAGATGACCACTCTGTTTTACACCATTTTCCATGTGTCCCAGATGTAATCAATCAGACAATGCAGATCCAGAGATCAATTTTAACTTTATACATTGGAGCTACTACCCTAGAAGTCAATGGTTATGCAAACTTCAAAAACATACATCAACAAAATAGCCCACAGTTCATTTAAAATGCTTCCATCTGTTAAAAAGAGACCCTTGAAGTTTAAAAAGAGTTTTATTTGTATTTTTATCACTGTCAGTAAGTCACTCTGCATCTGAAACCACATCTACAAGTCTGCTCTACCTTAATGAAGAGCTGCACGCGGTTTAAGTGGGAAAAGATCTGGATGATTTCTAGAGTTTGTTTGCAGTATTAGCCACACGACTTCAGCTCTACACCACACACCACATTTGGAATCCAAATGTCTTGGCAACCGAAGTGGAAAGTTGGGTATATTGGATTGCGAAACATTTTTACTTGTATGTAAACGAGGGAACAAACACAAGCCATGCAAAATTGACTTCTTTTAGGATATTTTGTTTTGCACATTTTCTTGAAACTGTCAAATATGAACATACAGTGTGTGCGTGGGTGTGTGTGTGTGTGTGTGTGTGTGTGTGTGTGTGTGATGTGTCATCACCGCCTTCAGACCGTTCATCAGCAAGTACAGCATCCATTAGTGGGGTTAACATACAACTACATGACGTGAACACACTTGTACGTGCCTAGGCACACACATGCACACACACACACACACACACGCGCACACACACACACACATACTCAGATGGACTGCGTGCTGTTTTGGTGAACAGCTTTTTTCTTTTTTCTAAAACAACTCCTTCCATGCATACCTTCCTCTTCTGAGTGCTGGTCTAGAAATAAAAATTAAAATAAAAAAAAAAACATGTGGCTTCCTTTGCTGGCAGTTTTCCCTCGCGAAAGCCACAACAAAGGTCCTTGTTGCTGCAGGGCTCAGACACATTCTTCCCCCTTCGTCACATTCAACCACTGCATCTTACTCTAACCCCCCTCCATCCATCGATCCATCCATCCATCCCTCTTCTGCAATCATCTTCATTTGTCCTACAGGTTTGGAGCTTCTTGAAATGTCTTTAATGCAGATGTGCTCCCCAAAGAAAGAACTTCACTCATTAAAGCTTTGATCGGATGGCCATCATCCAGTCCAAACACTTTCACATTTGTTGTTTTCTGCACCACATGGTAAAATAAATATGCAAATTTATGGTAAATTACCAGAAACAGTTGACAGTTGCTGTGGTTAATGTCTGCAAACAACATTAACGGTATGTTTTTCTTTCTTTTTTTTTTTACAATTTTTTTTTTAACAAAACTATGTGCAGTATATTACTGTATAAAGGACAACTTGTATACTTGCAGTCATCCTTAGCTTTAAAAACAACAGTTTTCCAAGAGCTAAAAGGATAAAAGGCTCCTAAAATACCCACAATTAGATGTTAAAGTGAAATTTACTAAAGGATTAACTACAAGAAACACAGTAAAATGGTTTTATATGCATATTTTTCATCCTTAAACCAAATGTTTGGGAATCTGGGAATTATTATCAGGAAGCAAAAGGATCACAGAAGTCTTCTGAAGTGTCTACACATCCAAAAGATGTCATAGTTCACTGCAGTCTCAGCAGCCTGTCCTGTATATTTCAGCCCAGACTGCTTTTTTTTTTTTAATAAAGCACAAAACAGGGTGACCATTCGGGGGAGAGAGAGCAGGAACAATAACTGTTTATTCTAAGGGATGCAGACAGGTTGGAAAATGGTTGAGTGGAAAAACAAAAGGAAAAGGATTATGACTGTAAGTATAACTGGATCTCATAGAGAAAAAAAAAAAAGAAAAAAGAAAAAGATAAATTCCCGGAAGTAACAAGTAAACTAGGTGTTCCCAAACTTTTAATGGGCTTTCAGTTCTCCCTCTCATTTTTTCATACACGTTTGCAATGATGTCTTGTCCTGTGTCTGACTGCTTGTCTCCATTTGTCCGTCTCCGTCTTCTTGTTCCGGCCATGAGGGTCACTGCCACACACCAGCACAAAGGAGCATTGTATTGTGGGGGGGAAATGTGGTTAGCAGACGCTGGTAGACGGCCCCAGCGGTCGCTGGCAGGCAGAAGCACTTCCTAGTGCAGCCTTCACACCAGCGCTCATTTTGGGAAAACCCTGAGTTATGGCAGCTGCGGTGCCGGGCTTTTATGTGTGCGGGACGCCTCGTGGCTTATTTTGGAAGCTGGTTGGGTGGGGTGCGGGCGCGGGCTGAATGTGAGCCCACTAATGTCTGGATCATGCTGCCTCTATCTCTCTCTCTCTCTTTTTCTTGCTTTCTCCCTCTCAACTCTCAAGGTCAAAGGCATGCCAAGTTCTTTGTTGAAATAAAGATTTTTTTTTTTATTGTATTAATCAACAATAAATATCAGCAAATGCACACCTTCTCATTCTTCATTAGTCTAGCTGCTGTTTAAAAGCAGCCTCGATCAGATCTACCCAGTTCCACACCAGATGATCCTGAGATGATCCTGAGATGATCATTACATGCAGGTTTGTTTAAAAGTAGAATTACAAAGTATCAAATTGTCTTCGTCGCTATGAAGTGGATTCTTATATTATATGGAGTGTCACTGGGATGGGATCCTCGGAGGGTATGTCTTTGGGATCCTCTGTGTTATACTTAGTAACTACTGGGGTCGTAATTATGCAAGGAAGGTAAGAAAAAATAGGTAAGAATGAGGTAAAAAATTAAGAAAAGCACTACCCATCAAGTGAATAAACTATACTCTCAAAATGGGAAATGAAGAATGTGCTATGGATTTGAGGGCCCATTTACATCATTTGTACTATGAGGACTAACATTTATCTGGACAATGCCCTTTTTCTGACAGTGCAAGAGTATGTGAACCAATCGAAATCTCTGTTACGGTTCTTTGCTACCAGTAAATGGGTTCTATCATTTGTAGGCCAACTCAAATTCAGAAATCACTGCCTGCTTCCAAACTGGCCCGTACTGTATATGATGTGGGAGGTGTGGCCTGTTTGTGTCTCCAAGTACACTGTTGGTAAACCGTGTGGCCATAAAGCAAACCTCAGTCACACTCGCACACCTCATATGAATGAGTGGGATACCAACATGGTACCAGTGGGATAAGTGGCGGTGATATGATCGTCACACACGAGTAGTCGCTCTCACACACGCAGAAAAAACAGAGGGCCCGTGTGGTTGCCTCATAACCATGCGCCACAGTGCGACTGTAGAGCAGCCTCACTGTACCACGGGCTACAACCTCATAAACGAGCGCCTCAAGATAACCACAAGTGTGGAGAGAGGAGGGCCACGCCAAAGTATGGTTTCAAAACCTTTTTTCGTTCACCAAGATTTTCTCATCGCAGGTGCTACCCCAGTTTACCTCATAAATCCCACAAGCCCCATTAAACCACCTTTAACGTGAACCATTCTCAGCCACATTGCATTGCTTTCCATGTAGACTATAATAAACCTGATGATGTTAAACAGTTACTAGTGTGTAATAGTCTAACTAAAAGACTATTCCAGACCATTTCCATTCATGATGAAATGTTGGGCAGTGTGGGGTGGTGTTCAACAACAATGCAATTTCAAGATTTTGCTCTGATTGCATTTTGACATGTTTGAAGGTGAAGGACAGCACTCAGTGAACCTCAACTAAATTCATGATCTGCATTCAACCCATACACACCGTGCTGGGGGCAGCCAAATCCAGCACCTGGAGTTTGTGGAGACCTTGTGGAGTTTGCGTGTTCTCCCGTGTCTGTGTGAGATTCCTCCAGGTGCTTTGATTTCCTCCCACCATCCAAAGACCTGTCAGGAGGACTGGAGATGCAAAATTGCCCCCTCATCATGAGTGTTTGTGTGAGTGTGTTTGCCCTGTACAGGGTGTTACCCCTGCCTTTTGCCCTCTGAGAGCTGGGATAGTCTCAACACGCCCATGACTTAATGAGGTTTCATTGCACTCTTGGAGAAATTCTGTTAGGTCTGCCATTTCTGGCACGATTCAGATATATTTAGTTTTCTCCATTTAAAGACTCTTGCTGTGGTCCAGCTGAGCATCAGAGCTTTGGAAATGACTTTTTAACATCTTCCACACTGGTCACCATAACTTTCTTCCTCATTTCTTGTGAAAGTTCTTTTCATCACAGCATTAAGTGCTGCTTGTCCTTACTGTACTTCATATTGCTGGGAAGGTTTTTTTTTAAAGTGATGTCTGGGTCCAACAGGACTGGCAGTAATCAAGCATGGGTGTGTCTGGTCTAATTGATACCACTTGTCAACACAAAGGCTAGTTGCTGTTGAATAATTTATTGCCTCCACAACATGACATAATTTTAAAACTTTGTATTTCTTCAAACATGCCTATGGTTAACTAATAGGGGTATAAAGACCCCCAGCATTGAGCTGCAGAGCTGTAGCATGGATCTCACTGATATATTTGTGGCTCAATGTAATCAGATCCTCTCATCCGTCCCAGGACAACTGAGACTTCTGCAGTAAACTTCCTATTAATACTCTTACTATCACAAAAACATCGGTAAAGTAAACATTTTGTAAGACTATTCCAGCTCTATTCTGTGATTCTGGGCAGAGCCAACTGAGCATCATGCCATATGAGTATAATTCTGACTGTTATCCTATTGTAACATCAACTCCCATGAAATAATCTACTGGAAATAATGAACATTAACCTCACTGCTTCACTTTCATCCATCTCTCATTTTCTGAAAACTTTTTCTGAAAAAGTACACATTACAGAAAGTGTGATTCGGATTAAATGCATTGAGGCATTACAACAGCGTTTCGTCCATTTTCGTTCTGTATTATATGTTGAGACTAATTCAGTCCATGCAACAATTATGTCTGTAAAAAGACGATTGTGACTAGAATATGATATGAAAGTCACATTTTGGAAATTACACAGAATGTGAATTTAATTGAAGTGTAATTGTACTTAATTATTACAAGTATGGAATTACACAACTGAAATCAATATTTCTAAGTATTCTTCTGTGCTGTCACTGTCAGTCTGAGTCAATTTTCCTGTTGCACGTTGGGGCGTTTGGATTAAGACTTTAAGAGGAACATGTTGTAAAAGGCGCTATACAAGAATAAATTGAATTGAATTGAATTGAATTGAATGTTTGAGATGCAGGATTGGGTGGAAAAGAGAAAGGAAGGAAAGGGAGGAAAAGGGAGAGAGATAGATACAGGCTTTATGTTGTGGTGAGGAGAGAGAGGAGGGGTAAGGAGGGATGTTACTGTCACTTTGGCAACACTGACACACATATTGCAGCCATTACCACAGCGGAAAAATGTTTTTCTGCAACATGCAATTACTATAGATTACAGATCAGCCTTCATAGCATCAGAAGTGCTGGCCAGAATGAAAGAGACAGTGTGTACTTTGCACATTTGTGAGTGTAAGTGCATGCATGTGTGTACAAGTGCGCATGTATGTCTATATCTCATGCAAGCTTCTGCATCATGAACCGTCATGATCTAGGAGCTAAGTTTCCAAAAGGATACCTTTTGGTGTTATTACATGTTAATAACTGTTCTATTAAGACTCAAAAGACATGTAATAGATGTCTATTACAATAAATCTCAAAACAAATAAGAAACATATAGGGTGGAAAATGCAAGCATAGCAGTGAGTGTGAGAAAGGTCAGGAATGAGTGTGTGTGGTGGTCTAAAGAGTGTTTGGCTACACTGAGTTGCCCCCTCTAGAGGCCAGGTGACTTACAGCAATAGATGCAATGTTTTATATATATATATATATATATATAACCCATTTAAAAGCTTAAAAGTTAAGTTTAAGAGGATAATAATAATATCATTAATAGGATCACATTACACTGACACTAGTCTTTATCTTTTATGATCCATTACACAATCAAAGAGCATTAATGCATGTGTGTGTGTGTTAGTTTCGAGCACCTGATAGAGCAAATGCTTTTGAAAAGCTACAGTTTTACACTTCTTAACTCTCTGGGGTTCAAATGATACAGCTTAAATATCTTCAATTATTAAAGATCATTTAAAATGTTATTTTTATTTTTTATAATTGAAATGATGAATCAAATATGCACTCTGGGAATAGGGAAATGCATGCTCTCTGCAGTGGACCATGAATTCCTGTGCTGGGCATACAGCTGAACGTTAAAGATGATGCTATCCATTTTTTTCTGACTGTTTCACACAAGGTTCATATAATCAGGAGCTGAATTTAGGCCCCAGAATCCCCAGAACTACACTGTGCAGTAGCAGAAGCATGCTGAAATCACCTCCTTTGAAAAGTATGTGAATGGAAAAAAGGGGATTCTTTATTTCTGATACCAATCTGGAACATTTCTGAGCAAAAAAAAAACAAAATGCAATTTCTCTCCATCCACTAACACAGCGTGCTTTCATCCAACATGTTATACTCCAGATATATAATATGTAACTGTTTATGCCAAATCTCTCACCACAGGCCCATTACCCAGCTATCTGTATTCCAGGAGACGGGTAAACAGAGCATACCAGCTTAAACCCATGCCAGCTCTTTTGCATGTGCGGAAAAACACCCATGCGTTACTCTTTTCCGATGCTTGCACGATGACAGTAATCACACATAAAGTACCTATGAGAGATGACCTGGACAATTTCAAGTACAAGCTGTGTTTTACAGTAAGTAAGTAGTGAGGAGTAAACCTCGGTGACCTCACTTCTCTGCCTCTATCTCATATAATTTCATAGAAGTGACCTTTTCAGCCAAATGTAATGAAATGTATTACTGAATACTCCGTTCATATCATTGAATATATTATAAACATTCATACCATTGTGACCTAAATATCAAAAATCCATGTAAATGTGGAAAAAGATGCCTGGATGACAGTGTAAAAGTAATTATGGGTCGAATCTCTTGTGTTTATTTGTCTGCTGCATGCCTGAAACACTTTGACGAAGGAATGGGAGCTCTCTGTAATCTGCAAAATGTAAAGAACTGCACGGTGGATGAGAGGCAAAGCAGAGGTGCTAGCAGCATGAGATCTGTCTCTGGTTTCTTTATGGTGAATCTATGAGGTCCTGAGCAGATGCCAGAGTTTTTAATGCTGCTGTTTGGAATTCATTCTCACATGCTGCTTGAAATGCTGACCTTGGCGTTCTTTCACTGAAGAAAAAATTAAGAAGCATCACGCAAATGTGAAATTGTGTTCAAAACTGAAGCTTGAATAAGCCGTTCATGGTAATACAAAGAACAGAGATTCTGGGCAGCGGAGACGTCAGGGGCAAGTTCATTCCACCACTCAGGGGCATGGCAGCTAAAGTAGAAAGACCCTATAAACATGCTTAGATTTTAAGAAAGGGGTATGATAGTCATGCCAAGCGATGCTCCTTACCCAGATCACTTTAAATAAGACTGGTGAGTCCAAATGTTTGAGCAACATCAATGAAGACCCACATAAAAGCTTAAAAATAATATTAAAAAAGATTCTTTACCAGTATAAGAGCTGTTTGAAGGTTCTTTGAGCTTGTTCATGGCACTCACATATCCAAGCCTCATATCCAAGCCTAGTTTATCTTCTCATGGGGTGAAAAGTGAAGAAACTTCACGGACAGGATGCAGGGCAAACACACAGATAAACAGATTCTTTCACACTCGATGCCTGACGGTGGGAGGAAAACAAGGGTCCTGCCAGAAACCAATGCAGACTCAGGGAGAACATGCAAATGGCTCCCGAGCTGGGAATCAAACTCTTTGCTGGGAGAGGACACCCACACATAAAGATGAAGAAAGAACCACCTTTAAGGAACAGAAGTGGTTCTTCTGTGGTGTCACACAAAGAACCAGCACTTTCATTGTAAGGGTGTTGTTGTCTCTAAAGAGAACAAAAGTGTGGAAACCTTTTATCGTAAAGAAAGGTCCTTCTTCTTTCAAAAAGACACACCAAACTTTAGGCAAAAGAAAAATATATTATATACAATGCTGACCATGCTAATCTATAAGGTTTATAAACAGTGAACTCTGAGATTTTCCATTTCTGTGAAGCCCATATGAAGGTTATGGAGTGAGGAAAGAAAGTACGGACCTCCTGATGGATCTTCAGGGTCTTTGTAAGACCCTCAGACGCAGCTTTCAAGAAGCTCAAAAAAAAACAAAAAATCACAATGAGACTGAATCTCCACCGGCCATCTGCTCTGATTAAAGCCGGATGAGTTACAGCTAGTTCACCCTGATAGCAGGGCCTTTGGGTTCTTTGCAATTCAGAAGTTTGGCCCTTTGAACTGCGGCACGCTTCATGAAAGCTGGTGGCCCATTTGTACAGACTCACATCATTTTTCAACACATTATTATGCTGGTGCCCACATTGTCCTCTTTAAAAAACGGGACGTCCCGGGCAGGGAGGGGAGATGATGAGGGTTTGCAAAAAACTCATACGCAGCCCTCACCTATGGTGGGTGGAATACGCGAGGGGCCCCTCGGGGCAGGCGGCTCTGGCTCCTGGTGCCTGTAACCATAGAAAGTGCTCGTGGAAATGTGGACGGGAGTGTAATGTGACAGGAGGCCCAAGCGCGGCTTATATATTAATAATGAACAGATGCGGCTGAAATATGGCCCAAAATGCTTTTCAACTGATGGGGTTGAACAGCTTTGACTTATTTGTCTAATTTAAGAAGGAGATTTGATTATTTTTTTGAAGAATAAAACATTGTGTGACAGAAATAAAAAGAGAATATTTTATTGTTAAAGTGCCAAAGGCTTCTGGCACCTTGAAATGGTGTTATCAACCCACATTGTACTGATAAACGAAAAACATCTGAAATAAACCGTATTTTAATTTATCCTTTCACAGTAAATTCACTAAATAAAATCCATCTAAATTCACATATTACAGTTGATGATAGGAAAATAAAATAGAGAGATGATAGAAAAAGAACCTGAACGTTGGAAGACTTAAGAACTTAAACTGTGGAGATCTTTTGTTCTTCTAAACTGATTGAACAAGTGAAAGAATGGATGAAGGACTGTATAAATAGAAGAATGGGAGCTGTTACAAATTTTTTTCTTTTCAATCAAATATTTAACAAAACTTGAATTTTACTTTCAATTTATTTTCAGATGATGTGTTATTTTTTCCATTGCCTTGGTGCCTTCAGTCAACAACAAATCATTAAACAAACAAACAAACAAACAAATTAATATTGTCTTGGGGATCTCAGACCACGGCATCTTTTACCAGTTCTGCATTTTCTGAAAGTTTCTTGATTTATATTCGTTTTCCTTAATTTTCCTCATTTGTTTTCTATTTGAATGCATTTAAAATGAACTGTTAAATGCAAAGATAGTTTCTTTGCACAGACCAGAGCCTGAGTTTCTGAGAAAGATTTTCTTAAAACAAAAAAGGCTCAGTAGATAAGCTGAGCTCAGGAGAAACGCAATGCCTTAAACTGCAGTTTTCATTTTGATGAAACTTTAGAGAGGATTGTATTAGGGAAACACACTGCTCCATCACATGTGAGTCTCTCTCTCTCTCTCTCTCTCTCTCTCTCTCTCTCTCTCTCTCTCTCTCTCTCTCTCTCTCTAAATGCTTAAAGCGCCTACTAGTGGTCCTGTGTCTGTCACTGCTGGGCTGTTTGGGTGTGTCCCTCCTTATAAAAGCCCATTAAACTCATTCCATCCACATAAACAGCTGCAGGAAGGAGCTCTACTTTATGGCTCATTTATCAGCTTTTACCTTCAGCCCCGCCACTTCATACACACTCTGTGGTGCAGAAAGATGCCAAATAAAGACATGTCTCCTTATATAAACTGATAAACAGATAGGAGCGCGTTTTATTTCGTCATTGCTCTGGATGATTTTCAACCAAATCATGACTATTGAAAAAAACATGGTATAAAAAGCCACATTGTTCTCATGAGACAATAGCTATGGCATTACTACTACTATTAATGTAGTAATAATAATAATAATAATCATCATCATCATCATCATAACGAATAGTTCTTACTATTATTATTATTATTATTAGCAATAGTTGAAAAAGTATGATTGCTGTTAATACTGGTATAGTTTGATGTCGCCGTTATTATTATTATTATTATTATTATTATTATTATTATTATTATTATTACTATTATCATTATCATTTTTGTTTTTGTTGTTGTTGTTGTTGTTGTTATAGTTATTATTATTTGTTAAATCCAGCAGCTTGTTTTCACCACAGCTGAACCCTGATTTATTGATTTAAATGCTCACAATATTATTTTTTTTGGTGATCAATAAATAGGGGGAAAAATGCAGTTATTTAACTCCTCTTTTTGTAATTTTTTTCTGATTTTTTCCAGCTTTTTGATTGAAAAAATTATTATTTTTTTATTATTCCCGCTCTGATAAACCCCGCCCTCTTCACACTCCCGCGCCGCGACTGGCTGTCTGAAATTGCAGCATGTATTATATATTCATTGTTAAAACAAAACAAACAAGAAAAAATAGTGTTTTTAATTATTGTCTTAAAATGAGCCTATTTTTAATATATTTTATACAATTTTTCGCGTAATACATTTTTCTAAATCAGCAGAATTGCTCACTAGAACCACAGTAGAGCAGGTGCGGGGCGATTAAAGATTAGATTTTTATGTTATATATTTTTTTTATAATACTCTGTAGTTAAAGTACTAAAAATAGCGGCAAATATGGTACCAGGATAAAAAAAATAAAAATAATAATAATAATAATAATAATAATAATAAAACTGACGCTTTCACTTTCACTCGAGTTTTGATTGGGTGTGGGACAGGCCACGCCCCTTGTCAACTTATTGGTCAGAAGCGTCGGCTCGCCCCGCCCCCTCAGACACCCGGGGCGCTGCTAAAAGTGAGTGGAGTTTTAACGGCAGGAGAGCCGAGGAGGAGCTGCGGACTTTAAAACGCGCTTTCTCTCTGGGATTACTGCCGCTTTTACCGTCCACCTCCGTTTTTAACACCTTCTCACTCGTACGGAGCAACTTCATGCGGCCGATGGACGACCTGAGCACTTTTTAGAGCCAGAAAACGCACTTTTTTTGCCAAGAAGGACAGTAAAAGTTCAAGCAGAGACTGTTTTCACTGTGTCCTGAAGCTCGGGGACTTTTGGCACAGGAGACTTCTTTCATTTGACTTTTTTGCAATAACCATTGTTCTTTTGAACATTTTTGGAGCTCTGGCACATTTGCAGTGGACTTTGACCAAAAGAGAGAAAGAAAAGAGAGCGCAGCTGCAGAGAAAGCTGATTAGAGTTTTTATTCTAGGCGCTCCTTTATCAGTTTTTTGTTTTTCCTACAGTGAGTCAGTCTCTCTCTCTCTCTCTCTCTCTCTCTCTTCGCTTGTGCTTGTGTGCGTGTGTGTGTGTGTGTGTGTGTGTGTGTGTGTGGTGATGCACATCCCCGTAGACCCGGGCACCAGCAGACGCTTCACGCCGCCCTCCGCGTCGTTCTCGTGCGGCGGCATTAAGCTGGACGGCGGCGGCGGCGGCGCGAGCGCGGGGATGAGCGGCGCGCTCCCGGTGGCCGTGCGCGGGCGGGCGGAGGCGCGCTCGGTGGTGGACGTGCTGGCGGACCACGCCGGAGAGCTCGTGCGCACCGACAGCCCGAACTTCCTGTGCTCCGTGCTGCCCTCGCACTGGCGCTGCAACAAGACCCTGCCGGTGGCCTTCAAGGTGAGGCAGTCGCGCACTCTTCCTTCACTCTCCATCCATCCATCCGTCCTTCCGGAGCCCGAACTCTTTCTCCATCGCTCCCTTGCCTCTCCCTCCACCTCTCCACCCTCCTCTGCCCACCTTCCGTCCCCTCCTTTCACTCAGCTCCTCTCCTCCTTTCACTCTCATCCTCTCCTCTCCTCCTTACTCTCCCTTTACTACTTATCTTCTCTCCTTCATCCCAGAACACAAGCTCCTCTGTTTCTTCCCCTCCTTTTGTAGCCAGACCGTCTCCTGCCTCTTTTTCCCCCTCCTTCTCAGCCCTTGTCCCGCTGGTGCCCGTCCGAAACTTTTACTGCACACAATTTGGAGCTCGTCCTCTTGCTGCTGAAGAGATCGAAAGACTGTTTTGGGCAGATGATTCATTTCTTTAACAGAAAGAAAAAAGAAAAGATCTGTTCTTCTTATTCTTGCGATGGTGATTTTTTTTACTGTGATGATTATCATTAGTAGTAGTAGAATTAGTATTATGATGGTTAATTAATATTATATATTACTATCATTACTATTACTGCTGCTGTTATTAGAATATATTACAACAATAATAATAACAGGTGTGAGCGTGGTTTTCACTGTGGTTTGCAGATTAAAGTACATTATTATTATTATTATTATTATATACATAATAATAATAATAATTATGATTATTATTACAATGCAGTTAAATACAATAGAAATTGTTATAGTATTTGCATTACTGTTATTATGGTGGTGCTGATGGTGAGGAGAAGGAGGAGGATGTTCATTATTTCATTAGTAATGATAAAAAAGGAGGATCTCTATTATCATCTTTACTGGTAGAATAATTAATTATTATTACTATTATTATTGCGGTGATGATGATGATGATGATGACGTCGATTTTTATTATTAGTACAAGCTAATGTAATATCCTTATTATTATTATTACTAGTATTATTATTATTATAAGGGTAATTATTATTAGCAGAAGTGTTAGTATGTTAGTATGTATAATGATCATACATGATGCATTTGTAATTCTGTGTGTGTGTGTGTGTGTGTGTATCAGGTGGTGGCTCTGGGTGATGTGCCGGATGGGACCTTGGTCACCGTGATGGCCGGTAATGATGAGAATTACTCCGCCGAGCTGAGAAACGCCTCCGCCGTGATGAAGAACCAAGTCGCGCGCTTCAACGACCTGCGCTTCGTGGGCCGCAGCGGCAGAGGTACGCGCTCCTGTCAGCGCGCGCGCCCGCGCGGGGGGGAGTTTGGGCACCCAGTGAGGATTTTACTCCTCCATCAGCATCTGTCAGCATTTACTACTGACACAGCTCCGCACTGACTCGCCCGGCCAACATCATCATAATAATAATAATAATAATAATAATAATAATAATAATAACAATAATAATTAGCTGATACTACCGCCCTATATATGATGGTGTGTATTTTAACCACGTGACCTCTGTACGTTGAACACCGAGGGTGACTCATAAATAATTCACAATAACACTTATTTTTTGCACTTTTTTTTGTTTTTAATCTTTGATAAAATACAGATAAAAAAAAAACACACAAAAAACCCCTCAGGACACAGAGCCTCAGCCCCTACAATGTTCTGATAGATTTTCTACTGGGTACAGAAGCATCTGCCTTAATTTGTCTGACCTTTGGCAAAGTTTTGCTTCTATTTTGCAGTGAGATGTTTAGGGGGCTTTAAACACTTTAGTTTGTTTACACACCTTAACCCAGCCCACACCGTACATAGCTGAGATTCCTGTGCCTTCCCCGGCTCCCTCTTTCCCTCTTTATTAAACCAGTCACAGGCGGAGTGGAAAGTCTTTTAAACAGAAAAAAAATGAAAGTGCCTTTCATTTCTGTAGTGCATTACACACCCCCTTGCCACCCACACACCCACACACACACACACACACACACACATACACTATACATGTGCTTCTGGAAGAGAGAGAGAGAGGGAGGGAGGGAGGTTGGGATGGGAAAAGGGGGTCATAATGGAAAAGATTAATCTGGCCAATCAGTGAAATCCTACTCACTTCACTGTGTTGCATTCAAACAGGTGATTTGTATTTATGTGTCTTTGAATCAGGATTATTATGTGATCTGGATTTATTATATGTGTGTGTATATATATATATAATATATATATATATATAATTAATATATATTTATATATATATATATATATATATATATATATATATATATATATATATATATATAATATATATATATATATATATATATATATATATATATATATTAAATTTTATCCCATCAGCACAGAAATAAAACAGTTTCTTACCAATCCAAGTGTAATTCCTCACAAAGTCATGTGTTCTATATATCCATTAAACTGCAGTTCATATTTGTTCAAAGCACTTCGGATTAAATCCTCTCTTTATTCTTAGGTGGAATTGTCTCCTGAGGTGAATTTGAGCTTAAGTTAGATTTTAATAGATATTTAGAGAGGAAGTTCAGGTGACTGTCTACACATACAGAGACTCCCAGATAAAGTGTTCATAAGGTCCGCGAATTTGGAAGAATTGCTCGATTTAGGCTCGAATGTTCCAATTGGATCTGAAATTTGTTGTTTTTCCCCCATGTGTCTCCATAGATGTTTGGAGAGCCTGGCTGCTTTTCAGCAGGTCTGAAGCTTATCACACCACTAATGAGTGTGCACATGTTTTGAACATCAAGTCAGTTGGTCCCTCTATTCTCTGAAAGTTACTGCTGCACCCACACTACTGAAAGTTTCCCACTGCCTGAAGAGGATCAGGCCTGTGTCGTCGGCGTCATAGCTGACCAAAAGTATGTGACCTTTCAAACCACAAGAGGGGTGTGCTGTCTCATCGCTGAAGACAAAAGTATATGCAGAGGCACCTGATCACTAAAGAAGTGCCCAATAAAGGCACTTGTCCATACACTCTACCGTCTACAGTAGGCCTTGTTGTCAGGCAGGATCGTTTCTCTGTGTTCTCCCCTCCAGGCAAAAGTTTCACCCTGACCATCACTGTGTTTACCGGACCGCCCCAGGTGGCCACGTATCATCGCCAATCAAGTTACAGTGGATGTTACGAGGCAAGGCGTGAGTGTTCCCTTTTCTTTCTTGCTTTCTTACGCAAGCTGCCTTGCACTTTTGGAAAAGCTGGAGTGACAGAGTTTTCGGCTCTGCAGAGGATGTGCACTGGATGACTACACTGGGTTTTGGTGAAAATGCGATGGTGGTATTTTGGAAGCTTTTGTCCTGATTGGGTGTTGGAGTTAGCCAGATCTAACCTGTATTTTGGTCAGAGTTACCGGCTGAAAAGTGCATGAAGATAGAAACTAGTGTTCTGCACCGTGTGGTAGATTCCAGATATGTGATGTTTCCTGAATCCAGCAGCTTCTCTTGCAACAAATCCATCAATCATTGAGTCTTTGGTTTAAAATAAATGGACTTTCTAAGGTTTGGGGGATATTTTCAGTCAGGATCAGGCACTGCACTTGTCTAAGAGGGTTGAATTTCATTGAACTGGTTGTGATGTTTGGTTGATGAAGTATTGCCCAGATCCAGCAATCAGCCCTGATTTTTCAAAATGAGATTCTGAACCATTTACCAAAGGTGAAGCGCATTGATCAAGTGCCACAATAGAAAGGACATACCTTGGAAATGACACACGGCTATGAGTGCTGCCAGAGGAAAGTGATCTTTATCGTGTTGAGTCATAGATTAAGGCTTTTGGCAGTTGTAGAAAATGCCAGTGGGATGAATATGTCTCACCCAGCAATGTAAGCAGGAGGTGGAGCGTGTATGTGAAACATTCAGTTGGTAGCAGTGGGACCAATCAGATCCCGGTCCCACTCAAGCCAGTAGGGATCTCATAGGAACTGTGCAACATTGGATACCTCGGTAACGTAAGCCCACATGCTAAAATGGGCACGTCGTATTGCAGGGGTTATATTGAGGCGGTGATGTGCAAGGCTGAGGCAGTGAGGAGAGAGTCGGAGTTATTCTCAGAGTGCCCCCAGCTAAGAGATGCATGAGTCATTCGCTGATGATCCCCAGGAATGGAGTCACCGCATGCTCCCAAAACCGTAGCCCTCTTGCAGTGTCGCGTTCTGTGTCAAAATGTGTTTTGTGCACGGCCAGAAAAGTGGATGCTTGCTCGCCTCCACGTGAGTGTTGTTGGGCCCGTGTGTTAATAGATGACACATGCCGACCCTTTGTGGTCTGCAGGGCTGCCAACCTCAGACGTCTTAATAAGCCAAGCCTTTTCCTTATTAGACAGACCGCTTTGAGCCACAAAGTCAGTGAGGTCTCTGCCTCTGCGGCTGCGACTTTCCTCCGCAGGAGTCCAAACCGGCCTGACGCATGGGAAGTACTGACTTAACACTCTTCAGTGGTTCGTGGCGAAGTCTATAGGGCTAATGCAGGACTTGACCACAGAGCTTTTACCACCAGGACAGAGACAGACAATTAGAGACAGCTAGTCCTTATGGATATAGTCTGCATAGCAACTGTATACAGGTCTTTGTGCAGGTCGACTAAGTGGGCTGATGGAGGAATATGAACTTGCAGCTTTGTTTAAGTTTGCATGCAACACATGCTTGAGCTGTGCATATGTGTGTAAATATGCGTCCTCTCTCAGGCTCCTCCAAATGTCACGTCTTCTCTCAGGGCCTTGCGCTGGCACATGATTGTGCGCACAGAGGGCAATTTGTGTGTGTGCGTTGCATATATGCTCATGAATGTGATAAGTGTGTGTTATTCAGCTCTTTGAAATGGCGCTTTGATCAGCAGACCAATGCTCTATTGCCTTGATTAGCTTGGTTACAATATTTAGAGTGACTTCCTCAACACAATATGCAATGGATTTCTTGAGCAACACATCACCCGGCTTCTGGGGAAACAAAAATCTTACCGTAGCAACAAGATTTCCAAGCTCCATGGCATGTTATAGCGCTTGCATGGATTCTTTAAAGTAAGATGTGCATGAGAAACCCATTCCCTGAAGCACAAGGAAGGCTTGAATGTATTTGCTGCAGACTTTACAGCCATCATCAACTTGGTAATCATATTACAGAGTAAAGAAGAGGTTGATGTGCATGAAAGTTAAGATTTGGACACTTATGAAGTCTACATGTAGGGCGAAATGGATCACATGTACTTCCACCAAACTTCAGGAACAGATACTCTGTTTTTAGGGAAATGCACTCTTTATTACCAGATCCAAACTTCTGAATGTGCTGCTTTGTATCCACATGGTATACATTCTCCTGGCCTTCTGTGTTTCCTTGTCCATGCAATATTATGTCAGATGGAATGATGCAGGCTTGATGGTTGTCACAGTGCTGTGTTACCAGCTTGATTATTAACTCACTCTAACATCTAACAGGTTGGCACATAGAGACAATGTCACTCAATGCCTCAGGCCCCCTTAAATCTATATAATATAGTATATGTTAATATCATAATATGTAACTATATAATAATGAGCTGACTTCAATCAGAGCATGGCCAGAAGCCATTTTTCGGTATGTTCTTTGCGTGTGGGCGTATGTGTGTGTTAGAAAATAATCATTCTTTAGTTAGATGAGTCTCCTTGATTGTTATTTTCAGAAGAAGCCACACCCTGTTTCCTTTCAGGCAAGGGTTGTCTAAGGCCGTGAGTGTGTATGTGTGTGTGTGTGTGTCTAAATGTGTGAGTGCGCGGTACTTTGATAGTACTGCCAGGAGAATGGTGCCATATTAATGTTTACAGATTAAGTTGAGAAACCTGATGGACAGGACCGGTGCTCCCTGCGGCTTAATGCAGACCACAGACAAAAAACACTCATACGCACCAACATACACACACACACAAACACACACACACGCACACACACACACTCACAAATACACAATCCACAACAAAAACCACAATAAGCATACAGCAACACCTACGCATCCAGTGCACACCCTTTGCCTTCATGTGTAGAGAGCCAACCCCGCAATCAAGCGCACATAAACACCATTTCGCCGAAAAAGATCAGAAATATGGAGGAAAGTCAGCAGAAGCATGAGCCCAGGCAGATCTGGCACAGAGATATGTGGGACAATATCCGTATCGATAGACTATTATCTATCATTTGTTTGCGAGGATACTATGTCCCATACGTCATATTTACAAGCATCTATTTTGTAGTAGCACCTCTAAAACTAACCCCGACCTTAAACCACAGTGACCGAAAGGTCCTGAAACGAAACATGTAACTTTTGCTCGGTAGTGGCCCAGAAATGAGGTCACGTCCAAGCTTCCAAAACACACAAATGCATGCACCTCTCGCGGGTTTAAAAAAGAGATAAAAGGAGCAAGCATCTTTGCAGAAGGAGGTGTAAAAACCATGAGAAGAAGGTGCTGCAAGAAAAGGAGAACAAGAGCATAGCAGTGATGAAAGTGCTGAGACCCTCCCTGCTGAACAGACCACTTCTTGGTCCTCGCCCAGAATAATTCTCTCTCTCTCTCTCTCTCTCTCTCTCTCTCTCTCTCTCTCTCTCTCTCGCTCTCTCTCTCTCTCTCCCTCTCTCTCTCATATATACATCATATTTATTTCCCGATAAAGGGACATCCTGCGCCTCGACCCTCATGCATTAAAGGCTCATACGGGTCTCGTTAAGTCTCAGACTGAAACAACCAATAGCTGATTGAGCTGAGGTTGAAATGAAGCCCCCTAGAGCATCTGAATGGAGGATTAAACTGTAAACTCTGGCACAGAGGAAGTCAGCCTCATCTTAAAACATGAGGAATCGCTCGGTCGGACATTATTTCTGCAGATAAATAGTCTCTTTAAATCGGTAGTAATAATACTGTCCATTATCAGCCCAAAACACAACATCAGCGTTTGTTTCTCTTCCGACCTGTAGTCCCTTCACATTTTGGAGATCAGGTCACTAGGTGTGTCAATAAGGCTGAGCTTAGTGCAGAGATTCCAGGAAGAGGACAGAGGAGAGAGGAGCGATGAAGGATTTACCTCATTTGCATTTTGGCAGTGCTGGTGCAAGGTTTACAAACGGACTGAGAGCGCTATGCGCACTGTTTGTTCGGGTATATCACAATGTCCTGCACGTGTGTGTGTGTGTGTGTGTGTGTGTGTGTGTGTGTGTGTGTAAGACACCTGCCAGGTGTGTCCACCTGTAAAGTCTGCTACGCCCATGTCTCTTAAATCAATCCAATAGGCCTCCCTCTTTGATGTCCAAAAAGAGCAAAGGACCTTCAAAGGCAGACAGCCGTATCAATGAGAGAGAGAAAAGAGTCTAGAGCTGCTCTCTGTGTGTATTGTGTGTGTGTGTGTGTGTGTGTGTGTGTGTGAGAGAGAGAAACTGGTGAACTGCTATATTTTAAATGCAACCTGATACTAGTGTCACTCTGCTTTTTATTTTAAAATAGTTCTAATACCTTTTGCCTAATATTGGCCAGATGGATGCTATAGTCTGCTTCAACTCTGCTATAATTTTCGTTGTTTGTATGTAAGCAATCTTTTGTTTTGTCTGCAAGAATTGTTTGTGGTTAATGAAATCAAGCCTCAAGACCTAGATTTGAACAGTAAGCTTCCTCAGCAAACACTGCTTTTATATAGCGTTGAGTCTATACACAATATCTTATGATACATAGAATATTGACGTGTCCAGTGACGCTGTGTTAGGAGAAACACTACTGTGCATCATGCAGAGAGAGACAGAGGCAGTTATTAAACGGCTTACTTTATAAACTAATAAAAGAAAAACAAGTATGGTATGAACTGGATTCAATGTTTCTTAATGATTTGATCAACTCCAAACTCCCTTTTTTCTCTGCATAAATGCTTAAGAAGAACACATATGAAGCAAAGATCACTCTCTCTTACATTTTACATCTTTTTTTTAATGAGAGAATGTCGGAACAAAACCTCCTATCTCCATACAGCAGGATTAGAAGAGCATCTTTGATTTAGAATGGAAGTCTGTGCAGCAGTAACCATGCACCGTGTACGTTAGTCTATATATTTGCCCAAAAATCCTAAAAAAAGAAAGGCTGAAAAGGAGGTTATTTCAACTGCACAGATGAACAGCACTACGTAAACATTTCCAGGATGAACATCCTCTCGAGAAGCTTGCAGCTTGTCTCAGCGTGAGGCAACACCTCGGGAGAAGATGAACAGACCCTTGAATGAACAGAGGATTCCTTAGGGTTAGCACACACACTATCACGCTTTCATTGACACACACACACACACTGCGCGCACATACAGCCCCTGGTCGCCGTGGTGGCTCTGTGGGCACCGCAGAAGCCCATCATTGCCAGGGGGTGGCAGATGGCAGTGTGGCTGCCCTCCGTCTGTTGGCATATCATCTGCACAAAACACTTTTCCGTCCTCCTGCGTCCAGATGATGTAGTGATTCAGAAGAATCACACCTAGCACATAAATTATTATTATAACGTATACTTACCGCAGAGACACTTCACACATAAACACTTGACTATGTTGTTTTAGCAGTGTCAGCGTAAAGTCACATAAAGCTTCAAAATTGTAACTTTACAGAAGAGGGAACATTTTATTTAACTTCACTGTTAACAAGAACTGCAGTTTCATTGGACCAATCTATGCATCACTCCTTTTCTCACACCATGCGAAAGGAAAGCGAGAAAAGCGGTGAAACAAGGCCATGACTGATATTTAACTTTTTTTTAAGAGATTCAATTAGTTGCCAAAAGCTTAAAAAAAAAAAAAAAAAAAAAAAAGGGAGAAGCCTTCATTCATTAACAGGTGTTTCAAAAGTATTTCCAGTAGCTTCATATTTAATACCATTGCACTAAAACCATGTATGTCCAAAAATGTTAACATTCTTGACTTTTAATGTGAGCAATCATGCAAGCAGTTTTGCATCATTTCTTTCGGTCTGATCAGAAATTGAATAGGGACGCTTTCTGTTACAGTTTGTACTCATTATTATTATTATTATTAATTGTGTGTGCTGATAATATGATAACAAGAATCACAGTTTTTTTAGATGAAATGAAACTTGTTTCTGGATTAAAAAAATCAGATTTTGCATACATGTTGTAAATACTGTCTGGTTCCACCCCTAGTCCAGCCTTTTTTGCTCTATTAGTACACAGTAAACCCCACCTGAATTCAGACTACTCAGCATATTAGTCTTAAATATGTCTGACCAAGGAGCACACCTCTGGTCTCCACGTTTGTCTTCTTTCGCCCGTCATCCTTCAATGACCGTTTGCTTTTGACTTAGGATACTTTTTGTGTATTTATCATTTTATTTTATCATTCCCATGAGTCTAATACTTACATATTTTATATATATATATATATATATATATATATTACAATGAAATCGATGCTTCGTCTTTTCCAGTTTGTTCTTATTAATAATTGGGAAAAAGCGCAATAAGCCTACAGTAGGCACAGTGAGGGTAGAGGATGCAGGGAAGGAATTAGGCCACAAGACAAGGTGCTAAATGTTAAACAGCATATTGATGTTGACTCTGTTTTCTCATCATTTCTGCTTTTTTTTTTCAAGTTTTGATAAAATTTTTGATCATTTATGATAAGCAGAACATGCTGAGAAATGCAAAGAAAGAGATGAGAGATACTCTGGCAACTCAAACCACCAATGCTCACCCTTCCCATAATAGTTACACACAGATTTACTATCACACAATGAGGTTCGGCACTCAAACATACATATAATTTCTTTTATATTTTGCGGGGAGATCACCTTGCAGATGTGAAAATTGTGGTACCTGTCCAACTGACTTGTCTTTGGCATAGTGAGTAGATTTAATAAAAGGAACAAATGTTTTAGCGCTAAAGCATTTGTGCCTAAAGTGCAAAGTGCCTAAAGATTTAAGGTTCTAGATAAAGGGGTTCCAACCACTCAACGTTCAGCAATGAAACAAATCACCTGATCATCTGGAATCATCTGCCTGGTTCTTCACTGCTTCATGTCTTAAGTTAGGCGCTTTGTTCTGCTTGAAGGTTCAGGCGTAGATCACTGTGTGGATTAACCAACACAAAACTATCAAACTGCTCAGGTACAGAGACTGGACTGAAATGAGAGACAACAACACTGTCCTTCAGAAGATCTGAGAGAACTGCTCAGGTACAGAGACTGGACTGAGAATGAGGGAACAACAACACTGTCAGCTTCAGGAAGATCTGGAGAACTGCTCCAGGTACAGAGACTGGACTGAAAATGAGAACTAACAACACTGTCCTTCAGGAGAAGATCTGGAGAACTGCTCAGGTACAGAGACTGGACTGAAAATGAGAACAACAACTTGCTATTCTTCAGGAAGATCTGGAGAACTGCTCAGAAGTACAAGACTGGACTGAAAATGGGGGAACAACAACACTGTCCTTCAGAGAGAAGATCTGGGAAGAACTGCTCCCAGGTAAAGAGACTGGACTGAAAATGAGAGGCAACTACTGTCCTTCAGAAGATCTGCCAGAACTGCTCACATGTACAGGAACTGGACTGAAAATGAGAGACAACAACACTGTCCTTCAGGAAGATCTGGAGAACTGCTCAGGTTCAGAGACTGGACTGAAAATGCTATTTCATGGATTTTTCAGCCAGGTTGTTATAATACATTTTATAAAAGTGGATATTTCTGAAGATAGAAATGCTTGATGATCTATTACCAAAACATGAGTTCATAAAAACTGGTTCATTATTAATCCATTCTCCAAAGTTAGAGTTAAACAGCCTTGAGATCTGAGGTGCAGCCTTTGGATTTCTAGCAGCATGGTGCTTTATGACGTCTCTGCTATTAAAGCTGAATAATAATTCTCGACTCATCCTCTGAAATCCCCCTCATGTCCTGTTACAAAGGCTTTCCGGCACGCAAAGAGAAGATCAGAGGGAAAAAAATGACAGACACACACGCCTCCCTCGCTCTCGCTCTTTCTCTCCTTCATTCCCTGAACCTGTTTCCATGGGGAAGACAGGGCCCACTTTGTGTGTGAGCACTTCCTTGTTTAGGCTGAAGCAAGAGCACCATTAGAAGCTTTTCACTCTAATTCAGTAAAACATCGCTCACTTTAACAAGGATTTAAGCCCCATGACTTTACCAGCAGTGCTACTCCTGCAAAACAAACCGCATGAAGCGGGGCTTGGTAAGATGAGATTGATTGTGACAGAGAGGAGTAAGAAGAAAGAGAGAGAGAGAGGAGGCGAGAGAGAGAGAGAGAGAGAGAGAGAGAGAGAGAGAGAGAGAGAGAGAGAGAGAGGAATATTGGAATGGCCTAAATCAGCCAGCTGTTTATTTTTTCTGCCATTTTAAAGAGGAAAAATTCTGAAATAATGGATCTAGGGTGTGTGCCATGTGTGTGTGTGCGTGTGTGTGTGTGCATGTGTAGGTTTCCAGTAAAAGTCTGAGTCTGACATACGGAAAAAACGCCTGCTCATATATATATATATATATATATGCGAAGAAAACTTATAAAGCTATTAGCAATATAATCATAATTAATACTACATCCGATACATCTAATAATACGTCAGATATATCAAATACATCAGTATTACATCAGCTGTAATAATAATAATAATAACAATAATAATAATAAAACTAAATAATAAAATCTAATATGAAATAATTAATTAGTTAAAAATATTGATAAAATATATTTAGATATAAATTAAATAAATGTAAATTAAATATAATAAAATAAAATATATTCTATATGTATATACATACATATATATATATATATTCTACTTGTATTATATAGATACAATACATTCAACATACTATTACATTATGTATGTTGATGCATTTTACATATATAATATGTGATATATATATATATTCATATATATATGTGATATATATATATATATATATATATATATATATATATATATATATAATTGTTTTTAAATAAATAAATACATATATTCATATATGAAGAAATAAATATATTTCTGAACTAAAATGCATGTGACACTCACATACATGCTTGGCAGAAGCTTGTGAAGAAAAGAGTAGTGAGCTTTCACCACACAATTGTCACTTTGACCACCTACGCAACTGCTTTAATCACACTTTCCAGCACAAGGGAACTGATTTTGGATCAGTTTGCGCACTAGCATTCTAATTAGTACTATGAGTAAAAAAAAAAGGTCACACTGATCCAACAACGGTATTTTGAGTCATTTGACTGTGACACTTTTTGAAACATGTTGAGTATATGTCTGTGAGAGTAAGATCGAAACCTATTAAAGTCAAAAGCTACAGTGAGCATGTTGTTCAAACACTTATTCATAGTCTCAGTTCCCACGCTTTTAAACTAAAGGGGGGTGATGTCAATGGGGGGTAATGCACGTATACTCTTGCAAACCTGTGCACATTGGCCTGTAAACTTTACTCCCTGTCAAGGCAGCCTTTAGCAGTTTCACAGCTTGAAAAATTTTAGCGAAAGACGTGAGATGCAAAGCTCGCTTGCTGATCTCCAGCCTGACTGCAACCGAATTAGAATAAAGGGGTTTTTCACAACTCCAGCTGGGTTGAGTTTCGTTTTGAATCTTTTTGTCCATATTTGTTTTCAAAGCCATACCTTGACAAACAGTTTACATCATTCTGCGATTGCTCTAAATATAGTTTTTCACTGAAGCTACAAGGTTCATGTAGCTTTCCCAGGGACGTATGTATAGGACATCTTTCAAAAACCAACAAATTTCAAGATTTCGGTTTTCATCAGTATGTCATCAAGCATCCGAAAACACACGATGAAGTCTTTTTAGATTAAAATTCAATTGCCGATTGAGGAAAACGAATTTTAACAGTCCATTATTACTTGTTAGATGCATGTCTTCGTATCTTCACAACCATGTCTTCACTTGACAACAGCTGGAGATAAGAGGCTTTATACAGTGGATGGGTCACCAAATCACCCCCGCCATTTGGTGAGACGTTAAAAAATAGAATGGATATGCGGTGCCTAAATATCCCTCTGTATCTGATGCTTCCATAATACTAGGCTTGTGCTCTACTGGCCCACTTTGAGCTACAGCTGGTCGGGAGTTCAGGCAAGCAGCCAAAACCAGATGAAAAACAAGCTCACATATACACGCTCCTCCATGGACTCCCACTCTTCATGCTTATCCCACCCTCTACTCTTAAGCAGCACAAAGCATTGGTGATTGCTTATGTCTCTGTGTTGTTAAGGCTCCTTTGCCTTACCTGTTCAGACTTGTCCAGGTACAAAAAAAGAACATGAAAGGATCTAACATCACATCAATCATTGTAGAAAACAATATCAGGAGAACTTTACAGGGCTTCAGGATGATGGTCAGATGGATTAAGCATCCGTGGTCCCATGGAAATCATTGCTGGTTTGGATTAGAGGATTACTCGGGTCCTACAAGTGAAGATGTCAGAAGAGAGAGTATGTCCAAAAGTTTGTAGACCCTTTCAATGAGTCTATTAAAACCATTAACGGTATTAAAAGGGAGTCAGCAACACTCTGGGGAAGGCTGTACACTAGATGTCGGTGCATGACTACGAGGATCTGATTGTTTGAGATAAAAGAACATGATTGAGGTCAGGTACGGGTGTTAGAGGTTGTTTTTGGACAGCCAGTGCTACTGTGACTCATCCTAAATGTACTGCTGAAAAGCTCCATCACTTCACAGAGCTCAGCGCTCTACAGGCCAATGCCTAATAGTTGACACAACACAATAGTTTGCACAATTAGCCGTGGTGGCCTGATGCTCATTTGTAGCTGCATTAGATCAAAAATCAATCAGAAGTTACCGTATTTTCTCGTGTATAAGTCGCACCCCTGATTTGGCATTAAAATTTGGTCCAAAAGTTATTTTTGCGTGATAGCTTGACATCAAAAATATCTGTTTCCATTTACTTTTGCATATTTCAATACCTTCAGCTTACAACCTGCATCATAGCATGCCCTCTTTTTCTTGGTGCCAGTGGAAGACATTGTACATGACTGTCTATAATCACATAACTCAGAAATACTGGGATTTACGGTAAAATGTATTGAGCTGCTCCGTTCGCGATCGCTGGTTTAGGTATTCAAAATGGCGGCATGTGAATTTCCTGGATTGAAATTTGTGAAATGAAAGTGATTTTTTGTAGATTATGTTGAATGACACTTTCAGATTTTTACAGGTGAACGTAGTACTATGTATTTTACTTGATAGGAAAGCATCAAAACGTGTATTCGGTAATACTTTAGAGGATAATTGCCTGGAAATGTGAACGTTCATGGTCTCTATGCGGAAGTGTCCATCACTGAAGAAATTCTGTCTAAATCGCAGATTAATTCCCCGTGTACAGGTCGCACCCCCATTTTTATAGTGGACTTTGGTACAAATTTGTGCGACTTATACACGAGAAAATTCGGTAGTTTCGAGGGAGATTTTGCAAGTTATGTGTGCAGTTTATAGCAGTGGGTGGGATTTAAAGGCTGTGAATCCACCTATTAGAATGATGGTCAGCTGTCTTCTCACAAAGCTCACCGGCATTGACTCTGAAATTATGACCTAAAACAGGAATTTCTAAATGATTCTAGACATGAATGTGCAGTTCTAGTACACACCTCACATGGGGAGATTCTCTAAATGGCACTCTCGTATCTCGGGCGGAAAAAATCCTTCTTGAAAAGGTTCTAAAGCTGTTCTTCTTGCAGGTTGCAGGTAACACATTTTATTCATGAAGAAAAGATGCACATCCATGTTTATGTGTGCATGCGTCATACAGGATGTGCCCAGAAAACGGAAGGACATTGAGGTTTTTGAAGGGGCTCTGGCCCACTTTCATTTTATGTAAAGTTTAAATATAATTGAGTCAAGCTCATCGTTTGCATAAGATGTGCTGTTTTCGTTCTTATTGCTAACAGGAAAAGGAATGCAGGTGCAGCGCTCGCCCCAGATACGGAAATGTCTTCACCCTCCATGAGAGCAGAAGGTTTCCTTTCGAACAGCCCCCCCCACACGAGACAGAGAGATGGGGTAGAAACACTCAAGTCAAACATGAGAAAATGATGGCAGCAGACAGTGGTATTCATTTCTAACTCACAGTTAGTTTCGGTTTTTAGGAAGCGGCGAAATTTCAGATGTCACCATGATTTGATCTGGATATTTTGATTGAAAACTTGCGCTAATTATACAAATGGGACAAAAGGAACCATTCACTCAATACAGGCAAATAAATAAATCTGAATTTGATTCTAGCCACATGTCGAAGTGAAAGTGACTATTTGTCATTGTGAAACACGGCACGGCACACAGTGAGCCACAACCTCTGCTTTTTACCCATACACACACTATTTAAAGCGCATGGGGTGCAGTGACAGGGACGGTACCTTGCTTAAAGGCAACCTACTGGTCTGGGGTTCGAGCCCACAACCTTCCGATCACTAGACCTCCACCATTTCCTTCTGAGCATGGAAGCCACTTAGTTCTTATCTGGCTTTAAAACATTATATTTAATTATATTGGAACTATATATGGAACTGTCTTGCCCAGGGACCCAAAAGTGCCAGTGCTGGAGGGAGGATTATAATCTGCTGCTTCTTGCTTCTTATGGTCCGTAAGCATGTATCCTATCAGTAGACCACCACTGTTTTAGAGGTTTCCATGCTCCAGCATGTGCTCAGGCTTAAGTTCAGCTTCCTTCAACTTGCATGAAATCTTTCTTGGGGCAGTATCCTAGTGGATAGGGACCAGTGATCAGAAGGTCATGGGTTCAAGTCCAAGAGCAGTAGATTAGTCTAAGGTACCCTTGAGAAAGGTACCATCCCCATCACTGCTCCCCGGATGCTGGATATGGCTGCCCATATTGCCCATATATGGCTTAAATGCAGAGAAACATTTGAACGCTTGAACTGAAGTGGCTACAAAAGAGAAACACAAAAACGTGAAAGGCACAGTGGCATCCAGCGACCCAGACCACACCTCTGTGCAAGACCAGTAATGTGTCATTTCTTTGGCCGCCGAGTCCCAACACCAACCGCCTTCATTCCTCATATTTCTGAAAGGGCCACCCATATCAGCATGTCATGACCCGAGTGAGTAAATATGAATCTCGGCTGCTGGAACACGCAGCAGTCAAATCAGCGGGGCTCAAACAATCACTTATCTCTGACTTATTCAAAGAGTCAGTGAACCGAGTTAAACTCTTCATGCTCCGGCGCAGGTCCGATTCCAGCCTGTTTGAACACCTTTCAGCCCCATTTATAGACATTAATACAAATATTTATTAAGAGGCTGGGAGGGAACGGCGTCTGCTCATGGACAGCAGGTATCAAGTTCCAGCCCTGCCCTGTCCACACAAACATACACAATATACAATGCCAGTCGCAAGTCCTGCTCACCAGCTTGCAGTTTTGAATATTTCACAAAACTATGCAAAAACAAATTTGAACAGTGAGCAGAAAGTATTAAACAAACCGAAACTTTCGAAAGATACCAGGGATGATTTCCTTGAATACACACGCACATAAATATATAATTATACACCACAACTAAGTCCAAACATCCATAAACAAAATGCGTTCAGCAAGTCTGCTTCTGAAATAATATGATGAATTATGGGCAAAATTCCCAAATATTAATAGATTTTTTGTACTTTCATATTGACAAATATAGTCAGGATCAGAACTAATCCTTTCCAAAATAGTAACTTCACAGGAGCATGAAAAATATTCCTAGAAAGAAAAAAAAAAGATTCAGTATCCCAGTGAAAGGATTTTAAGATGCCTCTAAGATCTGATCGTGTCTTTTCTGTGCAAAACATCTTCACAGAATCTACACCTCTGAGCGAGAGAGAGAGCAAGAAAGAGAGAGGGAGCTAAAGAGGGAGAAAGAAAGAAAGAGACAGAGAGAGGGAGAAAGAAAGAGAGAGGGGGTATAGTGAGACAGAGGGAGTGAAAGAGGGAGAACGGGAGAGAGACAGAGAAAGAGAGACAGAGAGAAGAGAGAGGCAGGGCGAGAAAGAGAGAGAGAAAGAGGAAAGGAAGGAAATGAGGCATATCAGCTGGGTAATCGGTTTGGCGATGAGGGTGTAAAGTCTGTGAAAGGCCTCGTTTGAACGAAGGCTAAATTTGACGTTCTCACGTCATGCGATTGAGTTTAAGGGTCATTCAGACTAATGACAAGCTCTAACTTCAACTACATACTTAACACCTTATTCAGAGCCGCAAAGCCGACGCTATTTAAAGTCGCTTTCTGTTGGGCTGGAATTGGGTTTAGATGATAATCATCTGTGTGCAGGAATAAGAAGCATCCAAGAGGTAAAGCAAGCAGGGCCTAAAGAGAAAACCCCAAACTGTGCTGAACCTTCTGAGCCACCAGGACTGGAGTTAGAGGGACGGGATACCAGTCCTATTTCGGGACAAAACTCCTTCAATTACAGCTTTGTTTTGTTTTTGTTTTTGTTTTTTTGTTTTTTTTATCAGTAGAAATCCCTACTAAGGGTTAGAAATGGCTCCTTGTGTGTGTGTGTGTGCGTGTGTGTGTACGTGTGTGTGTGTGATGACTCCAGGCATGTATTGAGCGCTCTCCCTCGTGAACCCCTCCATTTGCCGTCTGTCTGTCCTGTGGTTATGATATCATGATGAGAAAAACGCTGCATTCTTCTCTAAGTGCCCCCCGCACACATCAAATATTCATACTGCCCAAACCGGGAGGGGCAGGAGGGGCAGGAGGGGCAAGGGCCTCGTCCAGCGCGGACTGATCAAGTTAAACCCTCCGTCTGACCGACACACGTTCCTGCTGCACAGGGTTCGAGCGTCACACATCGGTCTTTTAAACAGAAGAGTTTTAACCCCTTTCGAGCCCCTCGCTGTCATAGATGTCACCTCATTTGGGAGATTAATAACACACACACACACACACACACACACACACAGGTTACTTTAATGTTTATACTGCATACTGTTCATCCTCTCCCTCCTGACCTCTCTGAATCTCTCTTCTTTCCCCTTTCATTTGTTATATTCACTTCTTCCCCTTGTCTCTTTTATCTCTTTTTCCCCCTAGTTTCTCTCCCTTTGCTTTCTCACTTCTTTCTCTCTCTTTCTTGGTTTCCTCTCCCATTTCCCTTTTTCTTTCTTCTGTCCTCTGTTCTCACCTCACTCTATCTTCATCGATTTTCTCATTATTTTATCTTCTTCCGTGTGTTTCTTTTCTCACTCCCTTCTCACTCATTTCTCACCTCTCTTTCCTCTTGCCCTCTTCCTCTTTTTCTCCTCTGTCTTTCTCTATTTCTCTGCTTTTTGGCACTTTTTTCTTTTTTTCTCAGCCCCACCTCTCTACGTGCATATTCTTTTCTCTTTTTTCTATCTTCCTCTCTCTTTTTCTCAGCTTCCTCTCGCCACCCCTTCTTCTTTTCTAGCTCTCTCCCTCTCTTTCTCATCGTAATACATCCAAAAGCCATGGGCATACGTGGCTGACTGCACCTTGATCTTAAAAAGAGCGAGCGTGGCTTTGAAAAGGGAGGGAGCGGTAAAAAGAACAGATACATCACCCCGGGGGTAGAAGAACGAGGAGTGATATATTGCCCATGGGCGAGGGAGAGATGGGAGGATGCGCAAAATCCATATCAGGGCGTCCATTGCGCCCTCTGTATCAGTATAAAATATTCAAATATCTGCCCATTACTCTGCATTAAAAACCACAGAATGTTCACATGTTCCTCACACATCGCCCTGATAGTCACATTAAATGCCCCCCATTAGAGCACTGCATGTATGATGGAGTGTGTGTACATGATGGGGGCGGGGGGCAGACTCTGTGTGTGTGTGTGTGCGTGTGCGTGTGTGTGTCTGTGTGTGTGTGTGTGTCTTTGGCTGCAAGGAATCACTGTTATCACGTTTCTGGAGTGCAGTTCACTTTGGATTTTAAGCTCTGTGCACCCCTCCAACCCTCCCCTCTCACCAAAAGCGAAATTCTAATCTTATTTGTCTTTCTTTGATTGAACTTTTATCACAAAGTGCTGTCCAGGTGATACTCACCTACCCAGATCGATGAGCATGCTTACCCTGCTGTATTCTCCCTGGAAAACTTCCAAATTGGCCCTATGAAAAAAATAGCATTTTATAAGATTCTTTTTTTTCCCCGTCTTATTAAAAGGGGAAAACGATAGTGGTTTTTTTTTTTTACTATTTTGACCAATTCGACTGTGCCATCTGCAGGTCACAGAGTGAAGCTGGAGGACTCTCAGAAGATGCCCTTTTCTGACCGTCTGAGTGAGATGGAGCGTTTCCAGCGAGTGAGGATGAGCACCGGCAACGGCACTGCCCGCCCGGCCCACCAGCCCCATTACGGCTCCTCTACTGCAACCCAGTTAACAGGTATGCGTGTGTGTGTCTGTTTGTACACATACATGTAAATGTTTGTAAGAAATTAGGGCTGCAAGTTTTATTATTATTATTATTATTTATTTTTTATTATACTTTAACACATCAGTAATTGGCTAAATTGAGTTACTCAGGCGAAATGGCAAGACACTTACAGCAAAGTGCAGGTTGTGACATATAGTGGAGAGAATAAAGCCCACTATGGTTCAATAATTCAGTTCAGAAACCAATACTCAAGATATAAACTAAACGTGATTGAACCTCTGAAGGGACATTTTATCTTATATGGTGAAGATATTTAGCATTTTGTGCTGATTTATGGTGAAGTGTATAAAAGCAAAGTTCTGTCCCTGGATGCCCCATCTCTGCAGTGTGTGTGTATGTGTGTGTGTGTGTGTGTGTGCGTGTGAATGTGTGTGTGCGCGCACTCGGACAAGTGAGTCAGGTGAACTTGAGATACACAGAGAGACCACAGTCTTTGGAATCTCGCAACCATTCACTATATCTACACCCACGTCAGTCTTTCTGTCAAAGTGTGTGTGTGTGTGTGTGTGTGTGTGTGTGTGTGTGTGTGGTGATGGCGGGGATGATGTGTGTGTACATTCTCAGACATATGTAAAGACCTCTGAACGTGATGGCATGTCTGAAAACGAACAAGGAAACAAACATACAAATGCTATCTCTTGCTCTGTTTTCTCCTGATTTTCTCTTTCCACTCCCCTCTCTCTCTCTCTCTCTCTCTCTCTCTCTCTCTCTCTCTCTCTCTCGCTCTCTCTCTCTAACATACACATACACATAGCTCTTCTAGCACTTTTCACACCCTGCCCCTCCACCCACTCACTGGTTCTCATGCTGGGGCGAGTGAGTGTTTGTGTGAGTGTGTGTGTGTGTGTGTGTGTGTGTGTGTGTGTGTGTGTGTGTGTGTGTGTGTGTGTGTGTGTGTGTGCGCATTTAGGCAAGGTTGTCTTTGCATGTGTCATTTGTTTTGTTTATGTCACCATACCTTCAACGTTGATGCGTAGTCACCTAAAAAAACACGATACAGCTGAATTCATAAACGCAGCGGTCTTAAACAAACTTAAATAGCGTAGGGTTTAAAACAGTCTTGATTACAGTCTCAGATCCACTTCCTTGAGCAATATTTGAAGGAAATTTAGGGCAAATTTATAAAATTATAGATACATTTTCTTTTTTGTTCCTTTTTTGTAGAACCTGCTATCTGTAGTTGTTTTCATAGAAATTGTATTCATTTCTAGTAATTGATTCTAAAGGGATTTTCTGTTTCTGCACAAACTTTGCATAACGCTTTTTTATCCGTTTTTGTATTTACCTGACTGGATAGAAACTACTGACTACAATCATCTTATATACACTACTTTTTTTCTCTAAAACTGCTTTCTGAAACTCTTTCTATAGAAACTACTTCTTCTTGAGAAACTACAGCCTAGATCTATTCCTACAGGAACTGCTTAACTGGTTCTATAGAAACTGTTTATCTAAATCGATTCTACAGAAACATCTTTTAGTGATTGTATCTATAGAAATCTTTATTATTCTATAAATCCACTTTTTTCCCCCACTGCACACAGAATATAGGGTTCTAGTTTACTTTTTGTCTCACTTTTAAAGCTAGAACCATTATATTAATTGCATTTAAAGATTAAAAGTTCTTTTTGTCCACTTCTAAACATCAAATCTGCCCAATTATTACTTTCTTAGTAATTGGTAAATAAAAAAGTATTGGCAGAAATGAAAATAAGGTGCACTGCAACCTTAGCCTGTGCAACCTTAATGATCTTTTTACAGAAAACACCTCCAAAAATGAAAAAAATAAAATTAAATCTGGTACCAAACACTATAAAACCTTCAGCACTGGATCAACAGGCAGCGGGAAATAGTGTTCCAAGTGATATGTCACTGTGTGCAGTGGAAAAACATGAAATGTTTGAGCATATTTCCCAATTCTCCTCCCTGTAATCATTTATCCGTGAGTCAAGAATGACGAAAGATGCTGAGAGACCAGACACAATAGCACTTGCGGGCACAAATAAGGCAGAAATTTCTTTTAGCATGTTTCAGACTGATTACATGTCAAGTCAGCATCCGTGCATTGGATGGTATGGTTCACATTTCTAAACATGAAGATGTCTTCTGTTCAGACACATGGGATGTGGAGTTTTTGCATGCAGGGCGATATTACGAAGGAAGGAAATTAACACTGTGCAAGCATCTGCAGATCCGTTTCAGCATTTCGGCGCAACGATGACTCTTTAACCCATATTTGTACAGATATTTACACATGTGCCGCCTGCATGATATCCTTAATTTGAAGAGAAACAAGTGAACATGGCGTACTGCACAACACTCAGTGATCCAGATGAAATGCATCCTCTACATTTGTTCCATTCACACCATGCAGCAGTAGGCAACCTGATCTAGCACCCGGGGAGTAGTGATGGGGACCGTACCTTGCTCAGCAGGCCAGCAGTGTGCACAAGTTGGTGTGAGGTTGTAGCTGGAGGGGGTAAAGCAAAATCAAACCTCAACAGAGCTACTGGCAGCTTATGCAATGGCATTCCTGGTGCTCAGAATATGGATTAATATGAACATTACTTTCTTTGTAAGACCGGTAGCGAAAGCAACCATGGGCCTGAAAGAAAATGGAACTACACTCAATTTGTTTTACCTGGAAGAAGCTCATTTACAGCGTCTCCAAAGACATTCACACACCTACGTAGGGCACGATGATGTGCTTAACCTCTGTGTTTGCTTCTGCATGATACAATGATTTGTCATCTATCATCAGCTAGATGTAATTAGATGGCCTCTTGTCTAGCCTGGCTGTTGCAATATGTTTTCCGTGTGTGTGTGTGCATGTGTGTGTGTTTGAGAGCTGCGATTTATGTCAACACCCACCGTGTAGTTAATGCCACTTGCTTCATCTCGTTGGCTAAGAAGTTGGCTTTGTTGGCGTCTGGAGGCGGGTTTCGGTGCCATAATCCATACGGCATAAATATATATCCATAGCCCGTGCTTATGCAGTCTAGTCAAAGCATGAGACACAGTCTCTCCCACGCACAGGACACATATTGTCTTGTTATTGGTCGGTCACTATCAGGATGTTGGAGCTGAAAATGTCTTTGTATCAGCTGTCTTCAGATTTTTTGACTGATACAGTACACTACACTACCACACAGACACACACTCAGCCACCCACACACATAAATACAAACACACACCCCCACACACACAACACACTGTCGTGCCAGTGGAGCTGGCAGACAGACAGGCTAATTAAGTGTTCATTAGCAGACATGCAGCGGCATGACTCAGAGTCAGAGAGAGAGAGAGAGAGAGAGAGAGAGAGAGAGAGAGAGAGAGAGAGAGAGAGATTGAGAGAGAGAAAAAACAAAAAAGGACCAATTTGACAAGAGAGAGGGGGGGGAGAATAGATAAAGGGACAGATGTGTAGAGGGGTAAAGAGACAAAAGAAAGAGTGAAAGAGAGGATGACGGTTGGACAAAAGAGAGGGAGGTGTGTGTGCATGCGCTGGAAAGGAAAGAAAGCAGATCATTATCGGTGTGTGGTTTTAACCCATGCAGTCAAGCACATCCCACACACCACCAAATCAGCTACAAAACTGTTACTCTGCCTGCCTCAGGTGTGTGTGTGTGTGTGTGTGTGTGTGTGTGTCTCTCTCTTAATTATCTCTTATCTAGGTCTTTACACACCCCTATGCTCACACACACACACGCACACACACATACACACACACACACACACACACACACACACACACAGACACATAGTCTTGTTTGTGTGCATTAGGCCCCTAAACTGTCATAAGGATTACATTAAACAGTTATACACACGCACACACACACACACACACACACACACACACACAGAAAAAAAACAAAAGAACACCAGATATCAGTCACAGAGAAGTTTGGATTGAAATGCTCTTTGTAAAGAAAGTGGTGATGATGGGAACCGTGGAATCAAGAATACAATGTAACCTTTTATGTAGTTTTTCTTTTGATCTGTCTTCTTTATTTAACTACTTTTCTAAACCATCTCCAGCATAAGGCAGTGCGATCATAAATACTTCATGGAATAGCTTTCTGCGAGGGTGGTCTCTAGATGTCTGGTTCAGACAGTTCTTTAAAAAGGAGCATTTTACACCAAATTGCACTAAATGACTTTAGTTCAGATCTATGGATTTACTCACTGGAACCTCCGCAAACTCTCAATCAAACATACAATTCCTAACTTTCTCTTTCTACTGCTGCAGACTAAAATACTAAAACAAGAAAGAAAAGGTAGGGTCTAACTTTTTCTTTATCTGTAACAGCATTTTCAGGTCCAAACCGGAGAGTTAAACATGCAGAACGGGCCAGTACGGCAGTAAAAATTGTATTTTATCCCTCTAAACGCAGTGAGATCTAAGGCGAGCATTTAATCGGAAAACTGGCAATTGCACTGTGAACAAAGTGTGTGTCAGCAAAAGAATCCATTGAGTGTAGACCCAGACTGTGTCGTATTTTATGTGAAAAGTTCTGCGTAACTCCCAGGCATTTGATGAGCTGGCAATTAGCTGCCACACAAACTCGTGTTAGTTGGAGAAAAAAAGAACATCTCCTGGGGGCTGAACTCTGCGTCTGTGCGGTTTGTTACAGATCCCATTTGGCGACGCCACAATCAGTAGGGTGCTTGTTTAGTTCCTGAAGCATAGCAAAGGCCTTTTTCTAAGAAGCTCTGAAAGACTGGGCAGGACATGGTCATTTATGTGGTCTTTTTGTAGTGATGATGCTGACCAGATGTCAGACTACTTCAGCCTGACGCTCTTATTCCAGGAAGCCCTCTGTCTGTAACGATGGCGATCCATCAGCCAGCAAGGTGATTAACAACCCGGGACCCCCTGCCAATCACAATGCTGGTGAACAGCAGTGTCTGTTAGTTCAGAGAAGTAACGTTCTCCTGCAAGTGTGTTGAGACCTTGATTCTGAAAAGACATGTTCAAGTGTCAGAGGAAAAATAAGCCTACCTTACTCTCCATATTTTAATAAGTGGTGACTAAACTAATAGGTGAAAATGGTTGATTTTTTTTTTATGAATAATAAAATAATTGTTATGAAAAATGTTATGTGGAAATGCCCTTCAATAATAATAATAATAATAATAATGATAATAATAATACTGCGATGGGCTGGCGACCTGTCCAGGGTGCGTCCCCTGTCCTCGCCCTGTGTGCGCTGGGTTGGACACCAGCACTCCCCCGCGACCCCGTTTGGGTCAAGCGGCAGATAATGGATGGATGGATAATAATAATAATAATAATGATGCCATATTAAGACAGTAATAAGACAGGAATAAGTCATGTTTACACATTTTTTTGCCAAAAAAAAAAAAAAAAAACCCAAGTGAAGTGATTTTCTGTTATTTTTACTGCTTTCTTGTGGCTTATCTTCCCACAAAGCGGCTTTCTCTGAATCTTAGCACTACGAATCGGTATTGCAGAAAACATGGCAAGTTCTGCTGATAAAGATCAAACTTCGACAGCGTCTGGATTTGGATGAAGGGATGGATCTGTTTAATTGCTCCAGGAATTGAGCCCGCGCTCACTGATAACATCATCCAGGAGTCCCAGACAAGAAGAAAATCAGCCCTTAATTACCCTATGAGACTGCAATAAATATCATTTTTGCGGTTTTTGTCTTCAGTCTGGTGTCTGCAGTTTGCTCCTTTAGGTGCTAATGCTGAGGCTTTTTCTATTTTTATAGGTCATATGCACCTTAAAAGCCATAAAGAGTCAGAAACCAAATAATCAAGTATGATTGAGCATTCTTCACTACTTTTTGAGACAATTGTGGGATGATCATGAATATAAGCTTTTAATTCCCATTAAAATCATCAGCTTTATACGTCAAATAACCCAACGTTCCTGTGAGAATTTGAGTTGAGTGAGAGCAACAGTGCTTTCTGAATCATTCAGCCTGGATCGGTGCACAAGGCCATGGTTTTATTTTGAATCAGAGATCACACACACACACACACACACACACACACACAAACTTGTGCTCTAAGGCTCCTACTCACACAAATGGCCACCACGTGCCATGCTTAATGACACTTAAACAGGCGCAAAAGCACATCCTGAAGTCGACACATACGCCAGCACGTGGAGCGGCAGCCTTTAATAACAGTGCTAATCTGCAGGGCTGCTATTGACCCTGTCCATCAGCCAATCAAAATATTTGAAGGAAATGTTTATTTTCTTACAGCAATGGCAGCAGCCGCTGCCTCCGCTCTGAATAAGGCCTTTATACGCAAGAATTTACCATTGTGCAGAGAAAACCGGAGAGAGAGAGAGAGAGAGAGAGCGAGAGAAAGAAATATCACCGTGTTGGACTTTTCACCGAGGCCGAATGTTTGTGCTAAACTGTTAAATTGTATTGCTATTTCTGTTTCTTTGCACTAGAAGCCTGTAGGCCGGACACTATAGATGCCAGACGGTGATTTTATTGCTAAATATTGAGATTATTCATGGCTTTGCAATGCAACAGTTACAGTTTTCCTTCTTTAAGAATGGATCTTGATGCATTTTGCATGTCAATGACTAACTTTCTTAGCTCTATTATTCTTTCCAACAACAAGAACTTGAGACACACACTTCTGCAGCCTGAATTTCTTAAATATATTTGTTCATTATGTCTTCTGAATGCTTTTCTGTTCCACGTTTTAAAGAAAAATACTGTAAAACAGCAGTGAAAATATAACTTTGAAGATCTAACTATGATAGGCTAGCGATGATAGGCTTGCATGCACCTTTCTTCCATTGAAATACTTAAAAATAAAAGTTTTAGGTTAAATGTTTTAGGTTTCAGGCATAAAAAATTATAGTCATTATCATTTATTTAATAGTATTTATACGTATGTGAAGCATTAAACAAACAAAAAAAAAACTAATTGTTTGTACTTTGAATAATTCTGATTTTTTTTTGTGTAATGTCACTTTATTTTTTATTTTGATATATTTTTAACTATATTTTAGATCATTTTCAAATTGAATTATGCTGAAATGTTGAAAACTCATTGGAATTACTCCTTAAGGCCATTTAAACTATTGAAATAAATTAATTAAATGTATGAAAGTAATAGTGAAGGACCAAATTAAGTAAAAAATAACGAGTAAAATTGATCATTTTGATTATGCGTTATAATGAAGGCTCTAATTCATTAAAAAAGGAACTGGTTAATATCTTGATTATGAATATCAGTGAAGGGTCCAATTAACTCAATATACGGATAAATTACTTTGATTAAAATCAATTGTAAAGAATCTAATCAACAAAAAACTATTGATTTATTACTTGATTATGATTATGATCAATAACAAGGGCTCTAATAGTGATCCGAAGTCCCAGAATTCCCCATTGCTGCTTCCTGTGAATGCTCTCCGCTGCCTTAATTCCCATTCATCTCATCTGGGGCTGCGATTGCTCGAGACATCTGGTTATTTTATTATACTGTGGTCTCCTGCAACATTCATATCACGCTGGTTAATATTGTTGTAACTATTAACAATGAAATACTGTATTGTGCAGCACCAGTGTGTGTGTGTGTGTGTGTGTGTGTGTGTAATGGTTCACCACAGTGTCCGTGGTACGTGATGGTTGGTTTATAAGAACCAACCCATGTCAGACCAAGAGCAAACAGGCTTTATTTGCATGTCAAATTGGCAGTTCAGTGTGGCATGCTCAGTGAGTGTGAATTAGACACACACACACACACACACACACACACACACACACACATGCACACAGCAATCAACTGGACTGGACTGGAAGTGTCCAGTGTTCAGGTGATGCTGCAATGCTGTGCTAATATATCAGCATCAGCCTTCAAATACCACGTCTGCACCCTTGCAAAAAAAAAAAAAATCTAATTTTGAAATAATTCCATTCTCCGATCACAATGGCTGCAGTTTTGATCATATTCTACATGATGCAATACTGATATTATTTAATTGCAAGAGTTTCTTTGGCAGAGCTTTGGAACTGATTGATATTTGGTCAAAAAAGATTACAGAAAAGAGTCGCATTTCAGTTGCAATGCTGGGTAAATACATTTAGTTAGATATATTTACATTTGCAGCATTTAGCAGACACTCTTATCCAGAGCGAATTACAATTCCTGATTACAGGGACAAAACCTGCGACCTCTTGGTCAATAGGCGAGTCAAAATTTTGTAAAATTAGATTAAAAACGTCATGCTCAAATGGAAATAATAAACGATGTTGCTCTATCCTTTGCCAGAACCCTAAGAAAAAGGGAGGGAGAGAGATTTTAACAAACAAAATGGGGAAAAAAGCCTTAGACGTTAAGTTTCAGTTGATTGAACCTCAGATAACAGGTAACCTTGAGTCATTTCCAGCCCCCTGAGTAAAGACAATCACATAGATACTGACTTTCACAAGATGACTTGCCAGCCTGTGGGATAGTGGTGAAAACATCAGCCTTTTTTAGCCCCGAATTTCATTTCACGGTAAAACAAAACCT
>CM029367.1:4231223-4338723 GCA_017165825.1 Hepsetus odoe
TTACTCCACACATACATTCTTGTGACTGTTTATGTACACAATAAATGTATTTTAAGCTGAGCTTTGTAAATAATGTAGTAATTAATTAGTTAATTGGTTAATTGGTTTACTTCTTAAATGAACATCATAAATGAATCGGCTTCGATCATTCAAGCATATCATATGCACAGACTTCCAACCAATTGTAAATAAAGGTGTTCATACAAGTACATGCAAACTCACACAGGCTTGCAGTCACTCTGTTTACTCACCTACACACCTCTCACTCTCACACACTCATGCATACACACACTCACACACACACACATGCACAGCTCAGCTGGCACTTTTTTCCATCCCTGTAGCAGTTCAGCCAGCTTGCCCTTCCTGTTCCCGCAAACCCCACATCCAAGCCAAACCTACAGCTGAGTCATGCCCCTTCAACACACACACACACACACACACATACACATTCTCCTGAGTCAAAGAAATGGACAGATAAAGCAGAAACATCTGCAGCGAAGCCCTTTTTCTCGCAAACTGACAACAAAATCCAGATTTAAAGCTGCAAACTGGAGCCACAGCAATATTCTGGCATCTCGATCAGGTGACCTCTCCACCTTTATCTGGAGAGTCACTAAGGCCTGCGTGGTCACATGGCATTACAACCTCACACCTTTTTTGGACATCTTTTAGTGTGGACGGGTGGGAGGCGGTGATGGTCATTTGCATCCGACACGATGTGCCATTTCGCCGAGGTGCCAGTATAAACACTCGAGGTGTATCTTCAGTCATTTGCCTCATCTGCCCTCTTGCTCGTGTAAATGATCCACCTACAGTTGAAATCCCAACCGTGAGGAAACTGGAACAAATAATCTGAAGCTGCTGAACAGCCAGATAAGTCGGATAACAGCAGCTCACTTTAAGGGATCTTGCCATTTTCTTGTGTAGGAATTTCTTTTCATGCAGTCCACTTTTAACGTTCCTGTGGGTTTTTGGACAAAAAATGCTCAGAATTTCTTTGGACCATTTTCCTAGCCTCTCTTTTCAAAAGATAAAGGGAGGAGGGTATGTATCAATCATATTTGCGGAGTTTTAGCAAGATTTTAAATCATTTTCTTTCATTCATTCTTCACGTCTTGGAAAAATGCAAATGAACTGACCCTGAAAATCTTTTCGGAGCCATAAATCTTGAGAAGAATTTAATCCAGATCCAAATCCATGTGTCCAGATTAGATGACCCTATTGGTTAATCAGGTGAGAACATCAAGGAACCAGGCATGGGTCTTACCCTGAAAGGCCTCTACCAAGTTACCGCAGGTTTGCAATTCTTGGCGGCAGCCCACATTGTCTTCATGTCTTCATTGCTCAAAGCAGACAAACCTGAGCTAAATTTGTGCAATCTCAGTCTTGGAGATCCTGTTTCTTAAAAAGAAAAAGTCTTAATTTTATTCTCACTTACAAAAGGGTCCGTAGTAGGATTTTGCTTTGGGCTCTTTAAAAGGCATGGAGGATGTTAAACGTGTCCATCAAGAAAAACATTTTCTCTGTTGTCTGTTCTGAACCTTCAACCGCCTCAAACGAGCCCTTGAAAGAGGGAAATTTAAAAAGTGATTTAAAAGTTCCTCTTAATATGAAAAGTTTATGCAGTTAAATGTCTCAAATGCATTTAGCATCCACTAGTGCTTTTGAAAAAGTTTTAGCTGCACTCAGTAATTATATGCAATTTTTCACTGTTAAGTCAATATTAACTACTATAAAATCTCATATAAATAATCAGATTTGATTTATAAGCTTTTAATTTTTGTATCTTTTTTTAATAAAATTACTTTTATTCCCCTCAGTTTAGACGATCATCAGCCTTCTAGCCATATCTTGATTTGACCAAGCTGGGAGGGTAAAGCTGGCATGCACCCAGGCTTAGATGGACCAGAGATCAAATCTAAGATGTTCTGATAATAAACCCAACACTTAGACAGTTGCAACACCCAGCGTTGAGCAATGAAGGGAGATTTCTATGGTTGCTATGACAAAATCTGCAGAATGTTTTAAAATGTGATTTTATGAACAGGATGCTTTTTTTTTTTTGTAATTAATTCTGATTTCTCACAAAGGAATGGTTGGCTTGTGCAAACAAAAGGAAGTGTAGCTGGTGTTTCTGAAAGGCCACACTGCTGTGTGAAGTGGTATACAGTAAAACGTCTAGTGTCGCGTGTGGTAATAGAGGTCTCAGAGTGGACAAAATCCATGACTGCTTATCTTGATTTTCTTCTCTCTCTCTCTTTCTCTCTCGATCACCCTCTCCTACCTGCTTGCATAGTTTTTTTTTTGGTTTTTTTTTTTCCCGTGGCCCACAGGTGCAATCCATCATGGTTTGCATTCCCATCTTGCAAACAAACATTTTCACAGGTGAGCTCCAGGATTTGCATCCTCACCAGCAAATGGGTGCCAACATATACGCACACAGCGCACACACTGAAGGCAAATGAGTTAAACCTCTGTGCCGAGCTGGGTTACACGCTTCACTGTGGCCTAGTGGAACCCTGGGAATAAGACAGCTCCCTGTGGTGGGGCATGCACAAAACACACACACACACACACACACACACACACACACACACACTCACAAACAGAAGCATAACAGCATAAGCCTGGAGAGTGGTATTTCAACAAGCATGAGGATGAGAAGAAGACATAAATGAAAGTCAGACGCCTATGCCAGACAGACTCTGGGGTTTATCTACTTTATTTTTCTCCCCCTATTTCTCTTTTTCTGAGTCAACATATTTTAGTAGGGAGTAATGGAGATCATGTGTGGGGAGGGATCTCGCCACTGCACTGCACACACACACACACACACACACACACACACACACACACACACACACACACACACCGGAAGAGCATTTAATAGCAATGCTCTCTTTGTTTACTGTCCAATGCACAAATGCAAGAAACCTCTCTGCACGCCTCCTTGCTGTTGGTGTCTTGTGGTCGGTGGCAGACAGAGGAGAGGAGAGACTGAAGGAAGAGATAAAACAGGCTTAGTTCTGCTTGTTTAACCTGCTGAAATGCAGGATCCCCATCAGGCCTCTAGAGGAGGCTAAAATGCATGTGTGTGTATTTGTGCAGTGTTTCTGGCCCTTTGCCAAGCTGTGTGATGACACCTCGGACTGGTGTCCAGTTGTTGGTTTAGTTAAGTCTGTCTGTTGAAGGCGTGTCTGCTGTTTCTCATTAATCTTGCATGGTGTCCTGGCATGAGCACCTAAAGTGAGGAAGGAGACTACTCACACTTCCTGATCTATATTTAACCGAAAGAACGAGAGTGACAGAGAGAGAGAGAGAGAGAGAGAGAGAGAGAGAGAGAGAGAGAGAGAGGCTCATAATTATGATTAAAAGAACAGCAGCATCTACACTACTGTGCAAAAGTCTTCAGCCATCCCATTGTATCTTCATATTTTGCTTCCAAAGAACCAGACTGTCTTCCATTTTTCATCAAGGAACAGTTTTTGTCTCATTTTCAGTCCAGTCTCTGTACCTGAGCAGTTTGATTGTTTTGTGTTGGTTAATCCACACAGTGATCTTCGTCCGAGCCTTCAAGCAGAACAAAGTGTCTAACTTAAGACATTCTTCACAAGCAGTGAAGAAACAGGTGCAGATGATTCCAGATGATCAGGTGATTAGTTTACTGCTGATGCAGAACACCGAGTGGCTGGAACCCCTTTATCTGGAACTTTGAATCTCCATGCACGTCGCAGCCTGTCTTAGTAAAACATTTGCTCTCATTGCTTTTTATGTAATTTATTCAACATGACAGGTTGACAGGCATAAAATTGCATTTTTGCAGCAACAAGGTAACTATTTTGAAAAGTTCAAACACAGCTAGACTATTTTATGAGTGCTTTTCAGTGGGGCAGTGGTGGCCTAGTGGTTAGGAACTAGGACCCAGGATCAGAAGGTGATGGGTTCAAATTCCAGAACAATAGTTTGCCCTAAGGTATCGCCCCCATCACTGCTCCCTGGGTGCTTTCAATAGCTGCCCCCTGCTGCATGTGTGTATGGGTAAAAATCTGAGATGTAATTTGTGTGCTGTGTTTCACAATGACAAAAATAGTCACTTTCACTTTTCATTCTCTTTAGATTGGTTATGTTACTGACACTTGTGGAATAGCTCTGTTCTGATTGGTTGCTCTAAACTATGCCTTATTTTTGAAGCAGCTTGGGCTGAAATTGTATGCCTGTGATACTGTACGCTGAATGGCCATCTTCTGAAACTGTATTCATGGTTGTGACATCACATGAATTCAGTGAAGATTTTTTTTTTCCACCTTACCTTAAATATATTGAATGTGTGAGATACAGCACTAGGAATTTTTCAGCAAATGACATTAGTTGCATCCATAGAAGCAAGAATTTTGTTGCTCACCCTACTTGCACTCGAAGTGGCGAGCACACTACAGAGGCACTCGATCTGAGACAGGTAGAGGGAGAGAGAGAGCAAGAGAAATGCTAAGAGGGAAAACAGGAATGAGTTTTTTTTTGAAGGTCCGCTAGGAATTAGCGGAGCCCAAATCAGCCACAGCTGAAAGCTCTGCTCCCGGCCGGCAGGAACCAGATATGGGCCCCTTCCCCAGCGCCGCCGCCTCCGTCGTCTGTGAAAAGAAAGAGCGGCCTTCAGCCTCTCCCCTCCACCCCTCCTCTTCAGTGAGAGAAAGAGCGACAGCAAAACATGTTCTGCTGAGCAAAAAAAGGGGGGAAAAACTGTGGAAATTACGAAGGAACTGTCTCGTTTTTCCCCTCTCTGTTTCTCTTCTGCTTCAAATGGACTCAGTGCCCCAGAGGGTGGGGGTATGGGGTGGGGGTTATTTCAATGAGGCGGTGGCACGCAAAGCCCGGCATCCTCCCCCCCTCAGGGCACTGGCATGCCAAAGCGTGCTTGCTAGCATAAAGTTGCTGTGCAATCCCAGCATGCACCGTAATTGTGTGTGCACAAATAAATAAATAAATAAATAAATAGCCTTGAAAATGCAACAACCTGACAAGCATACAAGTCACATCCATGTGCAAGTTTGTGTGTTTGTGTGTGTGTGTGTGTGTGTGTGTATGTATGTGTGTGTGTGTATACACAAGTCTGTATGTTCCATATATACAGGTACAATAGATTTTATGTCACATCTGTTCTTAGCTAGCTGCATCAGGCCGGTCTGAAATCCAAACCAAATTTAGACTTAAAATGCTGGACTTTCATCACACCCTTCCATGGTTGCCATAGCAACTCCCTTCTGCTGATCTTGCAGAATCACATGGTGTAAAATTTCCTATGTCATATAAACTCATAATGGCCATGCTCAGGCAGAATATCGAGCCAATGGATGGGAACATATGTTCAGGTCACAGATGCAAGTTGTAGCCTCAGACTAATCGTACCTGAGCCAATGACATGCCTCTATGGTCTTATGTGAACATTTAATTTACATGTGATTGACGTCTTTACACACCTGATCAGATTGCATTTCTGTTGTTGATTTATTACAACTTTGTTTACCTTTACTTAACACTTAAAATCTATTAATTTAATATTAAAATATGAAAGAATTGAATTGGTTTATTTATTCATTTTATGTTTTATAGATTTTTAACCCATTAGGAAAAATGGAAACAATGCATTACACATAACTAATTGTATATTAAAATGTTCTAAAGCGTCCTCATAAAAAAGTGGACATCAGTTCATCAGTAACTTTTGTTCTGTATTATCTAAACTCAGCATGAGGTGCTGCAGAATAATTTGGATACAAATATGGATAGGCCCTTCTTTTTGAACTGAAACGTAACTCTCCATCTTTGTTTCTCTTGTTTTCCTCCAGGCACTGACCTGTTCCAGCAGAGGACCACTTTTCCTTCCCTTTCGCCGCTGACGGCCCCGCGTTTCTCAGACCCCCACATGCACTACCCGGGGGCCTTCACCTACTCGCCCAACCCATCCAGCACGGGCATCGGGGGTCTGAGCATGACAGGCATGTCGGCCTCCACCCGTTACCATACCTACCTGCCTCCACCGTATCCTGGCAACCAAAATCAAAGTTCCCATTTCCAGACCAACTCCTCCCCCTACCACCTGTATTACGGCACCGGCTCGGGCTCCTACCAGTTCTCTATGGTGCCAGCCAGTGGCAGCTCAGGGGGTGAGCGCTCGCCCACCCGCATGCTTACTTCCTGCACGGGGGCTGGAGGTGGAGCCACTGGCACTGGGGGCGGAGCAGCTGGAAGCCTGATGAATGCCAGCCTGGGTAGCCAGAGCGACGGGGTGGAGGCCGATGGCAGCCATAGTAACTCACCCACCGCCATGAGCACGCCGGGCCGCATGGACGAGTCTGTGTGGAGGCCATATTGAGCCTGGACTGGGTGTTTTCTTTTTTTTGAGGCTAGAAGTGCTTGGCACCTTGAGAAAAGCTTTCATTTGAAACCAAAGTAACAAATTGATGGCATCTATCTCCCTCAAATGGTCCCGGATGCCTTTGGGATGGACAAAGCTAAGACAGAGACACAAGGACAGAAGAAGAGGACAGAACAAAGCTTTAAAAAAAAAAGATTTTAAAAAAAGCATTGCATGGTTGGTCCATTTTGACGCCTCCTTTTACGAGTTTCCTTTCTTTTTCTCATGCAGACCAAAGAGAGACAGTACTTTTCAGATGTGTTTTATTATTGTATTTCATGAGGCTCTGTGCCAATCCTTGCCATCATGAGAAAAGCTGGGCAGATGAAGAATGGCCACCTACCTTTTTTCCTAAAAAAAAGCTTTCCTAGACTTTATCGCAGATACTGATTTATTGTTTTAACTGTAACTAGAAGATCTGGAGGTTCACTAGCCCACCAAAAATGGTGTCTCCCTCACTGTTCAGGACCTCCAGATCAAGATCTAATTTAATCAAGACCTTATTAAAGCTATAGGCTTTAATCTAAAGTCACACTGTATATTGCCAACATGATCCATTAAGACTTTTATTTATGCAGTTGCTGAAGAAAGCTACAAAAGTCTCCCAACTGGCCAAAAAAATGGGATAGTGTTGATTGTTACCCTTCATGATTCTCAGTTTTGTGTGCAACGATGAGCTAACAAATTCAAAAAGTTGTTTTCATTTTGATTTATTTTTCTCACAAAAAATCATTTTCTGGCCTTTTGAGCTGAAATTAGTCTTTCTGGAATGCCTTTTCACAGTTCTGGACATTTTTTTCGCTTGGAATTTTTGTTGTGGTTTCTTTAAGCCACCTTTTGTTTGAACTAAGTAAAATGGTTTGGGTTTTCTTTAATTTATTTGAGCCAATTCTATAGAAATGATGTTCTTTTTATTGTTTCCAGGTCAAAAACATTTAGCATTTCTCTGTGCCTTTTTTCATTTTTCCATTGCTTTGTTAATCTTTTGATTTAATATAAATTAAAAACTAAATTATGAAATGGTAGAATTTTTTATTTTATGTCTGTTTTCCAATGTAGCTCCTCTGCACTAAAGGATTTATTTAAAGACAATTATATGAAAAACCACAGTATCCACCACCATAGGCCTGCCACAACTCCCCACTCGCCCCTTTAAAACTGCCATAGGATTAAGTACCAAGGCAAATTTCTATTGGTGTATCGTCCTAGCACATTTGGCTTTAGGCCACAAGTCCTCGTTCTTTATTTTTGCCAAAGTGTGAAGTCTTCCGATGTCATTCCAATCCCTTTAAGAATGAAGAACATAGGTAGCTTTAAGCGTGTACATTATCCGCCTGGTTTCACAAAGAAAGGATTGAAACAGGAGACGATAACTGGGCTCCCCTGAAAGCATATTATCTCCCTTTATTTGTATAACAAACCGATCCACATGCTTGAACACTAGGGGTAAAGTGGCCAGAACTCTCTCCTTCACTTGCCTTCAGGCTCATGTCTGATACAGGTGTGAGTGTGAGTGTGTGTGTGTTTGTGAGTGTGAGTGTGTGTGTGTGTGTGTGTGTGTGTGTGTGTGTGTGTGTGTGTGTGTGTGTGTGTGTGTGTGTGTGTGTGTGCAATGTGCAATATCCCTTCACCTAGAGGCCTTTCCCAGGCCTACCCCACCCCTTCACACCTGATCTCTGCACCTGAAGGCAGAAGGAAGGGAAAGAGAGAGCAAGATGGATGAAGAGAGCGAGACAAAGATCCTCTTTCAGTAACCACCGGTCACCCTTTAGGGCTCTGGCTATGGTAACGCCGCAAAGGTTCTCTTTATTCGTTCCACTTTGAAGCCATTGTGGAGGCGCTTGGTTTCTTTCTCTATTGTCATTTGTACGTAATTAACGTTCAAAGCCAGAGGCCATCAAGCAATGAGCGAGATGTATGTGAGAAGCTCTTGTAGGTAGCAGATTGCTAGCCATGCCACAATGTGTAGCATGAGAAGATGAGACCCTAGACCAGAGTCAATCATATCCTTGATTCGTAAGAAACGTTCGTCTCCATTACTGGTGCAAATGCTCAGCGAGCTTCCTAATAATAGGAACCAGTGTGTGCACACTGATACACTGATTTAACTGTCCACTGGTTTTTATTGTAAGTCTTCTTGACTTAGTCTAGGGAAACATTTTTTTCTGTGGTGGCCATGTGCTAGAGGTACAGCAGATAGAGATGAGATTGAAAAACCATCTTGTCCCTTATAAACAAGCACTTGTGGGCATGGAATAGATATTTCCACACGATTTGCTTTCCACGAGCATAGTATTAAAACAGTGCAGGGTTTCTCCAGACGATGAGCTTTGCCAAGGACAATCCACACTGTCTTCTAGATAGTCCTCAAAAGATTGTTCAGGTGATTTGACTCAGGAAATGAAGACTTTTTTGCCTTATAATGCTCCACGCTGGTGACATGTCAATTAATGTGTGATTAGAATGGAAAATGTGTGAAAAGCACAAGTCATTTTAACGGAAACCCTTCTATACAAAATCTAACGTTCATCAAAATGTAAAGTGGTCAGAAATCAGCCGTACACGACTAAGGCCGATGATCTGATCTGATGGGAGTACGCCATTCATTTTCTTGTTTTCATTTAGTGCCCGGGGATGAAACGATGGCACAAAACCAAACCTAAAAGTGCTTTCCACACACTGCCCCGTTTTAATGTGTATTCAGTGTAACAACCAAAAGCTCAGCGATTCATTTTCAAGAACGTGTTTTCATTCACTGTATATTGTAATTTTGACTCTGTAACATGCTCTGCTATCGTTTCCCTTCATTGTGTGCAAACAATGTAGTTTTTAATGCGTTTTAATTAAAAAAGAGACATGTTTTGCTTGTAAATGGGATTTTTCATTTCTTTCATTTTCAACATGAAGCTTAAATAACGCACTGGACACAATAACCTGACAAAGAACGGTCAGGTTATACTTAATCACAGATCACAGTAGGTAATTAGGTTAACAAATTTGGAGGTTCGATTGGTTTAGAAGAATAATAATTCCATAATAATAATTAAAATAATAAAAATAATAATTCCAATTACTTTTAAAACATTTAGGCAATAATACTGCAATGCTTCTCATTGCATAATATTTATAATTATATAATAGTTATAATATTTATATTCTTGATGTAAGATTTTCACTTTATTTTCTGAGTCCTTCTAGTTCGAAATTGTTCAGATGGTCTTTCAGGCCCTAAATTTTTAAGATCTATTCATAGACTATAAGGCTGGTGATGGTAGAGACCACCATTTCAAAGACCACCTTTATCATCATTTGTGCAGTTTAAGGTTGATTTGTATGTTTATCGTATCTTGTATCAATGGTTTGAAGTAACCCCATAACATGCTCTTTTATAAAAATGCTTTCCCTTCCGTCTTTGGCTCTGAGTGTAAGCACCTTGGGAGGTTTGAAGCATCACATAATCTATTAACACTGGAGTCACCTACATCTGTCTAGGATTCTGGCCTAGTTAGATCAAAAAAGCACTGAAACCTACCCAAAACTGAATCTACGGAAAGGAAGTCCACACTTCTTTTGCACACTCTTACAAATAAATTCTAAAACTTTTAAAATAATTTCTAAATATTGTCCAAAATATGACATATTTAAGTTCGACCCATGCCAGTACGGCAGCATATTTTGCAAAGGGGCGATAGTAAATACTTAAAATATGACATATTTTTTGCACCTATAAGACATTGGACTATATTTGAGATGGTACAAATTGTGGGCAGACATGAGCCTGAACATCACATCCACATAAGCTTTTTGAAGATTTCAAAAACCATGGGCATTAATATGCTCTTGTTCCCCCTTCGCTACTCTTCTGGGAAGGCTCTCTTCTACATTCTTGAACATGGCTGCAAGGATTCCATTCAGCCACAAGATCTCCAGTGAGGTTGGGCTCTGATGTTGGAAAATGAGGCCTGGCTTGCAGTATGCAGCATAATGAATAATCCCAAAGATATCAAGCTTGAGGTCAGGACTCACCAAACTCCACACCAAACTCAGCAATTGGCGAGAAATGCGGCATGTTAGGATTCCGTTAGATTTAATAGATACAGATCAAAATCTGAAAATGTTCTTGTCTATTATTCCCCCTCCTCCTCCAAACTTTAGAGTTGGCACTGTGTATTCATGCAACATTTTCTGGAAAACACCAGATATTTCTTGCGCTTTGTATTCCAGCAATTGCTATAATCTTCATGTCTGTGGAGTGCTTTGGCTTCGTAATGGTTGTTCACATTGCATTTTTCAAAATAAAGAGGTGCATTGTGGAGTTTTTACATGACACCATTTATTTGGCACTTGCTTGTTAACTATGGATGAAATGAAACATTGAAAAACCTGATATTGCATATTGATAAGACCCTAGTTGTCTTTGCAAGCACTTGTTTTGATATTTAAAGGCAAAATGTCATGTCTAGCAAATATGAAAATAATGCTTTTTATTTGATTTTGATCCAAACTAGTGTAATACTTGGAATGCTTTACCACTTATCTTTCAGTAGGGTCGAGGGCAGTGCTGAAATCCGTCCCAGCTTTCACACAGCAAAAGGCCGGGACCCCAGTCCATCGCAGGTTAGAAAGAAAGTGAAAGTGACTACCCTCGTCATTGTGAAACGCAGCACAGCACAACACAATACAACTAAATTCAACCTCTGCATTTCACCCATACACACACATGCAGCAGGGGGCAGCTATTGAAATTGCCCAGGGAGCACTGATGGTACCTTGTTCAAAGGTATCTCAGGGCAACCTACTAGTGAGGGAATCGAACCCACAACCTTCTGATCCAGGGCCAACTCCCTAACCACTAGACCACCGCTGCCCCAGAAACACTCACACGCACACAGAGGACAGTTCACCATTTCCAATCCACCTGTCGTGCATGTCTTTAGACAAACCCCACACAGAAAGGGCCCGGACCGTCCCACCTGGGAATTGAACCCAGGACCTTTTCGCTGTGAAGCTACAGCACTGTTCCACCTTCATCTCTAATCTCAAATTAGAAAACAAAATGAAAAAACTCTCAAGTTCTTAAGTCTCAAGAAATTCTCTTAAGACAGGTCTAATAATCACATAGCAGACAAAAGCAAACAAGTCATGATTTCAAAAGAAAAAACAAAAGACACAGAAGTAAGTGTTTGTGGGTGTCCCAGTGTGTGGGAGCGGGAACCACAAAAAAAAATTACAGCAATATTCACACTTTTAAATAATTTCACACCTGCATATTTCACACAGATGTGTAAAAAGCACACACACTAGATACGATCAGAAACCGTTGCCAGCTTTTCTTTATTTTATAACACATGAGCAGGCATGGTAGACCATCTTTTACTGTACAAAGCGCATCAACCATCATCCTGCTCTTCATTCTGACCACTGAGGTTTGTTTCTCGCAGAGGTGTAATGTTGCTGTGCTGTTTAACATCTTCAGACATTTAAAGTTACTGGACTTTGTATTAAACTCTTGATTCTAAATGCTGTTTTAACCTTAAAAAAGGGTTTAGACAATCTTTAGAAAAGTTATATGTCAAAAACCATTACAAAGAATCTCTCGGTCTCTATATAAATCAGTCCCATCTTAGCTGTGCCTAGACTGACTCAACACCAAAAGAATCAGTTCCAAATATTAAGCCTATTACGGAGCTAAACATTAAGTCCTGTTCTGACAAGAAATGAAATATCAAGGGGCACAGTTGACCATTATCCATGCACCTCCTATTCGCCAAATCATGATGTCTTATAAGAATCACTATTATCACAAACTGACCAAAGCTAGCCAATGTGACTCTCAACCTGGAATGAAAGAGCCTTTAAGAGCTGAGGTGGTTCTCAACACACGATGTTGACTGTTGACTCAACTGTTTCCTTTTGTTCCAGCCCCATCTCTCACCCAGGTCAAAGAGAGACAAACAGCAACTTTTAATTAAATAAACTCTGGAGGATTCCTCATGTCATGACTCACAAACCCAGTGAATCACATTTGGTGCCAAATTAGCACAAAAAACAAAGGAAAAATGTCACGCTGTGGTGGGATGGACGTGGAATGGAGTCGGGATTTTATTAAACATGAAAGTAAAACACATAAGGATGATCCAAACACAGACCAATACAAGCCATGAACCTAAGTCCTCAAAGACACATCAGATGAACAATGACCGACAGCTCTGCCCTGACTCACTGAGATCTATATGCCTTCAGACTATCGAGGCGCCGGGTGTGCCGTCAGGGTAGAGCACCACAAAACATGACAAAAAAAGTCTCTGGACTACTAAAGGTTACTAATAGGGCGTAGCTGAAGATGTGATTTGAGGCGTTCATACTCTGCTCATAGAATCTGACAGAAATAAACTGCATCATTCTGATGGGAATCAAATGATTACTATTAACCTAAATGCTAAAAGGCATTGTAGCTTAGAGTTTCCATTCTCTTCTTGAGGTTGTGGGTTCGAGATCTGTTTGAGTCCTTCACATAAATAACATAACAAAGAACCTAAATAGGCAGATGCATCCCAAACATTCACCGTAAAACTGAGAGTCAACTTTGCATGGACACCAACGACACACTTATTGGACACATCTGTCCAATGGGGCAGTGGTGGCATAGTGTTTTAGGGACCAGGCCCCAGGATTGGAAGGTGGAGGGATTCCCAGACCAGTAGGTTGCCCTGAGATACCCTCGAGAAAGGTACCGTACCTGTCCCAGCGCTCATAGGGTGAAAGTTGGAAAGACACGCTGGGTGTGCTACATTTATCAACATACCCTGAATGTCAGTCAATAAACAAATGATATCTGATATGGCATGGGAGAAAGAAAAAAAATGATGGATTAATGGGTGCATAAAAGAGAAATCTAATTACTTTTAAGATTACTTTTTTTTTTAAGTTTTTAAAAAAACTTTCTTTTTTTTATCAAACTATTAAACAGAACAAGCCACAATCAGGACACAAGGACACAGGGGTTTTATATAAAACCCAAAATGTGGTCCAGGATCAGAAGGTTGTGGGTTTGAATCTCAGACCAGTGGGTTGCCTTGAGGTACCCTTGAGAAAGTTACCATCCCCATCACTGCTCCCCAGGCACTTTAAATAGCTGCCCCCTGCTGCATGGTGTGTATGGGTAAAAAGTAGAAGTTGTGTTTCACAATAGCAAATAGTCACTTTCACTTCACTTACAACCATTTTTAAATAGTGGTATATCTTTGAAGAATCTTACTTGACAGGCTCTCCATCATGGAGAAGAGCCATTTAAGCTTGAATTGCTATTTTATAGGTGTATGTCAAGATGTTCTAAACATTAGAACTACGCAACCAATCCATTCATTCCCAGATCCAAGGATCCAAGAAAAGTCATTTTCTGTAAAATAAAGTTTTTAGGTTCAGCTAAAATATTAACAAATGCAATGTTCCACTTATAAGAACAACAAAGCACATCACTGGACATAAGAAATAGGTAAATGTAGGGCTGGGCAAAACGATGATATTTATTTGATATTTATATGATATTTATTTATTTTGTTAATTTTGTTATTTTTGTTTTCATGTTCACATTTTTTTACCCCTTAGTTATATAGTATAAAAGTCAGGTTGCTTGAGTGATGAACGTGATTGGTGGGTCTTGCTAGGTTTAAACAATGGCAGCCATATCTGTGATATTTTGATGACATGGTCGCTCCAGGTTTTCTGGATGGTTGCAGTGGTGTTCCAGGTAGTTGTTAAAAAATGCCAAGTTGTTGTTAAGATTTTTTTGAACACTTTACCATAAGTTTTTTGGAGAAATCAGACTTTAAATGGTTGCTATGCATAAACAATGCAAAGAAAGCCATAAATACGCACTAATTTCCAAATCAGACAGAATGCAAAAACATGCATCTGGTGTCATTATTTTAAAAACATCCAGGAGGATTTCAATTCTGTGAAAATGATCTGAAGAACGCATATTAATAACAGTGTGGTAGTGGTGGCCTAGTGGTTAGGGAGTTGGCCCTTGCTCGGAAGACTGTGAGTTCAATTCCCTCACCAGTAGGTTGCCCTGAGGTACCTTTGAGCAAGGTACCGTCACTGCTCCCCGGGCACTTTCAATAGCTGCCCCCTGCTGTATGGGTGAAATGCAGAGGTTGAATTTCGTTATGTTGTGTTGCGCTGTGCTGCGTTTCACAATGACCAGAGTTTTCACTTTCTTTTCACTTTCACTTCAGAATCCTTAATAATCAAAACCCCCATTCGTTTTCAACCATCAAAATGACAACAAGCTGATACAACATGCAGCAGCAGGACTGTCATTATTTTCTTTAAATGGCAGGTAGAAATTTACAGTTTTAACATGCTGTGGAATACACTAATATAAACTTGGGGCAGCTCATGAAAAAAAGGAAAGCAAAAGAAAACAAGGCCGGTTGTATTTTGGAAAAAGCACAAGTTGTCGTTAAAAGCATCTCTGGTTTCTCATGGAACATGGAAACCGCTTCCTGCATCGCGGGGGAGTGTGCTTGTACCTGAGTCCACACCAAACCCCATTAGGGCTCTGCTGACCCTTCTGCTCTTCCCAGAAATCGTGAGAAGGAGGCAGGCTGGAACCGGTTTGGTTCGGGAGCCTACTGCTGTTTTTAAGCAGAACAGACCGGACTGGTGGCCAGTGGTGGGAAAGGAGGCTGGCTTCCAACATCAGGGTTCCCACACCATGGTGATGCAACCTCTCTCCCGTCTTAGCCTGAGGAGGCCTGGAAGGGACATCAAGTGAGCTGGGGATGGAAGTGAGGGAAAAATAAGGGATGAAGGAGGAAGAGGATGGTGTATTAATACTGTTGAAAGAATCTTAGATCACCTGAGAAATTATGCTGTCTTTATTAAGTCTTATTATATGATCAGAAAGCATGAAAAACAACTAAATTCTTATGTTCTTAAGTTTTATTTAAAGTTTATTCATTTCCAGTGCAGGATCATCATTTAAAGGGACATTATAGATTTTGTTCATTTCTTTATACATAGACAATCCAATATAAACAGTGTTTTAGAGCGATTGATGTAAAATATTCCACCTTTAGAGTCAGTATTGTTCACAGTTGATGTCCAAGGTGTTTAACACCTTTAACAGGGCTTTCACAGCCTATTAAATAATATATTGACCATTATACTCTCTCATGTTCAGACCATTTGACTTTGGACTGTAAATAATCTGGTTATACGTGTGTACAGGGTAATCCCTGGTTCGCAGCACCATGACTGACTGTAAAGAAAATCTGAAAAGGTAAGTTGCTTTACAGTGAAGCATTCTGTAAGGCAGTGGCCTTTCCCTTTAACTGATATGGTAAGTAAATATGTATGAGCTCTTCATACTTGGTCATCATTTACAAAAGCGGTGGTGGTAGTCTAGTGGTAGGATACTCGGCTATGGCCCAAGAGGTCACAGATTTGAATCCCACCTCCAGCACTACCACCATTGGGTTCCTGTAGTTAGGAACTAGAAGTCGCTTTGGATAAGAGCGTCTGCTAAAAGCTGTAAATGTAAATGTTCTGAAGAGCAAGCAGCACGCTGGAGCAGTGGGTAGTGATGTTCCTTCTCAGCAGAAAAGATCCTGGGTTTGATTCTGTCTGAGTCCTTTCCCTTTGGAGGTCGCATGTTTTTTCCAGATCTTCTCATTTCCTCCCACAGTCCAAAGACATGCACATCAGGTGGAGTGGAGATGCTAAATTGCCCCCTGTGTGTGTGTGTGTGTGTGCGCCTTTCACCCTATGTGCTGCTTTTCACCATATACACACGTTCAGCAGGAGGCAGCTATTTCACACACCCAGGGACAATGATGGGGACAGTACCTTGCTCAAGGGTACCAATGAGCACAGCCTACGAGTTTGGGATCCAAACCCACAACCTTTTGATCTTGGGGCCAACTCCCTAACCACTAGGCCGCCACGTGCCCCTGCTTCCTCTGCATTTCATTAAAGTGGCTGAGGAGCAATGACTGGGACAGTACCTTACTCAGGGGTACCTCAGGGCAACCTTTTGGCACTAGGCCACCGCTGCAATTGCGTAAAAATTTCCAAGCCTCTCTTTTAGTCCTCCTCTTCCATCAAACAGACAAATAAAGTTTTTATTGAAATAACATATAATTCAATTTACTATTGTGAAAAATACACTTCCTGCACAGAAAATAATATTTTTTTTCCGGCCAAAAGACTTTTGCCCAGAACTGCAGAACTGCATGAGACAGAGAAGACTATGTGTTTTCACTGGCTTTCTCTGCACAGTTGATTGAGGTAGTTCCTCTATGGAGACCAGAGAGTTTTGCCTCTCTTTCTCTCCCTCGCTCTCTCACACTTTCTCCAGCTTGTTCCCACAGCGTGACAGCTCTCTGAGGACCTTGGAGCGTATTTCCCGCTCTGCTATCTGCACCAGCATCAGTGATGCACTGTGTGTGTGTGTGTGTGTGTGTGTGTGTGTGTGTGTGTGTGTGTGTGTGTGTGTGTGTGTGTGTGTTTTCCAATCGTGAATCTAACGGCCCTAACCACCCACAGTTAATATGACAATAAATCTGAAAATCTGAAGAAAAGACAGCCTGGGGCAAATCAAGTCTTTTGTTACAATAAAATTATGTATGTTGGACATACATGTTGGATTTAGTAAGGCATGGGCTTGGAATGATTTACAATGATTCTGTTATTCAGCTGCTGGCCATTGTTAGAGCTGACCATGCAGTGAACTGTGCACAGCCACCAGTAGGACGGATAGCCTAAAAAAAGTAAACCCACTGCAGTTCCCATGTAGTTTGCATGAGAATCAATACACAAAGCCAATTTCTCACATCAAGCACAACAAAAAAAAATTAAACCCAGCGAGAATAGATATTGTTTCTTGACATTTTGGGAAAAGAGAGAAAAACACACACACACACATACACAGACACGAGGGCTTGAGATAGTAACTTTCTGAGGTCATGGATCATTAATTGATTTTGGGGGGGAAGACGAGACTGTTTACTGTATCCTCCAAAGTCCACTCTGGAGCCTTTTAAAAGCTATAGGGTTTTCATGTGAGTTTTTTGGATGTTTAATGTCTTGATTCTCTAGTTTTATTCACGTCTATCTATCAAAACAGTAAATAAACTTGATTGACTTTATATATATAGCTGGTTTAATGTCATTTATCCCATAGTTATCATCAGGGGTTGTTAGCAGACGCTGCAGCCGGCTTTGGGTGGTTATTTCTTGCCCAGCAATCATCAGACCCACACGCATTATTTTATGGTTCTACAGTGACGTGGCACTGCTTTCTGTGAAGGCCAAGTGTAAAAGGCTACACTGAACACAGGAAGGCTGGTATCCGCCACTTTCTACTGGCTGCATTACAGGGCTTCACATGGATTCACTTGGATTCACAGGTTAGCAGTTTTATTTCATTATAGATGCACACATGTGGATAACTACCAGCCGGAATGGCGCCTCATGTTGTCAGCTTAAATCCAACACCATAAATCCCCTCAGTGATCAATCCTTCCTGACCAACACCAGTCTATGCCCACCACCTAGCCATTAGTCCCAACACCAGTCCCTCCTTGAAGACCAATCCATCCCTCTTGACACCAATTCTTCCCAACCAACTGCCATCGTTCGCTCCCAAGATGAATTTATCCATGCCAATGCCAATACTAGTCTTCACTCGACACCAACCCTGCCCTGAATACTGTCCTTTCATACAGACTATAGTCCTTTTCTTCAGCATCTTCCCATCCATATCAACACAAATCTTTCTTCCTCATAATCAACTCAAAGCTATTTTTTTTCTTCCTTTGGCTGTCCTTCCCACTAAACATCAATGCTTCTCTCTCAGAAGCCCTGCCACAAACATCAGTCCCATTAAAAATCCAAATCCGAAGAGAGATCCTTCCCCAATACCGGCCTTTCTCCATCACTGACCATTCATCTAACATCCTGCCCCTAAACCATTTCTTTCCATGGACAGCAACCGTACTACATGCCACTTCTTCACCCAACAACAATCTTTCCTTCAGCTCAAAATCCTTCCCCAAATAACTTAAAACCACGAATATTGAAGTGGCACACTGGAGAAGTAGAAGTTATGCAGTTGTATAAAAAACGTAAACTCATATTTTTCTCTCTCTTTTCCTGTTTTGGCTTTGAGAAATATGCAGTTCCTACACTCAAGTAGCTGTATTCAGTCATTACTGATTACTGATCCCCCCCAGCATGCCTTTGAAGAGGGTTCGAGTTTCAGAGCTAAAGTCAGTCAGGCTACGTGTGGGCGCACATGAATTTCAGAAGAATTAAAGGGGAGTTCCTCACTTTCAGCATGTATGTGTGCGGCTGGGGGCATGCATGTGTGTCTTTGCATAACTCGTAACTGTTACTCTGGAGGATATCAGGGCGTGAAAAGTTTTTCTTTGTTTGACTTCAAATTGTTATGCAAAAAATCATCTTCCCTTTCATTGGTAAAACACCCAGGTGTGTGGATTCCGTTTGTCTGTTTAGATGCAGATGCTTGGTGAAGATGAAACACGGCATTTTGGTCTAACAGCTGTGTACGGGTGTGTGTGTGTGTGTGTGTGTGTGTGTGTGTGTGTGTGCGTGTGTGTGTGTGTGTGAAATGGAGTGGAGCCATGCACAACTGCTTCAGAAATCAGATTCCTTGATATTTTTTCCATTATTTTCCCATTTCCATGCATTTCCATGGCAAAATAATTTGACAATATGAACGAAGAGAAGACATTCCTTTCCAATTGCTCTGTCTGGGGGGAAAAATGTTGTGTGTTAGACTTGCGATTAGCCATAATTGCCCTTCAGAACAAAGGTAGTACACTGGGAGTGGGAGAGGGAAGAAAGCTGGCTCTTTTTTGGATTGAAGAGATGGAAAACCTAAAGCGTTAGATTCACTTAATGAGGGGGCTTTCCTTAGGAGAGAATCAGAGGGCTCAAAACGGGCCAGTTCATCTGAATAACATGTCACTTACAAACATTGAGGCGGCAACTATGTGCGTGTGCGTGCATCTGAATTTCAAAGAACCAGAGAAAAACAGGATTAAACCATCTTTTTTAGATTGTACCCTTACTTTCGTGGTATTAACTAAATAAATGTGTGTGAAGGTGTAAAATGCAGGGGGTCCCTGGAGGGTACAGGAGTCTCCAAATAGAAAGTCTGGGAGGTCCCAGAAAAAAAAAAAAAAAAAGTTATAAATGTGTTTTGCATTATGGTGTCCATTAGGGAAAATGTGGATTCAGGAGGATTGCACTGTTACAGTGTTTTATTTTAGTCTGTTCTGCTTTTCTGTCTTACTGCCGATCGGACGCTGAATAAGCAGAGTTTCGGCACCAGAAATGACTAAGAAGTTCCGATAGTAAATCATCCGCCTCATAAAAAACTTTAACTAAATTACTCTGGAACACTAAGCAAGCACCAGTTATTAAGCTGATATGCTACCTGGTAAAATATATCATGAATTGGACAGAGTATAAAGTGAAAGTGACTATTTGTCATTGTAAAACACAGCACACAGTGAAACAAAAACGAAATACAACCCTTGCTTTTCACCCACCCACGCATTGCAGCTCAGGACAGCCATATCCAGCACCTGGGGAGCAGTGATGGGGACAGCACCTCACCCAAAGGAGCCTCAGGGCAACCTACTGGTCTGGGATTCAAACCCACAATCTTCCAGTCCTGGGGCCTAGTCTCTTAACTCTAAGCCACCGCTGTATAACAATCAATCAGTGAATGCTCAATTAATGTTAATTAGTGTTAATTGAACTGAATCAATTAACTTAACTTTTCAATTAACTTTAAATCTTGTGTTGATTTTTGTAAAAGAACAGTAAGGCAGCTGTTAGCAACTGTAAAAGAAAGCATAAATGACTTACACTGTCCTTTGCTTAGTGGTAGTGTGGCGCAGTGGCCTCATGGCGAGAGAGTCCTGGGTTTGATTCCCAGGCCGTCCTTTTTATGTGGAGTGGACATGTTCCTCCAGGAGCTCAGGCTTCCTCTCACTGTCCAAAGACCTGCACGTCAGGCGGACTGGAGATGCTAAATTGCCCATGTGTATGTCGGTGTGCCTGCCCTGCAGTGGACTGGCAACCTGTCCAGGGTGTTTCCTTGCCTTTGCCCTATGAGAGCTGGGATAGACTCCAGCACCCTCCGCTACGCTACTAAGGACAAGCAGCTATGAAAATGAGTGAGTGAGTCGCTGCTTTTGCTATGCACAGATCACATTTGGGTTTGTCATAAAAAGTAAAGACCATTCGTCTAGATATGTTAATATATAGGTGCCTTTTGTATCAACGTACATTATCAAATGAGAAAAGGTCTCAAACCCAAGGCAAAAGTAAATGCTTCTAAATACTTCATCAATTAATAGAAAAGGACCACAATCGGACCATATTTTATGAACATTGCAGTGGTGACCTCAAGATGATCCTTTTTTACTGATGCATGTGGTGTGTGAAAGTGGCTAATTGTCATTGTGTGCACACATTACTCATAATGGCATATCCAGCACCCAGGGCTGGATATATGCCACCATGGGATGGTGCCTTGCTCAAGGGTACCCCGGGGCAACCTGCTTGTCTGGGATTGGAACCCATGACCATCTGATCCTTGGACCACCACTGCCCCGACTGAAAAATTACGCAACAACCCAGTAACACACTGTGGAATATGGTCCTGTCATTACATCTATTATACAACATTCGTTCAAACTCAGAGGATGGTGGTCTTCCTCATTTGCTTGGAGGGAGCATGCATGTGTTTATGCAAGACAGGTCACACCTGTCACCACTGTGGGTGTGTGAGGGTGTATTGAATTCCCCTTGATGTAAATAGTCCTTCCGGTATCTTACACCTTTGGCAACACCACACCATGAAGGCTTTAACTGCTTACTTAAAATCTTTGCGGTTGTCATTGAAATTGACAGATAAAGTACAAGCACTCCATTTACTTTGTGTTGCCAAGCACAATTAAACTTGCAGTGAAGTAAGACGCTTCGGTTAGCATGCATGCGAACGTGTGTGAGCGTGCTTGTGTGCATAAAAGACGCCCCCTAACCTCTGGCCATACTAATGGCCCATAACTCTTATATCTGTTGTTTTACATCAGACCTCATTACCTAAACTGCTTTGGAGCAGAGCTCAGTGAGATTTTGGACATGAATGAAACACGCTGTGAGCTGAAGCTTAACTTCAAGAACCCAAATCACAGCAGCTTTACTTTAAGTGACCATAAATAGAACAAGGTCTGGTATTTTCTCATTGAAGCACTGCTATAGCAATTTACAGTCTGCTATTCCTGTTATGTTTCTGAAGGTATCTGGACATTATATTTTCATAAATATTGTTCTGATCTCCGCTTCTGTCACGGAATACTTCATTCGGCTGTAGTTTTATCTTCATCCTTCACTCCGACACATGGTACAACACATTTTATTTTTATTTCTTGATGTTTATTAAGGAAATATTTCAGTAAACACCTTTGCCAAATGCAGCCAGTCCGCTTTTATTTTGTTCTATAGTTTCGCAAGCAAGCCATAAGGGAATGCAGCTACATAATAAAAGCGTACACATCACCAATTGGGATCATGCAGCCCTAAATCAAACACAATTCCTCAAAGCATTAATATCCAGTAGACACGCTGAAGGGTTTTCTAACTCGATATGGCATACGGATATATTTAAACATGAACAAGTGTGTAGCGTTCTTAAAAACAGTACAAACTCTAACCTAATTTCATTTTTTTCTTATATGCATTTTCCTTATGACGCTGATATGTTTTTATGCACTGAAATCGTGAGCTCAGTGAATTTAAAGCAGCCTTAAAGCCACACATAGACAATACTAAGTTAAAAAATACATTATTGCACGTGTTTTTGTGCATATTAGGTTGCGTTCTTTTATTTGACACAAAAACAAAAAGGAAAACAATACTTGAACTACTTTTTCATGAAATGGAACCTTTAAAAATGTAAAAATAAAATTGACCTCGTCCTCCGCTGCATTTTCTGTTTGCATGTCTCACACACCACCTTTATAAACTCAAAACCATGTATGTGCACAGCTTGTGTCAGAGCTGCTATCACCTTTACACACCTTTAACTTTTAAAGCATCGTCTTCACCTTTACACCTCCTTTTAGCAATCAAGCGCTGTTCATTTGACGCCTTTGGTGTGTGTTTTGGCACCACTACTTTCTCATGGTGGAAGACAAAAATGCTGCACTTGAGCGGCAGGTTCTAATGCACATCTCTTGTCTACTGTGACAAACTGAATTAATACATAAGTGGCAGATCTCAAAAGGGATAGATCACTATCACAAAGGCATGTTTTTCTGCCTCATTGGAAATTATTACGTGTTGATTGGTATTGATTGCGGTGCTCTTTGTGGAGAAAGGTTAAAGACAAAAGTGAAGGCAATGCATCTTAGTATATAGAAACCTGCCTGTTTCTGTTGCCAGTGATGGGTGGGAATTAAGAGAGTCCTTACCCTCTTTTTAGCAAGGAAGGCTTTACAAAAGGTGTTGGGACACATGGCTTACATCTTTTATTTATTACTTCCCACTTTTAAGTGAGCTAAAGTATTGCAGCAGAAAGAGTTCTTTAAAGTCAGTTTCACTTAATATTTGGTTCCATATCCCTTGCTTGCACGACCGCATGTCAGGGTGGGTGAGTGGTCTGATGCACTAGGTTCAGGCTGTGGTCTGTCCTGGAGGTGTGGGTTCGAATCAGATTTCGGTGAAGCAGCTAACAGGGCAAAATGTCCTTGTGGTTAGGGATTAGGCCACATAATCAGAAGGTTGTGGAATTGAGTCCCAGACCAGTAGTTTGGCCTTTGGTAAACCCTTAAGTAAGGTACTGTCCCCATCACTGCTCCCTGGGCATCAGATGGGGCTGCCTATTAATACAAGGTGTGTATGGGTTAAACACTGAGACGAATTTAGTCACGATTCTCGCTGTGCTGTGGTCGCAATGACAAACAGTTGCTTCCACTTTTACTTTCAAGCCTGTGAACAAATTCACAAAAATGCTTTCCATGCTTTTACCACAGCGTCTTTCAGGCTTTTTCTCAGGGGATTCTCTCTTCAGTCTTCTCTTCAGCAGATGAAGAGCATATTCAGTTGGTTTAAGACTTGGCCAATGTAAGACACCTTTTCTTCCCCCTGAAAAAAGTTCTTTGTTAATTTATTAGTGTTTTAGATCAAGATAAAGTTCATTTTGATTAGTTTGGATAAATTGTGAATTGTTTCTGAATTCTTTCTGCGATTACATCATCAGAAGCAAGCATGCAAGCCCAAGTCATGACGCTACCTCCACTGTGCTTCACAGATGAGCTTGTATGTAAAATGAAAGTGACTATTTGTCATCGTGAAACACGGCACAGCACATGGTGAAACCATACCCACTGTGCAGCAGGCGTGCAGCTATATCCAACACCCAGGGAGCAGTAACGGGGACAGTATCTTGCTCAAGTGTACCTCAGGACAAGCTACTGGTCTGGGATTCGAACCCATTACTTTTTGGTACACCTGCCCCTTGTATGTTTTGAATCATGAGCATAAACTTTCTGTCTTCACTCTTTGGCTTTTCCATCACTTTGGTAGAGAATCTGTGTGTCTTCAGTCCTCTTCAAAACTGTTCAAGAAGCTTTGCGGCTCATCTTTAGGAAATAAAAGCTGAAAAGAATGAGATATTTCTAGAAGCTTTTCAGTGGTGAACTGGCATCTGCAAAACCCTTTTCCTTCTCCAGGGCCGGTGCCTACCAGCACACACACCAAAGGCATGGAGAAATCTTTAATACGACTGGGAGCTTATAAAAGAGACCTGGAGTGACTCCTGCATACACACACACACACAGCTGGTGGCACGTAACTGGATCCATATGCTGAAATGTCTGGGCCAGGAGGAGACAACGGGCTGATGTTTAACGGTTACCCACGGCGACCCTCGCGCAAGGTTGAGCCTGTAAGCAGAGCTGCTTCACGAGGCCTGCGGTTCGTGAGGAACTTTCTCCTTTGGTTTACTGTCTGTGGAAAAAACGGAGGAAAGTCAGACGTTTCCAGCTCTGGAACGTCCAGTCAGACACTAAAAGCAAACCACCCCCCAAGCTGGACCATTCAGCCAGTCAGAAAACCTACAGACTCCTTACTTAAAACATAATTATAAATGATTATTTCATTATTTCATTATTTCATTATTAAATACTGGTTGGTACTAAACATGTGTTGTTGGTTTTTTTTTAATTTAGCCACATGTGGGAAGAGAACGAGAGAACCTTAATACACACATACACACCACACACACACATACATATTTATATCACAAATGATTCACACAGACACCACAAAAATATTTTAAAGTCATCAAAAGAGCACCGAAAATTATGGCTCTAGCCCATGCATTGAACACACAAAGAAACACCAACCACAAAGAAGCTCTGAGAGGCAAAGGAGAAGGCGGAAAAGACACACACCCTCTCTCACCTACATCAGCATGACCACACACACACACACACACATACACACACACACATACACACTTAACCACATAGAAAGGCCACAAGTAAAAAAGGAAATGGAAAACTCAACAGTTTCTTTTGGGGGGAATCTTTTAGAGATGGACCAAGCAAATGAAAAAAGTTCAACACGCTCTCATTCCCTCATACTCTCCAGTGATGACACACGGCTTCTGCTTCATGTGTTCTGTGTGTACGTGAGCGTCAGGCCAGTGGCTAAATGTGAACATTTCAAGCATGTAAAAAAGAATCTGTGTGTTTTATCTGAAAATAACAGCTGACAGTAACCCTGTGACCCTGTTATGCAGCAGTTTTACAGCGACTCTCTGAGAGCCCTGCTACAACGCCGCTTATGACTCCACTCACAGGAACTGGGGGCTTGATTTGTGGGGGCTTTCTTGCACCAGTTGCAGAACAAAACACGACGCTAATTCCACCAGCTCTTCTTTCTTGTTGAAACTGAAGGCAACGTTTCAGGCCGCCAGGACGGCTCTTTAGGGCCAAAGCACGAAGAAATCTTGTTTGCATCTACTATGGGTGCTGGATCTTTTTAGTATTTTAATTTCTTAAAATAAATACAGGGTTTAAATACAATAGGCATTCTCTAACTAATGAGAAAGAAAAGAATGAATCAGTTCCCCGATATTGCTTCTCTGAAGCGTTCCCCATTGGGGTGTTATTAGATAGTAACTGTTTCTTATTAAGAATAAGAATCATAAAGATATTTTTAAAATTAGTTTTCTATTTCAAACTTCAGCCCAGACAATCAGCACGACAGTGGTTTGGCATGGGAGTGGAAGTCATGGGGAAAAGATGTGCTAGGGGGGTTTAATGTTTAAACTTTTTCCACCAAGTATGACTATGGCGCTTGCGGTAGCCCAGTCTAATATTTTCAGGCTACTTAGCTTCTCAAGCTGGCTACTAAGTGCAATTAATGAGATGAATCATTTTAAAACAGGCCATGAAAAGAATGACTGGATGCAAGAAATAGATCTAGAAAATGGCAGTCAGGCAGACGAGCGTCCAGTAGGGAAAAAGTTCAAAACATCTAGGTATACAAGAAAGCAACTTTTTCAAAACACTTCACAAAGTCCTTGTCTCTTGAATGAGCATGAAGACCAGCACCGACTGTTGGGGCACCCACTGACAGTTATTGGATCTAAGAGCTCTATGGAAGTCGAATTTGCCAAGTGAACCATAATTTCCTACAATTTGTCAAATTTTCAGCATAAGAACATCAGCATTTTATTTTCCTGACTTAATCAGTGAACCTACATGTTGTCATATTCAACACTGGTAATGGTAGAATTACTAGTAAATGTAAATAAGGCACTTTTTTGTGCACCTCCCCACTATGAACGAACACTACAGGCCAGAATTCAGGCTCACCCTCAATGTATTTTTCTAATAAATGCATAAAATGTTGCATGACCAAATGTTACATCAAAAACGCTTGCCTTTATCACAGCAGCACAGATGCACGGCATCCTTTTCAGCACTTTTTGTAAATGACTTAAATACATGCATGCAAGCAGTTCTGTCTCACTTCCTGTTCAGGCCAGTTTATCTCGTCCAATGCAGCCCAATGAGAGAAAGACCATTTTCACTTTCCTTTAGACTGGACATAGTCATTTTGGCCCAGTTATGAATATTTGAAGTTTTGAAAGTTTTTCATCCAGTTAAAAAACGACATCGTCCAATGAAAAGTAGAACAGAAGCAATAGTGTGATGTAAAAGAAGCGAGTGATTATTTTCTTTTTCTACAGACTTTCCTTCCCCAAAACACTACCAGACCTTCACCGATCCACCTCCATCTTTGAATGTGCTGGCCTTTTCCCCCGTCCACCACCTGACATAAACCCTTCAGTTCACCCCAAATAAATGAAACTTACTTGTGTTCGCTCCCAGTGCTGAACACTCCAGTGTTTGTTTGGCCCATAGTCGTCTTTTCTTTTTGTTAACACCACAAAGTACAGGTTTTTGGCAGCAACTGGAATGAATATCAAGACACTAAAAACAGACTTAATACGCCTTCTTTATAACTAATAGTTTTAGTCTTTGTGGCTAAAAAAAATTTGTTACCACAGCCTTTAAAACATTGAAAAACATTTTTTAATGTGAAAAAAGTGAAAGTGACAACCCTTGTCATTGCAAGGTCACAGCACTGCACACCATGAACCACAACGAAATTGGAGCTCTGCTTTTAACCCATGCACACAAACACCGTGCAGCAGTGGGCAGCTATTGAAAGCGCCCTGGGAGCAGTGACAGGGACGGTACCTTGCTCAGGGGTACCTCAGGGCAACCTACTTGAGAGGGAATTGAACCCACAATCTCCTGATGCAGGGCCAACTCCCTAACCACTAGGCCACCACTGCCCAATGTATTTCTGATAATAATTTTTTGTCTATGTTTTAAACAAAAACCTTATTAGCTAGAGACCTTATTAGCAGGCCAAATGGATCAGAGTGTATAATGTATTCTTCCTCATAGTTTGAATTTCCCCATAAGCATATTAATCATTTCTTTAATGGAGACAAAAGTCAGTAATCAAAGCTCAGAAAAAGGAAATACCAGAAGGCATGAGCTAGAGTGGGTGGAAAATAATCAGCCATGCTTTACAATCAAAGCATACATATGTTATTAATAGTTAAAGCAGTCTGTCTGCCATGTCTACCGTGACTGCTTAATGCCAGTGGTCTAAGCTAACAAAGGGTTGAGGGCTATTAAAGCATAGCGCCCGTAATCTTCAGGGCTTCGGATCAATAGCAGAAGAGACTCCTTTTCTGACCCTGAATGATGCGAGTTAATGTCCAGTGTCATGCCCTCCATTAGCCAAGATAGTGAGTAAAGCAGGCAGTACGGAGAGGGGACAACAAGAGACAATGGTAGGCTGTCTGACTATTTCACATTTGTCAAGAGTGTGCTTTAAAAATGGATTTTTTCACAATGTTTACACACACACACACATATATATATATATATATATATATATATATATATATATAGCTGTGAACTGTATAGTACTGCTACAGGCTCGTTAATATATATATGTATATGTATCAGCGCCCAGAATCCTCTTTGGTTTGTTTAAATACTGCAGTTCCACTGTTATTTGTCAGTAAAATGCTGATCAGAGCTGTTTCACATAAAAAATGGTGGCCAAAGTCAACGAAGTATATAAAGCAGACAAAGAGTGTCGCCAAATTTTTGGATACATTTAGATTAACATTGAGTTCAGTGATAAAAGCCTGGGCTAATAGACAGCTCTGCAGGTTTTCCATCACCCATCAGTCAGTTTTTATTAAATGAGGTTAACAGGAACTTGCTGTGGAGAGTTGTCCCCATCTGCGCAGTTACTTTAAGTATGTCAGCTGTAACCTTCGTGGTGTGTTCAAATTCAGTTTTTGCAGGAAACATGAGGCAAGAACGTCAGCTAATTCTTCCTTGTCGTTTTGTTGGTCAGGTAAAAATGATTTGAACTAACTGAAGCACATATCTTTATTTTCCTTGCATTCCTTCATTCTCTGATGTCCCCTTATGATATTTAGGCATTTTAATTAGCCATCATTCCTAATAACATGAATTCTCTTTAGGCTGTTTTTGTTGCTGTGCCTTTAAGACTGAAATACTGGTACTGCCAGTATTTCTGAAACAGTTACTTTATAATGACTCATATTGCCGTTGCAAATATAAAAGTATTCCATATAAATATGCAATTGGAGATCATGTACATCGGCTGCTGTGTTCAAACTATCAAAAATGAAAATGCCAGAAATGGAGATACAAGTTTTTTTCACACCACAATGATATGTAAATGCCATTTGTTAAGTATTAAAAAGCAGTCTGGAATGAAACAATTGGACAGTGTTAATCTGATATATGTAATTGCATGCTTTTTAAATAATATTTCAGATCATTTAGAACAGGCTGGTGTTAATTTAATTTATATATATATATATATAAAGGTTTGCTTAAAATTTGAACTGTGCTGCCAGGCTACATGTTGTACTTCTTTGATACAGGACTTTAAAAATGAAACAAAAAAGAAAGTAAACTTCTACAGAGCAAAGAATAAGGACACTTTAATAACAACATTAGGCCACAGATCACTGTCTGATTGTGAGTGTGTGCATGTGTGCATGTGTGTGTGTGCGTGTGTGTGTGTGTGTGTGTGTGTGTGTGTGTGTGTGTGTGTGTGTGCATGTCTGCTGGTATCGTTTCTGACTCAAATCCAGTCATTCACTATAGAGTTACCTTGATGACAGACTGAGGTGATGCCATCATGCATCCATGTGTAGATTAGCCTGGTTGTGGTAATATGATGACACGAGCGTGGGCTGGGAGGTTTTTTTAATGAGCTCGGCCTCAGTGGTGGTTGGAAAAGAATGAAAGAAAGAGTGAGAGGGAGATGGATTGATGGAGCAGCCGCAACTTCAAAGACATCTCTGGATCTGACTGTGCTATTGGCCTCAGAGGGGACCTGCTACTTCACTTAAAGACACACACACACACACACACACACACACACACACACACACACACACACACACACACACACACTAAGATTAATTTGCACTGCATAGCAATTTGTAATGATCTTGTCGAACTAGTAACTTTGAAAACTGATATCTAAACTGCTTAGGAACCACTATTTACAAAACTGTATCAAAGAAACTGAGAAGATGATGAACCACAAAAGCCACTTAGGTCTTAATCATGTTTAATTATTGGACCTTATTCTGGAAGAGTGGCTCCCTCTAGTGTCTGGAAGAAACTGCACATGCGCGACACACAAGAGCCAGTCATTAAAACTGGAATTTAATTTACTCCAGTATTTTTTAGTACTGTATCCACAGTAATTTTAACAATTTAAGTGCATATCTAGTATTTCCTTTTATTTTTTTCTTTATGACCTCTTAGATTCACAAGCTAGGATTCCTGATTTAAAATAAAATATGAATATCATTACATTTATGTGGTTTTATATACCATAATTCTTAATAGATAACTCAGTAATTCATTAGAAGGCTGTTTTTGTTACTGTTCCTTTAAAACTGATCCTCTGTTGAATCTATTCACCTATAAAAGTGACTTTTATATATTTAAAACAATGTAATTAAATACAAAAACTAAACACATGTACGGTAGAAATCAAAACCCGGGTGCCTCAGATTAAAAAATGATCAAGTATCACTTCAGTGTGACTTTTTTTTTGTTCTAACAGGCAGAACATGGTCCAGAAATGAGGTTCTCAAGAGAGAATTCAGTAGAAAAATACTCTATTTAAAGTAAAGCTTTAGAAATATGGTATAATTTTTCATGAACTGTTTTTGACAGTACAGGAAGAGCCGTACATGGAGACTGAAACAGTTGTTAATTAAGGCTTGAGCCTGCCTGTTACAGGAGTTCTGCATCAACTAGTCTGAGCGTTATCTAAAGGAGCAGCTTTTAGCGTTTTATTGAGATAACAGAGTGACATGATACCATCTCAGCTTTACTCACCAGCTACCAACTTCAGTCGTCACTGCAGTGTGTGTGTGTGTGTGTGTGTGCTCTACTCTGTTACACTATCCACATCTCCCTTTTTTACCAGTCGTCTGGAAAGCTCTGGCTTCCACTCCCCAAAATCTGCAAAAAACATAAACCGTGTCTTCTGCCTGATGGCATCTTCCCACGTTCTTTCTCTTCTTAGCAGTCGTTTCAGCTGAGTTTTTTAATCCCGTCCATATAGAAGCAGCTTATATGAAAGTGAAAGTGACTAACTGTCATTATGAAGCACAGCACACAGGGAAGCACAACGGAATGCATTCTCTGCTTTTCACCCACACACACTGTGCAATGGGAGGAAGCTATTTAAAGTGCCCGGGGAGCAGTGACGGTGACGGTACCTTGCTCAAGGGTTCCTCTGGGAAATCTACTGATCGGGAATTCAAACCTGTCTCTTAACTCTAGGCCACCGCTGCCAATATAGCTCATTTCTGCTAGAAGAAGAAAAGAAATTCTTACGAGCACTACTCCTTATGTCTAAAAATGTTGCCTGCAAAGTTGGACCTTTTATTACTCCTAGTAGGTCATAATGCACCCTAATCCACCTTTGTGCCCCTTTAATGAAAAGCTGGATGTAGTCTGAGAGGATTTGGGTGACTATTGACGCCTTGGATCTTTGAGCAACTCTGGCTTCACAGCTCCAGCATTAAACTAAAGAGACAAAATATTAATTCCAAACAAGTCCTGGCTGATCAGCTACATGTGGGTTAAGTGGGAATTTGTGTAAACTTGATGTTTTAATAAAGTTCTCCTTTAAAAGGCAACTGGGATTTTTACATTTAGAAAAAAACACACAAAAATATATTTCATTTAAATGCTGGATCAGGCATCATTTCGCACTTGTTGACAGCGAAGCATTTGTTCTGGACAAGTGTAAGCTGGAAAACAGTATCAACTGACAGCCCCTGGCTTTCCAGAGGCTGAATTTTTTTCTCCTGCCAATATTTATATGCCAATGTTTGTCTTGAATAGCCTTATTCTGGGTAAAGTAAGCCCACAGATCCAGCCCAGATAAAGTAACTGGATGGCTCTTGGGGACCCACAGATTTACAGTACCATAGTCATAGAGAAATTATACCTGCTTCGATATTTTCCAAGAGCAACAGCATGCTACTTGGTACGGGTGCCAAATGCAGGCTTTTTCACGTCCCAGGTGGGTAGGTGCGTGTGAGCATCAGATTGGTCTTCTAAATTCAAGCATGTGGGAGGAGAACAGTGCGCTTTGTACTGTAGGCCATGGAGCCATTCAGCCATGAATGCTTTTGGCATCAAAAGCTTCTCAAAAATTTACCCCCCCCCCAGATATTGAATTCATTTCCAAAGTCCATACCTAGACTGAGGTTCCGCTAAACAGTAATAACACAACCCCACAGCAGGTACATACTCCATAACACACCCTCACAGCATGCAGATACTCCAATGGTATTACTCAAAAAATGGGGCTATTGAAAATAATAATCATGTTAAATTTGACATCGACTTAACCTCAAAATTGGTAAAAAATACATAAATAGATAAATAAATAAAGTAGGACGTCAATTCTTAACATCAGTTCTTAACATCAATGAAGAAGATTACATTGTCGAAAACGTTGGGCTGTAGTTTAATTGGTCAATCTGTGATGAAAAGTTCTTCTTCTTGCGGCTGCTCCCGTTTCGGGGTCGCCACAGCGGATCATTTCTTCTGGTCCTCTGCATCTTCCTGCTTCAAACCGACCACCTGCATGTCCTCTCTCACCACGTCCATAAACCTCCTCTTTGGTCTTCTTCTTCTCCTCTTTCCTGGCAGCTGCATCTTCAACATACTCCTCCCAATGAGAATCCTCGTCTCTCCTCTGCACATGTCCAAACCAACACCACCTTGGTTCTACAACTTTGTCTCAAAAACGTCTAACCTGAGCTGTCCCTCCAAAATACTCATTTCTATTCCTGTCCATCCTCATCACACCCAACGAAAATCTCAGCATCTTTAAGCTGAAGATCCGCCTCCTGTCTTTTCGTCAGCGCCACCGTCTCCAACCCGTACAACATAGCTGGTCTCACTACTGTCCTGTAAACCTTCCCTTTTACTCTAGCTGGTATGCGTCTGTCACAAATCACTCCAGCCACTCTTCTCCACCCATTGCAACCAGCCTGCACTCTCTTCTTCACCTCTCTTCCACACTCGCCATTACACTGAACTGTTGATCCCAAGTATTTAAACTCCTCCACCTTTGTCACCTCCACTCCCTCCATCCTAACCACTCCACTTTCCTCCCTTTCATTCACACTCATGTATTCTGTCTTTGACCTACTCACTTTCATTCCTCTCCTTTCTAGAACAGATCTCCAACTCTCCAGGTTCTTCTCAAGCTCTCACTTCAAAAGATGTAAAGGGTATTTAGCTTTTTCAAATAGTTTTCGAAAATAAAAATTGGAGATAAAACAGTTATGAAGCACAAATGCAAACAGGGTGAATCCAGCAGTTCATGACAGAAACATGGCTCAATTTAATTCTTTGAAACACGAAATTTTGCGTAGCCTATTGTGTCATCTTTGCTGTCTGGAATCACTTTATTCATTTAGGACTTGGTGGTTTTCCATAAAGTCCTTTTCTTCTACACAGTTAGAGGAGAACCCAGGGTACCCAAAGTGAAAGCATGTTCCGTTCCAAGTGGAGATGTTTAGAACAAAATAGTAATTGTGTAGGTAAGAAAAACAAACATCTACAAAGTTACACAGTAAAATGGATACTTTTCAGAGGGTAAGTGGGTAATGCACATTACTGTACAGAAGGCATGATCCAGTCTTTCAATTCAGATGGTTTCAGGATATTGTCCAACTCCAGGATCTGGAGTCATAGACCCTAACCTGGTTCTTCATTGGATCTTCAGCAAGAGCAGTTCTGAATAGAACTACATGAACTAAAAAGATCTGAATGCACAAATGCTTCTTTGCCTGGTTAAATTGTTCTTCTTGATGATGAAAAATATGTTGTACGTCTTCACAGAACCTTTAAAAACCTTTCAGTTAACAGTTCTTTAAATAGTGTATTTGTTAATTAAATATTGAGGGTGATGAACCTAGTTATTAAAACTGGAAGAACCTGTTGGCTCCGTTTCTTGAAACCCTGAAGTCAAGGTTTTTGCTGTATCTATATCTCCAGACCAAAACCCAGTCGAGATCCTAAGGGTTCAAAATTAGGCAAAATATCTACATTTACAAAGAATGCCAATGCAGACATTTGCTGAAGAGCCAAACAAATTAAACTCTGTCAGAGAACCTACAATCCTGTCTGTTGTCTTAATTTTAGGACCAGTAGATTAAAGATTTTAGGTATGGCACCTTTTAGTGCAATGTGTTGACTGGTCTTAATAGTCTACCTGTAAAAACTCAATATATTCCAGTGCATGATGGGAGTATGGCACTAGCATTGCCCAGCAGAAACCATTAGTCTTCATAATTATAATTAAAAGCAATTACCGGTTATTATGTGGCATTATCTAATAAAGTCTACAGCATACAAATAACAAAACTAATATATATATATATATATATATATATATATATATTAGTTTTGTTATTTGTATGCTGTAGACTTTATTAGATAATGCCACATAATAACCGGTAATTGCTTTTAATTATAATTATGAAGACTAATGGTTTCTGCTGGGCAATGCTAGTGCCATACTCCCATCATGCACTGGAATATATTGAGTTTTTACAGGTAGACTATTAAGACCAGTCAACACATTGCACTAAAAGGTGCCATACCTAAAATCTTTAATCTACTGGTCCTAAAATTAAGACAACAGACATGATTGTAGGTTCTCTGACAGAGTTTAATTTGTTTGGCTCTTCAGCAAATGTCTGCATTGGCATTCTTTGTAAATGTAGATATTTTGCCTAATTTTGAACCCTTAGGATCTTGACTGGGTTTTGGTCTGGAGATATAGATACAGCAAAAACCTTGACTTCAGGGTTTCAAGAAACGGAGCCAACAGGTTCTTCCAGTTTTAATAACTAGGTTCATCACCCNATATATATATATATATATTAGTTTTGTTATTTGTATATGTGTGTGTGTGTGTGTGTGTGTATGTGTGTGTGTCAGGATAAAACCAAGAAATATGTTTTTATTGACTTATTTTTAAGCTGCTAACCTTCTCCAGAAGGGAGACAAATTAACAGAACAAGATTTTCATTGGTGGTAGAATGTTTGTACAATGAAAAGGGAGTTGATGTTATTGGCTTAGGTAACATTAACAAAGTTTTTGGCCTGTTTATAGCCTAAATGTGTTCTACGGGACAGAAGAAAGGAGCGATTTTCTGAAATTCAGTAAATGAACTGATCCTGAATGGGAATACGACTGGAGCTGAATATAGAAGGGGTGGAAAACAGGAGAATGTGAATGTGTATGGGAGAATAGGAGAACGCACTCTTTCGCTGGTATAATATGTTGTTATTTCTGTCCCTGGTTTTTGGCTGGTGGTTTGAGCGTATGGACTGCACACTAATGCCCCTTCATGCAGCTGGATAAATATTGATGCTGGTTAAGTACCCAGCATGGAGGCCTGCAGTGCGGTGCAGCTCTTCTGGGGGGAACACCAGGCGCACGTCCAGTGCCCGTGTGGCACCATCACCACCAAACACACACTGATCTACAGCTGAGCTGGAGCCCATTAATCTAACGACCACACTCACACTCACTGCAGCCAGTTAGAGTGGAGCCCCTGGACATAGATAATACTGGTTCATGCATTGAGTTAAAGCATTCGATTTCATGCACATTGGAATCCGATTGGAATCTGCATGAGATTTTAACACTTATGCACATTTTGTAATGTTTAAATGATGAGATGCTGTAATGTGGGAAGGATATAATATTGGGATGCTGGAATAAAAGAAGAGAGAAATTTTGAATGTTGGAAACCTGAAATATAAAGACTTTTAAATACCATTAATTTCTTAAATTTCTATCAACAAACTAGCAAAAACTCTAGTGTCGTGGAGGCCTATGGGAGGTCATTTGGGTTGTTTCTTACTTTTCTGCCATGTTTAATGTTGTATGCATGCAAAAAATAATGTTTTTTTTCTTATTTTTGAATAAAATGATTGCAGGACTCAGTTCACTTTGTAACAGTAGTAGCGGTACAAAGATTCAAATTCACAGCCTGTAAGGAAGTCATGTGCCTGATGTGGTGTAATGTGGAAATACTGAGCCGTTCCCTTAATGCTTTTAATGACTTAGACTCGACATTTAATGCTGTGACTCACTAAATCACCTCGGGCATGTCAATTTAGGATTACAGCCGAGCTGCTGGCTTTATTATGTGCAACTGTTTGCTGTTGTCGAAAATGCAGAACACTTGATCATCAAAACAATGAAGTGGGGCTTCTGTCAGGTCACACCAGTAACAGAAAGTGAAAGTCACTATTTGTCATTTTGAGGCAGCACACAGTGAACCACAACAAAATGGAACTTCTACGTTTAACCCATACACACTGTGCAGCAGGGGGCAGCCATATCCAGCACCCCTGGATATGGAGCAGTGACGGAGATGGTACCTTGCTCAATGGTACCTCAGGGCAACCTCCTGGTCCAGGATTAAAACCCACAACTTTCTGATCCTGCTGCCGCAGAAAAAGCACAAGACGCTGATTTTTCTGCCGGGACAGTGGCTTTGCAGTTGCCTGCACCAGTACCAAAATGATGGGTCCTATAATTATGACAGACCTTCATAACAGGGAATCCCATGCAAGTCACCTCAGTAATTGAAGTGTCTCATAAAAAGATATTGTTCGTTATGTCCACATGCTTGCCATGCTATTGTTTTCATTCTGTCTAATGATCTTTTAAAATAGTATCAGTCAGAGTACATCATCTGACCTAAACATATAGACTGCTCAAAAAAATGAAATGAATCAGACTTTAGTATCGCGTCAGTTAAACTTGTGGGATGTTGATCTGGTCAGTTCAGTATCAGAGGGGGTTGTTAATCAGTGTCAGCTGTTTTGGTGTTGATGAAATTAACCTCAGCTGCACTAATGGGGCAACAATGAGACGGCCCCAAAAACAGGAATGGTTTTGCAGGTGGAGGCCACAGACGGTTTTTCCCTCCTCATCTTTTTTTGACTGCTTTTCAGTAGTTTTGCATTTGACTACGGTCAGTGTCGCTACTGAGGTTGCACAGGAAGTCCAGCTCCACCAGGATGGCACATCAATACATGCTGTTGCCAGAAGCTTTGCTGCCTCTCCCAGCACAGCTCTCAAGAGCATGGAGAAGATTCCAGGAGACAGGCAGTTGCTCTAGGAGAGCTGGACAGGGCCGTCGCAGGTCCTTAACCCATCAGCAGGACCGGTATCTGCTCCTTTGATCAGGAGGAACAGGATGAGTACTGTCAGAGCCCTAAAAAGTGACCACTGGCGTGAATGTCTCTGACCCAACCATTAGAAACAGAAGTCATGAGGGTGGCCTGAGGGCCCGACGTCCTCTAGTGGGCCCTGTGCTCACTGCCCGGCACCGTGGAGCTCAACTGGCATTTGTAAGAGAATACCAGAAGTGGCACTTGCACCCTGTGCTTTTCACAGATGAGAGCAGGTTCACTCTGAGCCCATATGACAGACATGACAGGGTCTGGAGAAGCTGCGGTGAACATTATGCTGCAACATTGTTCAGCCTGATTAGTTTGGTGGTGGGTCAGTGTTGGTCTGGGGAGGCAGATCCATGGAGGGACACACAGACCTGTACAGGATAAACAATGGCACCCTGACTGCCATCAGCTATCGGGATGAAATCCTTAGACCCCTCGCTGGTTTGTGGGTCCTGGGTTCTTCCTGGTGCATGATGATGTGTCCAGGAGCTCAGTGATGCCCTGGTCAGGATCAGGGAGGAGATACCCCAGGACACTATCTGTCATCTCATAAAGAGCCCCGACGCTGTCAGGCATGCATACAAGCACGTGGGGGCCATACAAACTACTGAGTACCATTTTGAGTTGCTGCAATGACATTTCAGCAAATTGGACTAGCCTGCTGAATCAGTTTTTCAGTTTAAATTTCTTGGTGTCTTCGAAAGAAGCCCTCTGTTGGTTGATCATTTTCATTTTCATCAAATGATGTGGATCCTTTTGTTCCTAACACATCACCCATTCCATATCAGTATGGATATCTAGCAACATTTTTTTTTTTCCAATTTAGATCTGATGTGTTTTCAAAGTGTTCCTTTCATTTTTTTGAGCAGTGTATACTAAATCCTATGAACCTCAATACATGAACCGATTCATCGATTCATATTTTAGTTCCATCCTTGACCAACAGATGGCGCTCAAAGTGAGACATTTAAAGACTAAAGGCTTCCTGTTTCGTGAAGCTAAACTGCAGCCAAAAAAAACCAGTCCCGCTTACTGTTTTGCTTTTAGCACAAACATCATTGTAGGTTATATATTAAATACAAATTTTAATTAAAGGTTAAACATAAAAACAATCTTTTTTGAATTAAAACTACTTCCCATGTTTAGTATTGTTAACACAACACGAACAAATAATTATATTATATTATAAATATATTATATATATATATATTAATAGGAGATATTGCTTGCTGGCTCCGCCCACTGCTCGTCACTGTATGAAGCCCCGCCCCTCTTCCTGAAAGAAGCTGTCCAGACTGGTCTGAGGTCAGTCAGTGTGTCTGGGCTCTGAGGAGAGAGAGGGCGAGAGAGAAACAGACACGTTTGAAAAGGCTGTCTGACTAATTTATCTCCATTTCTGAGTAACTCTCAGGGCTCCGGGGGGTTTATTTTTGGGTTTTATTCGCTGTGTGACCGTGTTTTCGGCTCGGTCGGCGGTCAAACTATCGGGTGTGTGGGTTCCGTTAGCTTCGGCGGCTAACCGGCTCGGTCAGAGAGGACAGGGACGGACGGAGACCACCATGGGGTCCAGGGCGTCTTCACTGCTGAGAGAGGAGGACATCGAGGAGATTAAGAAGGAGACCGGGTGTAAGTATGTGTGTGTGTGTGTGTGTCTGTGTCTCTTGTCTGTGTGGTTGGGAAGGTTAGCATTGTGGCTAACAACAACAGCACTCAGGAAGGGTCTCTGTGTAGCGCAGGTGAGGAGCCACCTGGACTAATGTTTAGCAAAGGGGGACAGATCAACCTCACAAACTTAAAATACTACTCCAGCTCAATAAAGACCAGAGAAACATAGATGTCTTCAGTACAAGGCGGGTGTAAAAGCTCCTGCCTTTACTGTAGTTGAGCTGCAAACAGCATCTGTCAGCTGGAAACTGTTGAGATTGTGAGACCCTGGTCTTCATTTGGGACCCTCTTGGTCCAAAAGAATCAAAAAAATCTAAAGCTTTAAAGTGAAACAGTCAGATCCTCAACTGAAGTATATTAAAACAACAAATTACTGAGCTAGAACCGTTAGATTAGGGCGAAAACCATAATCCTGATCATGTTGGTCAATATTGAGCTCCTGGTTATCAAATTCTGAGAACATTTGTTGAACTTTTTAAGCATTTTTGTTTTCTTTGAACCTTAAATAGAAGCAATCAAGCAGGAAAATAAACTTGATCGAGTTTATTTAAATAATATCCAACATCCAAACACATTTCCTCAGAATATATAAGACGCTCTTCTGCAGGCTATTGAAGTCTAAGTCTCTTAAAGGAACAGCAGGCTGTTAACATGGGCGGTTTCTGAATTATACAGGTGATGATATTTCCATCTGTGTTGAAGACTTGTGGCTGGGAGGCTCAGATTTTTTTTGCCTAATTGGAGAGTAATCGCTCTGCCACTCAGTTCATGGAGGTTATTTTGTTGTTATAACCGAGCAGCCTTAAGTGGAGCTGAGGAAAGCAAATTAGTTTTCTCTCAAAAAAGTTGCTCAGATCAGCACCCTGAGTAAACAGTAAACAACAGTAAACATGGTTCTATTAAATATAGTCATGATTTTGAAGGTTATCTTTAGCAAAGTGCTGTAAACTAAGAAAGCCATGTGATTATGTAAACCTCCCAAATGAGGAGGTGATGTGAAGAAAGGGTTTAGGCCGTCAGGTTAGCCTGTATCCCACAGTCCTTCTTCACAGATTAGTGTCAAAAACTGATGTTCTCAAACTCCTTTCTTACTTTTTTTTTTCTTACTCTACTATACCCACTACATTAAGCTCTTAAAAGCTGATTGTTTTCTGTCATTTGATTTTCAGCATGACCCACATGACCAGGCTCTCGAACACAGTCATCTTCACACATCATATGTTTGTGCTTCTGTTGCACCACTTCTCACTGACAAGCCCATGTGTGTCTTCCTTTAAAAAATTTTACATTATTTGAGAAAACCACAGATGGCTGTTATGACTGAGTGTCATTTTTGAGTCTTCTGCTTTCTACAGGCCTGTTTCTTTATACCTCTTTATCTCTAATGATTATAAGAATAGTTGTTTTTCAGCGTTGGATCCACTAATTTGTATTTTGATATTGTGCTGGATGATATCGTTCCAGTAATCCAGTATCGGCATACCGGTGTGCTTTGGATTGTTCGGAGTGATCAGATTAAAATAGCTCAAACTGAATTAGTGTTATTATACTACAAGTTTAACATGTACAATGTTGTGTATGGTCAGCATAAAACAGAAACTGCCTGAAATCAGAGATTTCCTTTCAATATCAGGGTGGGTCACTGACCTGCTTTTCTCGAAGCTGCTTCCTGTTGGTAATTTTCTTCTTTACAAATATAAATACAACCTCTAATGATATTTGGGGATTTCTACAATCTTTTAATCTTCTTTTGTTTGAAATGTTTCTGTGTGTATTTTGCAGTCAGCTAAAAATATTATTTTTCTAATTATTATTGTTAGTAGTAGTAATAATATTAGTTCTGGTTGCTTCGTGAAGTTATAATCCAAAGTCCTCATGACTCATCACTATATTATTGCAATACGTGAACCACAGTATGGTTCATTTTTGATGTATATTTAGCTTTGTGTTACAATTGTAAAATTATCTTTCAAAAAGAAAACACTCATTTTAGCTGGTTGTTGATCATTGATTTTTTCCCCCCTTATTCTTCCCACCCAATAGTGCCTTCAACTGATTATTTTGAGCTTCATTGGGGGGGGAGCTACAGTTATGTTAGTTTTGACTTTCCCTTTTCTGTGTAAAGATGCTTTTTCATGCTCATTAATGACTGACATCCAGTCAGAACTCCGTGTGCTGTTCTGTAAAGTCTTTGAATCGTATTTAACCCAATAAAACTCTTTCTGTCTCTGTTTTTTTGCAGTTTCTCACAGTCAAATCACTCGCCTCTACAGTCGATTCCACAGCCTGGACAAAGGAGAAAATGGGGCCCTCAGGTATGGAGACACACAGGGTGGTTTTGTCTGCAATGAAGCAGATCTGTATTGTGTAGCATTATGATTTCGTAAAGCAGCCCAGGCATATCTGCTTAGGGAAGTACGGGACCTCCTCTGACGAATTCTGTATCCAGCCTCCTTATTGTCTCCAGAAAGTTAATGTGTTTAAGAATAGCTCATTCATTTGAGCCGGCAGGTTAAAGTCTACTGTGTGTCGCAGGCTGTTAATAAATGCTGTTGAGTCACTTAGTCAACAGATACTTACTGTTCAGACAATAACCTTTTGCGTAGCGTCTAAAAATGTGAATATTTTTATTTGCAAGAGAAAATGCTCAGTTTTTAATGGCAAATCCAGACTGAAGCTGAATTCTTGTTGAAGGCAATTCAGTGTTTAAACTAAGTGACGTAGAAACTTTGCAGTGTGTAGTTACTCATACCTCACTTTGTGAAATTGTCCTGACTCTCCCCACATCTCACCAGAGTGTTTTCAGGTCAGAGTTAGACTGTTTGCGCAATCAGCACAGCGCGTTACTGTGCATGTGAGCTGACCTCTGTGCATTTATAGCTTGTCTTTTTATCTTGGCCACTTTTCATGGGTTTGTGTAACTCAAGCCTAGTGTTTGCACAGAAGGCTTAATACCTGACCTTTATCAAACCTCAACCAAACAATGATGGTCAGGGCAGGTCATCGTACCAGAGTAAGGAAAGTTCAGGAAGCAGCTTTAGCTTGAAGTTTTATTTATTAACAGGTAGAAAGCAGAGCATCACAGAATGGCCCAGAACAAAAGGGTTTTATTTGAGGCATTATACTGACAGGCAACACCCATTAGGATTATTTGTCCATGATGTTTTTTTTAAATGCCAAAAAGCCATCTGAAATCCAGCTTTTATCAGTTGCTTTCAAATCTGAGTCAGATTTCCTCTGGTTTTCCATTGTTCACACCCAGCAGTACTTGGCATGAGGAAATTCAACAGCTCAAGGCTGTATATCATATATTTCCATTTAAACATGGAGAGCTGTTTCCTTTTTCTCTTCAATTTTGTCATTTCATGGTACGTTCGCTAGTCAGCGGCAACCTGCTAACAAGGTTCTACTTGTCATATGGTTCCACCAACCTTAAATAACTTGCAGGCTTACAAGATCCTCTGATGACCTCATCACCAGAGAGCTCCTAATATTTGAAATATCCGTCCAATTTGGATATGTGACTTCTGTTTGAAAATACAAATCTGATTTGGTGCCTCTCAAGTCTAAAACTAATAAGAGCGACAAATCTGATTTGTCCTGAATTGCGGACAAATCTGATCATTAGAAATGGCAAACTAACAGACACTGATTCCTCAGTAGTTTATCTCCTGCTGATTCTCCTGAAGAGTTTTAATGCAGCAATTCAGTACCTGATTTTCTCTTCCGGATGTTTCTGAAGGCTTCATGAACTGTATGTTTAACGAGAAGTGATTATAGATTTACATTTATGGCATTTAGATGACGCTCTTATCCAGAGCAACTTATATTTACATGGGGCGGTGGCCTAGTGGGTCGGGAGTTGGCCCAGGAATAGAAGATTGTGGGTCCAATCCCCTCACCAGTAGGTTGCCCTGAGGTACCCTTGAGCAAGGTACCGTCACTTCTCCCCAGGCACTTTCAATAGCTGCCCTGTGCTGCACATGTGTGTATGGGTGAAAAGCAGAGGTTGAATTTGGTTGTGTTGTGCTGTGCTGCGTTTCACAATGACCAGGGTTGTCACTTTAATTTCTTAACTACAGGGAGGGGGGGGTTAAGGGTCTTGCTCTGGAACCCAATGGTGGTAGTGCTGGAGGTGGGATTCAGACCTTGGTCTGTATCCTACCACTAGACCACCACCACCCCTTAAGCATGACAGGGACAGTACCTTGTTCAGGGGTACCTCAGGGCAACCTACTGGTCTGGTATTTGAAAAGTAATTTTCATTAAATAAAATTGGGAAGGCTTTTGTCAGCCTCTGGTAAAACATTTTCTAAAATGGATAGAAAACTATCATCTGAGATACTTTTGGCCTGTAGATCAGAATGATCAAATGCGTCAAATGCTAAAACGAGCTCCACCCTCATTACAATGCTCATGTTTGCTCAAGAAACTTTGATACCTCATCTTGTGTATAGTTTCACTTGATCGCATCACAATGTACTTTTGTATTTAACATCTAAACAGTGCAGGTTCCTCCATGTCCCCTCAGTGTGTCTCCGGACCGGAGGGGTCAGTCTGGCAGCAGGTTAAACAGCCTGATAACTTTGTTTGGGCTGAAAATATGAGCATGCTGTTCAGACAGGGCTGAAATGCTTTTCTTATTTCAACTGTAAACAGTGTCTCGAGCTATGTGTCCTTGTTTGAGGCAGCGTGTATGCTACATTGTACGTCTCTCAAAATATGAAGGTGAATGATGATAATTCGTTGTCATACAAAAGGTCTTTTCTGTGCACAAAGATATAGAAAGCCCACAGCAAAGTCCACATTTACTGCTTTGTGGCTTGTTCAAGTCTTAAAACAAACACTAAAAAAATAATGTACAATCAAACTGTATACTATTTGCTGATTTGGGTGAGCAATATCCAGACAGTTATTATATATTTATAGGGCGGGTTTTGAAATTTCAAGATTCATTACAGTTTTCATTGCCACTATGTAGTTAGTTTTTTAAATTATTGTTATTTTTTATTTTTTTAACCTTTTGAACCTTCATTAACCATTCATTAAATCAATAAAAATGCATTTTCAGAAGGCCTTTAAAAAGACAATGATTCATACTGTGTGAAAAAGATTAAATAAGTAAATCATCACCTCAGTGCACAAACCAAACTTCTATAAGACAGTTTGCAGCATGTTTGATATATACTAAAAATAGTTGGGCTGTGAGCTGCTTTATAAATTAGCTGTAACAAAACAACATTTGTGTTATTATAGCAAATATTGAGAAAGCTGTTCCTGATAATCACATTTTATGGATCTGTCATTAAAAAAAGGCTGCTTTTTTGAATATCCAGTGTTCAAGTAATTGTTATCTGTTGAATGTAAGCGAAGGTACACTTGAGGTTGTGTTTTTGCAAAAACATCATGGCTGCTATGATTTCTGACATATGCTCTCTCTTTCATACACTTATTATTATGTTATTCTACTAGTAATAATATTAGTTCCTATGCATGTGATGTAACTTTGTATTCATTTATAACTTGCTAATACTACAGAATATTTTTGTGTAGCCCATGAAGCTTAAGTATTAAGGGCAAGACTGTTTGTGCTTAGATTTTGGGAACTCGTGACCATATCTAATATAAAATACAACTCCATAACTTGCACTGCTGTATGCTTTATTGATAATCTGTCATATGTTTAATCTCATCATACACGAGAGTGTTCACTAAAGGTCTCTCGTCCTTCTGCTCAGTCGTGAAGACTTCCAGAGAATTCCAGAGCTGGCCATCAATCCTCTTGGCGATCGGATAATCAATGCCTTCTTCCCCGAAGGGTGAGTAAGGTGTAATTAGCACAGCCTTCCTACAACAGACGTAAACTAGCAAAGCAGTTTTAACTGTGTGCTTCTCAGTGTTCCAAGATGTGTTTTCCTTTCCTTAATGAAGGCAGATTTCGTTTGTACAATACAATTCAGAAAGTTTAACGGCCAAATGTGCCGCTGTGGTCAGATGTTCTGAAAATGACACATAATATTAATTTTCACAAGTTTGCTGCCTCAGTTTTCACAATTGCAGTTTGCATAAACTCCAGAATGTGATCGAGTGATCAGATGGGCTGTAATTATTAGCAAATTCCCTCTTTGCCGTGAAAATGAACTTAATCCGCAAAACCCATTTCCACTGAATTCCATTCCTACTACAGAAGGACCTGCTGACATCATTTTGTGAGGACAAGGCTGGAGATCTTTCTGTCATGCTGATTGAGTTAGAATAGCAGACTGGATAAAAGGAGGGTGGTACTTGTAATCATTGCTCTTCCTCTGGTAACCATGGTTACCCACAGGGAAATGCATGCAGTCATCACTGCTTTGTTCAAAAAGGGTTTCACAAGCAAAGATATTGTTGCTAGTAAGATTGCACCTAAATCAACCATTTATTGGAGAATCAAGAACTGCAAGGAGAGAGGTTCAGTTGTTGCTTTTAGAGGATGGCCTGGTGTCAAGAAAAACATCAGGAACAGACTGATATTCTGCAAAAGGTACAGGGACTGGACTGATGAGGACTGGGGTAAAGACATTTTCTCTGATGAATACCTTTTCTGATTGACATCTGGAAAAAAGATTGCCCAGAGAAGAAAAGGTGGGCACTACCATCACTCCTGTGTCATGCCAACAGTAAAGCATCCTGAAACCTTTCGTGTGTGGAGTTGCTTCTCAGCGAAGGGAGGGGCTCACTCACAATTTGGACAAACAACACAGTCATGAATAATGAATGGTACTTAAACATCCTTCAAGTGCAACTTCTCCCAACCATCCTTGAACAGTTTAGTGAAGAACGATGCCTTTTCCAGCATGGAGCTCTGTGCCATGAGGCAAAAGTGAAATCTAAGTGGTTCAGGGGAAAAACAAACATCAAAATGTCCTCATCCTGTTGAGAACTTGATGTTAGTCCTCGAGGCAGATGGACACAAACAAACCCTCAAATTCTGACAAAATCCAAGCATTGATCATGCAAGAATGAATGCCATCAGTCAGGATTTGGCCCAGAGGTTGGTTGACTGCATGCCAGGGTGAATCGCAGAGGTCTTGAAAAAGAGGTGCCAACACTGTAAATACTGACACTTTGCAAAAAAAAAAACTAATACAACTGTCAACAAAGCCTTTGAAACTTTTGAAATGCTTGTAATAATTCTTGTTACCATAGAAACATATGACATTGTGGAAACCAATACTTGTCATTCCCAAACCACAAACCAATTGTGTCCACAGCTGTACTAATTAGAAATGCCTCTCTTTTGTCTGTCATGATTTCACTGCAATCATACACACTTAAAGCTCTCTGGGGTCGTTCTGGAGAATTAGCATGTAATGTTTTGTGCAAGACTGAATGCTAAAGCATTTTTTACAGTCTAGCTCTGCAAGTCTGTCTGTGACCAGGGTCATGCATTCCGATCTATGAAGAAAATTCAGTGACAAGGGAGAATTAATTATGCATTTCTTTAGTGAATGATGATTTTCTGCTTCTCCCGTTTATTAGTTTCTGACTGTGGTGGATTTTGGTCATGTTTGAATGACTGTGTTTTGTGAGACAGCTTTATCATTACCCTCCCAGAGGGAAGCACACGTAGGCGGAATAATTGTAGCTGTTGATTCTAATGGTTTGGGATGGGATGTATTTCTGGGATGTTTTTGTTCGCTTTGGTCTGACTGTGGTTTCCTTTCAAGTAAAAAACATTTATTTATTTTTTTTTTCTTCTTCTTCCCATGGGTGTGTCAGCATGGCTCAGGCGGCTATATGTTTTCCACAAATGTACAGTTAATGGGCAGGTTAACTGGCATTTATTTATGGGAGTATTTCTGTAGTATTGCTGGAGCCCTGCTGTATTTTCTGTAACACAAATGGAAGTCATACAGATTTGAAACTTTACCGGACTACCCATTCTTTCAAACATGAGAGCGCTGCAGAAATTTGCAATTTGCCGCATAACTGCATATCCAAGAGCCAAAGATTCCTATTTTTCCTCATTTCTTAGCTCTTGAATGACCTGTTCATTTCCAATTTTGACTGGAATTTTGGAATAATATGCAAAACCTACTTTTGCTAACTGCTTTTTTTTTTTTGGACACATGAAGAGAGACCAGTCTAATGTGATCTCACTTTATTTATTCCGGTGTTGGAGATGGACTGGTCTGTTTGTCTAGTTTTCTTTTCTGCTCCCAACAGAATAGTTTTCAATAAATTTGGTAATTAATAAACTTGAGGTTGGTGTGTAAGAGGAGAGAAAACCCTGAAAGGCCAGCAGGGCTTCAGTACCACGTCTGGGAACACTGGACCTCATCTCTGTGTTTCTTATGACTTCTCTTACAGAGAAGATCAGGTGAACTTCAGAGGTTTCATGCGAACGCTGGCACACTTCCGCCCAGTGGAGGACAACGAAAGGAACAAAGACCCAAATGCTGGGGAGCCACTCAACAGCAGAAATAATAAGTTGCTCTGTGAGTCTGCTTTATCATGTTCAAAGCTTATGAAATCTGCGCATTACATATCTTGCATCACAGTGCTGTTGCTTGCAGTCCGTTGCGTACAGACAATGTCGCCATATTTTATCACAGTGAAGTGAAAGGGACTATTTTGTCATTGTGAAACAGCACAACACCCAGTGAGTCCCAACAAAATGCTTTATCCCACACACACTGTGCAGCAGGTGACCGCTATTTAAAGCGCCCAGGGAGCAGCGATGGGGATGGTAACCCAAGACCTTCTGGTCCCGGGCCAGTAAGCCACCGCTGCCCCATCATTGTTTCTCCAGATCCATTTTTGTTAGAGTGTATTTGTATGTGTATGGATGAAAATCCATCACTAAGGATGGTACTAACAAGAAGTTTCTATTTTTTGGAGGAGGTCTCTGTCCTAAAATTGAGTTATTGTGTACTTTATTATTGGCATAAGAGTCCAAAAGTAAGAAAGGAGTTACACTGGTATCATGTGGTTTTCATTGTTTGCTTATTTGCAGCTGGTATTTTTCTGGTAGGAAATAAATATTCAGAAGAGTGTATTGTTTGTTGCACTGACTCAGCTGATTATATTAACTCTTGTCTTGATTCAGCTTGCGCTGAAGAGGCTGTTTATGATTAGAAATTGCGTCATAAGGGCTTTAAAACTAATCCTGCTCTGAATGCATGTAATGCATCTTCAGTAGTGGGAAATCTTTGTAAGCAAACCACTTTTAACTGTCCACCCAGTTTATTGAAGACAAACGTCTTTTAGCATTATCCTTCGTAGGGCATGCTCTCGTTGATCACTGACCAACTACTGACCTTGAAACAAAAAAAAATATATGTTTGTTCCACATGGCTCAGTTGTAAATGTGTATTTCATTCTTTTAAATACAGTGATTACGTTACTGTGGCTATGATCAGTGTGTATTCATTCCTCCTTTCCTTGAAACCTACTAACAGCAATATTTCAATTTTGTTTCATTGTGCTGATTATTTTTCTACCCGTTCTTATGATTCCCTTTTCACCTCTTCCAGTTGCTTTCCGCCTCTATGACCTGGACAGAGATGACAAAATCTCCCGAGATGAGCTACTACAGGTAAGCAGAGCCTTTTACTGCGCAGGTTTACCAGAACTCGAAACAAGCGCCGTGCTGGTCTTACGGTGCTAGCCTCGTTCAGCACAAGGGGCATGGAGACAGCTTTGTTAAACAGCTTTGTTATGTGGATAATCCTCTCCAAGACACCTCTCCCTGTCACCTGAGACTAGCTATTCAACAAAGTGCAGGGGGGAGGATGGGAGAAGGACCCAACTGTGTCTTTTGCTAGAGCACACTTTATTTTGAGGGTACGGTTTCACTGCAAGGCACAGAGAAGAAGAAATAACGGCACAAATATACTGTTTCTTGCGGGGATTTCCGAACATTTTGGATAATGGAATATAGGCCGTAATAAACTGATAGTATCCAAAGATTAGAATAGAGCCAGTTTTAAACCAATAGGAACCAAAGATTAGAATAGAGCCAGTTTAAAACCAATAGGAACCAAAGATTAGAATAGAGCCAGTTTAAAACCAATAGGAACCAAAGATTAGAATAGAGCCAGTTTTAAACCAATAGGAACCAAAGATTAGAATAGAGCCAGTTTTAAACCAATAGGAACCAAAGATTAGAATAGAGCCAGTTTTAAACCAATAGGAAGCAAACAAAAAGTGTTTATTGTAAATACAAACTAAACAGTTTAATATTCATTTATTGGCTGTAACTTGAAGGAGATTTATACCTGACCGCTTGTTTGATTTAGTAATATATCTTTGTAGATCTGTAGCACCACACAAAAATTATCTATAAGTTTTTTTTTTTTTTTTTTTGTTGTTTTTTTTCGTCTCTTGATACAGTCTGTTTTGCTTATGCTAAACACAATAGTAATTGCTAGTTTAATAAAAGATAATAGATGTGAACTCGTTTTTGTCAACGTTCACATGAAAAATCTCATCAGGTCCTCTGTGTTTTCAGGTTCTTAGAATGATGGTTGGAGTGAATATCTCTGACGAACAGCTGGGCAGCATTGCCGACAGGACCATCCAGGAGGCTGATACAAACGGAGATATGTCCATCTCCTTTAGCGAGTTCATCAAGGTGATGTCTGCTAGAAATGACAAGCAATAGCTTTGATATGTATAGAGGCCTTTTTTTTTTTTTCCCTCAAAGTTACACAACTTACAAAATACGAACAAAAAAAACGATGCATTCTTTCGCATAAGCAAATTCAACGTATTTGAAAACACACAGACTGAAAACTGAATCCGATTATATACAATTACCGCAAAATCGCTGACGCTTTCAGAAGAGACGTCAAAATCGGGAAGATTTCCTTCAACAAACGGCAGTGATGGTGAAGGAGCTTCAAAAAGTTATTAAAAATGATTCAACATCAGAAACTAAAAGTTACAGGGTTCTGGTAAAGATCATAAACGTTCATCATAACAAATAAGAGAGACGGAGAACTCTGAGCGATGGGAAGTCATATCTGTTTTTGCTATAAAAAAAAAAGCAGCACAGATATGCATTTCCAAAAATTGTGCTCAAGCATTTCGACAGTGAATTCTTTTGTAACAGTTTGCTCTGGTCAGACAAAATCATTTTATTTCCTCTCAAGGTTAAGATGCAGACTTGAGCAAAGATTAAATTCCTTCTTTTTTTTTTTTTTTCCTCCTTCTTTCTCTCTTTCTAACTTCAAGGTTTTGGAGAAGGTTGACGTTGAGCAGAAGATGAGCATCCGCTTCTTGCACTGAAGCAGCGCTCACAACCCGCAGCCAGACTGAACTCTTGCTGGAGGCCATCCATGCCCGTTTTTAGGCCTGACTTCCCCGGTCCTTCACATTTTGGGCTTCTTGGCCTTCTTCTCTCCTCTGTTCTAGATTTAGTTTCAATTACTTTCGTTCCTCGTTTAAAACACTCGTTAAACAGTTTCTCTAGGGGAATAGTCATGTGCCTTTGATTGTTTCTCACACACTATTGTGGCTTTTCCCTACAGAGTTCGAATTTTATTTATTTCAGACCAACTTCTGTTTCGTTCTGTGCAATAATGTGTAGATAGCTCGGATTCAGAGGACAGTGAGGAGCATATAATATTGCTTGCTATTTTTAATTGGAAGCGCACTCCTCCGTTAAAGCCTAACTTATCCCTTTAAAGATAAGCTTATCTGTAATTCTTGTCTAGTCCGTCTTAAAATCACGTCATCAAACGTGTAAAACTTTTACCACCTTTCCCGAGAACAACGTTATGACTGCAACCAAAGTTTTATCCACGAAAGACTGACCTGTCGGCCACTATTATTCCAGTAATGGTGTCCTTTCAGGGCGATCAGACGTGTCCTGCTACTTTTTTTTTCCTTTTTCTCATTGATGTCGTAACTCAGGTCATGAAATTTACAGCCCCTTCACAACCCAGCAAACAGCCTTCAGAGACCATTTACCAATATAGGACGTTCTCATAAGGTACCAAAAGGTTTGTGCAGTTTCTGTCCAGACCATAAATTCTAGCTTATCTATTTCTAGAGCATTCCATTGGTTGCGTTCTAGTTTTTGGTACCAAGCGGCATGGTACTTTTCTTTTTTTTTTTTCTTTTCCTTATGGTTTCTAAACTGAACTAGGCGACGTTAATCGCCAGCGGTCTTTGCTGTGATATATATATTTTTTCCCTCAGGTTATTTTTATGCCGTGAGCTATAATTAGTCTTGCTGAACTAAATAGCTTTGGCAAGCAAGACTGATAGCCAAGAATGTTGGCCATTCGACGATAAACTGCTTCTTTTTTCGCTTTTAATGGAAAATCAAGGGATTCTCTATGCCTTCACTGTTCACAGGGTTTATTCTACTAGAGGAGAAACAAAATGCCTCAGCCTGTCTTAGTCATTGTCTACCAAAAAAAAAAAAAAAATTAGCTCTGCACAATTTTTAGTTCTAGTAAGCCCACATGTTGCATCCCTTACCAGAGTGACTGTAAGAATAAAACTGCTGATTGTCTTTTATTGTTACTATGACTGTGCATTAATCCAGGGTACTTCAAAGGAAACCGCAGGGCTTGCTGAGTCTCTTCATGTACAGATCTGTGAAACGCAGCGGTGCGTCCATAGCAGCCGTCAGTTCGTGTCAGGAGCGTCTTTTACAAGGAAGCTCTAGTGCAGCCCTGCACTGGTTCTGGGAAGCAATTCAGTTTTAGTACACTTTCCTTAGTTGTAATTTATCATCTACTTTATCAATCATGTTCTCTACTTGATAAGGACGTTTCGGAGGAAAAAAGGTGTGGGATTTTGATCAAATAAAAATTCAAGTGCCATGTTCAGCTCATCTTTTGTCATTTTAGCCACTTTTGTTGCTCTGCTTGAAGGGAACTTTGGAATAAAATAAAGGAATTTGATTAAACGTTTGAAGACGCTGGGAATTTCAATGTATTGCGCTATTGATTGTGCAACGTGCTGTTCCAGAGAAGCTGTTTCTGGGCTGTGCTGGCTTCACAAAAAATGTTGGCAAAAATCCAGTTGAGATTTCTGAGAAACCTGTGCGCGCAGTTTAGTTTTCGACAGGTAGCTAAACTTAGCAGGGCTGGAAAAATACAGAATTACAGGGAGGGTAGAGTGGCAGTACTATGGGGCAGCAGTGGCCAAGTGGTTAGAGAGTTGGCCAAAGGATTGGAAGATGGGGGTTCAAACCCCTTACCAGTAGGTTGCCCTGAGGTACCCTTGAGCAAGGTACCGTCCCCGTCACGGCGCCCCGGACGCTTTCGTAGCTGCCCGCTGCTGCACTGTGTTTGCATGGGTTAAATGCAGAGGTGCAATTTTGTTGTGGTTCACTGTGTGCTGTGCTGTGACCTCGCAATGACGAGAATAGTCACTTTCACTTTAAATTTTTACAGTGACACTTTTTTGAAAGTGAAAGAGACTATTTTGTCATTGTGAAACACGGCTGTGCAACGGGGGGCAGCACCCGGGTAGCAGTGATTGGGACGGTACCTCAGGGCAGCCTGCTGGTCTGGGATTTGAACCCACTATCTTCCAATCCTGGGGCCAACTCCCTAAACACTAGGCCACCACTACCTATAGTACTGAGTTCAAATTATTCCTCTATTGTTTCTCTAGATTTAGATTTGGTAGTTTAATTCTACAATAAAATGAATTTGGTTGGACGTTATGGTATAAAAACAGCAGATGCCCAAGATCTCAACTTGGCCAACTGATATTTACTACACTTGGTTGGACCAACGCTTCCATATGGGTTTTATCATTTTTATAATAAAGATTTTTACAACTGTCAGCAGACGCTCTTCTCTAGAGCGATTTATGTTTTCTTAAGACAGCCAGAGCCTCCCTGGAGCTCCGTGGTGTAAAGGGTCTTGCTCAGGGGGACCAGACTCGAACCCACAACCTCTTGGCTCATTCTAAAACTAGATCAATGCATTCAAGATTCAAGTAGTTTGTGAAAAGTGAAAGTGACTACCCTTGTCATTGTGAAACGCAGCACAGCACAACACAATGAAATTCAACCTCTGCGTTTCACCCATACACACACGTGCAGCAGGGAGCAGTGATGGGGACTGTACCCTGCTCTAGGGTACCGCAGGGCAACCTTCTTGTGAGGGAATTGAACCCACAATCTTCCGATCCGGGGCAACTCCCTAAAAAACTAATTCTAGATACACACAGAACAGTGGAAATGAAAATAATAAGTCTACACCACGCAGCCAAGGGATACGTATATACTACAACATACTAAATATTAAAAGTTGCTTAAAAAAAGGTCAATTTCAGAAAAGTAAAAAATGTAAAAAGTGGGTATAATAATCATTCACATCTCAATGATGCTGAACTTTTCTGATAATGCAGTGGCTCTTTGTAGTTCTTAGAGGAACCCGGTCACATCACATACTGGACATTCATATATATATATATATATATAGAGATAACTATTATACAAAAGAGCGAGCAAATTGTCCAGATACTTACGTTTGCCTGGACATGAGACAGCTACTTCACTTGACTTATTAAGGAGTCTTTCCAGAATTAGCCTACTCTGATAACTTTTATTATATAAATTCATCCAAAAAACTGAATTAGTGTTAGAACCTAAAAACATAATCATTTGATTGGTATGGGATCTATATTTGATTGATATGTATTATGCATTATAAATGTGATTCCACTGAGGGAAAGTTGGAAAAAAGCTTTTTTTGATAATGACGATTCAGATTTTTCACATTTCTGCATGATGAAAATGAATAAATGACTATTCAGAGTGGCTTGATGGGCGTCAGTCGATCACAGTGGCAGCGAAAGAAACCAGGCGTCTGAAACGATGCAGTCCCAGACAGTGGAAGCTCTGTCCCAGACAGGTATTACATGACCTTTTAAAAAAATCCATTCCTGCTGCAGGGTGTTCTTAGACAAAGTAGTCCCCAACGAAAACCTCTTATCAGATTTACCACTATTTCCATAATCAGCACTGTATAAACAGCAAATACACACTGGGCACACAAAATAAAATGGCTATAATTACACTGCACACATTATAACCCAGCTCCCAATGGTCACCATGTAAACACATCTGAGCTGGTAAAATGAAAAAAGACTGTATTTACTCAACATGTAATAAATATTACGCAAATCAGTAAAACTGTATGATTTAGATTCATTTAAACTGAATGTACACTCACCCTCACAGGTTTAAAGCTGTGATATTTTCCCAGGTTGTACATTTGTAACAGTTCAAATGGAAAGCCCCGTGTCCTGTGATGTAATAACGCCCCCTGGTGTTCCAGAATTAGAACGTCGTGTTTATTTTTAAGTGAAGAGACAAAAGAAACAGGAAAAAAAATAATAAAAGTCCCATTTTTTAAAAACAATTAAATAATCCTGAAATGAATCATGAAAGATAAAACAGGAATGGGCTGTCTTGTTGTAAATTAATTTTTTGAACCGAATTGGTGAGGAAAAAATTAGCACATAAGAAAAGCATAAGAAAAAAGGGAAAAGCAATATTTCTGAGATAGTTCAATTCAAAGTTATCCAACAGGAATGTCTCTCAGCTCTTTTCCAGGCTTGAATTTAGGATTTTTTTTTTTTATCTGGCAAAATATTTTAAATAGAATTTAAAAATAATTTTATTATAAAAATAATAAAAGTTAGCTCAAAGTTGTCCAATAGGATAATGTGTGAATGTGTGTATGTGTGTGTGTCACAGATCTCTGAAAATGAAAAATTAAAGGGCAAAGTGGCCCTTCAAAGTGGGAGGGTTTTCAAGGGACTACGTTACCCATAAACCCATCGGTCGTGACGTCACCCCAGGTACCCGGCCGGTCCCCGAGCCTCTTTGTTGGCGGAGAGGAATAAAAAGCCGCTTCTCTCAACACCCACGCTCCCCACAGGATCTTTTCACAGCACCTTCTGCGGCCGTGTCCTCCTCTAAACTCGCCACCATGGACGGGAACGCTAAAGACACCCGGAGCGGCGCCACCAACAGTAATAACAACAACAAGGGGAAGAAGATGGAGACCGAGAGCAAGTACCTGCCCGAGCTGCTGGCGGAGAAGGACAGCCTGGACTCGTCCTTCACACACGCCATGAAGCTCCTCGCTGCAGGTATATGCCTGAGCTGGTCTTTTTAATCTGGAGCAGTGGTTCAGCTCGGTTTTTGTGCCGGGCCTGGCTCGGCTCGGCTCTTCTCCGTCCTGAGGCCTGAAGCAGTTAGCAGCGCTGCTCGCGCGACTCTCCCTCAGGAAAAAAAAAACAAAACAATATTTCCGATAAAATCGTCCCTCGCGGCGTCTCGCTCTCCCTCGGACTGCTTCTCAGTTTCAGTTTATTCGTGTCCCAAGCGAATACACTGAATACTGAGGTGCTGTGAATGTGGCTGGAGCGGCCTGCTGCTGCTGCTCCACTGAAACAAAGAGCTCACACACACACACACACACACACACACACACAGCTCACCCTTCAGCGATCGGGCTGAACGAGAGAGGGGGAGATGTTGATTTTAATACATTTATTTCATGATGCATCCAAAAATCTTGATATGTTTGTGTGTAATGTGTAGGACTAAAGAGGGATGGATGGATACAGAGAGGCGTGTGTGCGTGTGTGTTTGCGCGTGCGCAGAGGTAGATATGAAAGTGGTGAAAGTGACAACCCTTGTCATTGCGAGGTCATGGCACAGCACACATGAACCACAACGAAATTGGACCTCTGCATTTAACCCATGCACACTCAAACCCGTGCAGCAGTGGGCAGCTATTGAAAGCGCCCGGGGAGCAGTGACGGGGACGGTACCTTGCTCAAGGGTACCTCAGGGCAACCTATTGGGAAGGGGTTTGAACCCCCGATCCTCCGATCATGATATTAACCTCTAACACTCCTCTCGGTCTATCTCTTCAAGTACCTTCATATCTCTATATCTGCGCATCATGTTTGTGTGCAGTGTGTCGGTCTAAAGAGGGCTGGATGGGTGGATGTTTTATGCAGGTAGAGACAAGTGTGTGTGTGTGTGTGTGTGTGTGTCTCCACAGATGTTTACGCACAGCTGTAATTGTGTACTTCTAATGTAGATTTCTCTTGCGTTTTACAAGATCTGTTATTTTTGGTTGAATGCTTTCTTGCAGGCAACAGTCGGCAAAGTGCAGCAGTAAAGAAAATGAGCACTGATTCAATAAATGCAATCTACTGATGTATAACAGACCTCTCGAAGTTTCACAATGGAGTTAACATGCTATAACCTTAAGCGCACAAAGTGAAGCACCTAATAGAGTTATTATTATTCAGAGGCTTGGTGTTTGTGTTAGTAAGGCAGTAGATAAAGTGAGATCGTAGACATGATGAGTAAATGGGAGAGGTTGACCGTCCAGGACAACGGGATCAGTATACCGTTTTAAAGCTTGCCCATACTTGATATTTGATGATGGACATGTTGAAATGTCCACTTCCAGCACGTTTAATAACATGGATTACATGGGAATAAGCCTGGTTGCTCCTGAGAGCAAGAAAAGCTGCAGCCTTTAACGCGGAAGTTTTGTCTTATGATTTCTTATACACCGGAAGTCATCCAGAATGAGTGGAGCGCTTCGGCTTCCCCTGGTGCACCAGGTTCAGGTGTTTCAAATCTGATAGTTGAAGATCCAGACATAACTGTGCTCATATCTCTGTCACAGAGATTGAAAGGATTCAGAAAGGAGAGCCCAAAAAGGATGAAGAGACTTACCTGGACCTATTCACCACCAAAAACGTCCGGGTGAAGGAGCGTGTGCTCATTCCTGTGAAACAGTACCCTCGGGTGAGTTTAAGGCTGCTTGAGCGTTGAAGGATCTTTTTATTTTACAAATGTTATGCATTCAGTAAATATTGTGACTCCTCATCCGTTTCCCATTATTCCTCCAGTTTAATTTTGTGGGGAAGATTCTCGGACCACAGGGCAGCACCATAAAACGACTGCAAGAGGAGACTGGAGCCAAAATCTCAGTACTGGGAAAAGGCTCCATGAGAGACAAGAACAAGGTAACTACAGTTCTATACATTGCATTAAAGGAATATATCGGGGAAGTCAAATTTAATGAAGCTGAAGGTTTTGCTGGAGGTGTGAGACTTAAAAACTTTAGAGGTTAAGTAACCCTGTTTTTGTACATAACATTAGATACATCCAGTACTTCTCTAACCCTCATGAAACCACATCCCACTCATCCTTGAGGCAGTGCCAGCTTGCAATTGTGGTTTAACACCCAGAATCTTTTAACTGCAACTATTACAACCAAAACTGGGGTTTTATTCATTTGGTATGCATAAAATTTCTAGAATAAATGGGGGCAGGATGTGATCAGTCCTCTCTAGTCCTGGTGTCGTCTTATTTATCCATAAGGTTTGCGGTTTAAGACCTCGTTTACAGTGGTTGGTGCAAAGTGACAGTTGTGCCCAAGTTTACAAAGATGAGCAGTGCTTTGATGCAGTAACCTGTGTGTTTTAATATATAAATAATTTTTGTATTACACAGGAGGAAGAGCTGAGGAAAGGAGGGGAGCCCAAATATGCCCATTTGGCCATGGAGCTGCATGTGTACATTGAAGTCTTTGCTCCGATCCCGGAGTGCTACCTGCGTATGGCTCATGCTATGGAGGAAGTCAAGAAGTTCCTTATGCCTGTACGTCTTGCTTGAAATAAAATGATTCACAATGATTTCTTCTGAAGTAGTTAATTTGCTTTTGTATCCGTGTAGAAAAGGTTACTGAGTGCTCAAATTAACAGTGGGGTTTTATGTTAAATGTGTGGTTTGTTTGTTGCAGAAAAGGTGAGTTTTTATGCAATAAGCCTTTAGGATAAAGGCTGTGAAATTCACAGCATGCTGTTTTAAACGTTAATATTTAAAATGTAGCAACATGATATCAAACAGTTGGTTTGCCAATATGAAAGGTAGCCTAGCAACACCTGCTATGCAAATGTGAGTATTAAGAACACCAATGCCAATCCCTCGGAAGTAGGTGTGCATTTTTTTTATTTATTTTTTTTTAAGTTAAAGTTACCCTTTTTACGGTTTTTCAGATGGAAAATATGGATGAGATGCACCCGGACCCGTTCATGGACGTTGGATTTCTGAACGGATCTCAGGATATCGCCAATCGTGGAAGAGGGGGTCCCATCAGGGGCCGAGGTGGCCCACCACCTCCTTTGGGTGGAGCTAGGTGAGAGTTTTCTCCTTGATCGAACAACAAAGTTTAGAGATTTTGTTGGTGCGAGCCTTTTTTAATTGGTTGTGCCACACAACTTAATTTCCTTGTCTTACCAGATTTCACAAGTTTGCCCACTGTCGGGCATAGTGTTTGTCAAATACTTTAAAATGTAAATCTTAAAGTCTAATCTATGCACTTTGATGTGTAATAATAATAATAATATAGTTTTGTAATATGATCGTATTATTTACTTTTTTTTTTCTTTTTCTCAAACAGGGGACGTGGAATGCCGCCACGTGGCGGAGCACCCAGAGGTGGCGCCCCACGAGGAGGTCCTGGTCGTGGAGCCTCATCAAGAGGGGCTCCAGTCGGCCGAGGTGGGCCTCCTCCAACAGCCTCTAACCGTGGAGGTGCCGCTGCGCGGTCCAGGCCCCCTGCTGCCCCTCAGAGGATGGCCCCCGCCCCAGCTCTCGCTCATCAACACCATCAGCAGCCGCCCGAATCTTATGAGGAATATGTGAGTATCAGCTTTGCATGCAGTAAAGAAGGAACATATTTATTTGCCTTGTGTGAAACAGTTACATCTTCTTTTTGGTGAACGATTCCTTAACTTCTCTTTAGCCTTATGAGGAGTCCTATGCTGAACCTCCTTACGAAGGTTACGATAACTATTACAGCCAGTCAGCTCCACAGGCGTGAGTATCCTGTCTGCAGTGCAGTGCTCCCAAATGATATTTGTTTGTTAATGTGGGATGTACATGTTGACCTGTATCATTGGATTGGGGTGTTTTTTTTTTTTTCTTCATCATATTTTACAACGTTTGGCATAAAAACAGAAGTGTGACTCAGGTGTCTTGTTTTGGTTTAATTCATATCACAGAATCTGCTATGCATGACTTTCTGATCACATGCAGTCAAAACATAACTTTAAAGGACTTGAAATTGTCAGTCTGTACCTCCTGCCTCCTTTTACTAGACCTGCCAAAATGACTCTTTGTTAGACTGTCATGGGAAATGGTTTAGCTTCTAGTCTTAGTCTTCTAAGTTCTTGGGGTTTTTTCCATGCAGCGATACAGAGTACTATGACTATGGCCACGGAGAGAATCCCGAAGCCTACGACTCTTATGGTAAGACATCACTTACTGTTAGGTGGGATAGAGCTGTGAAGTGGTTGTAACACTTTTGCATTCATTAGTTTCCTTATTCATTATATTTAAAGTAATCTATGTAGTCACACAGTGACTCGTGAATTTGAGCTCTAAAGGAGAAGTTGAAAACCATCTGTGTCAGGTGTTTATTCACAGAACAAGAAAACCAGTTTAATAGGTGCTTAGACTTTTTTAACTGCTTTAAGTTTGTGCGCCGTCATGTCTTCCTTTTGTTGCTCCTTCTAGCTGATGACGACTGGGATGGTGCCGCTTGGGGTGGAAGCGGAGGAAAGGCTCCTTCTGTGCGGCAGACCAAATCATATCGGGAACATCCGTATGGAAGATTCTGAGACCTGTGAATCACTTAGGTTGCCTGGCAACCCACTCCCATTGTAACTCCTTTTAACATCTCAAAGTAATTTTAGAATTTTTTTTTTTTCTCCCCAATCTGGTTTTTTTTGTTTTGTTTGTTTTTGTTTTTTTATTTGCCACTGACTGCTTTTTAATGCTTAAACTCTTGTTGTTGGGACACAAACGTTTTGTAGTTAAGAAGTATTCTTAAGCGTTTTCTTTGTTTATTCCTCTTTGCCTTGTCTTGTGCTTTGTTATCTTTTTGCTTATGAATTAAGCAGCTAATCTGATTACTGTTTAGGCCCATGTCTTAGTTGGTCTTTTCCGCAGGTCTTAAGAATGGTGTAATTTGCCTCAAAAATCAAATGCATGGCAGTCGTTTACACTTGTTCAAAAGCGCTTTTATACATTCTATCATAATGCTCAAACTTAAACAGTCTTTTCTCATTCAGAGGCTTGGGGGTGAAAAGTGTTTAATCTTTACACAGTTGTACAAACACTTAAACGATGCAGAAATCTTGCAGCAGCTGAACAGACATTTTTTTTTAACAATTGCCGTTTGGTGGTTCATTTTGTGTGACGGGGAAGAACATAGAAAATCCCTAAAAAAAAAAGAAAAAAGAAACAATTCAGAAGGTATTAAATTTCCCAGAACAAAACTACAGCCAGCCTAAAACTCTGCAAGTTGCCTGTAATGAGACCCTACACTAAGCTCCTTCACCTAAACTCAATCTTTACTTTGCTGTTGATAGCTTTGCGATCCACAAAATACAAATATAATTGTGTTCGTTGCCTAAATAGGAAACTAAATCTGTTTTCCTGTAGTATGTCAATAAAGCGCAGTCTTCTTTTCCAGCTAACACAACCTGGTATTTTTGCTTTTGTTTTAGCAGTCGGCACAAAAAGGAGCATCGTTAACTGAATTAAGTTTGTTTAAAAGGAGAAAGAAAAAAAAAACTTGCATGCACACACAAAACCACATGTACTTCTTTAACAGTGATGAATATTATGCTGTTACTATCATCCAAAAATATTGTGTATAAACCGTTGCTAATTAATTTTGAATTAGAAAATGCAATTTTCACATTAACGTAACAGCAGCAACTCAGATTCTTTTGAATCTAAAGTTTCCATAAAATAAAATGGAAGAAAAATAGTCAATGTGCAATTCTCCTGATTTGCGAACTGTCAAATGTTTCCCCCCGGCTAATTTACCTGTTTTGTCTGCTTAGATGTTGAGTTCAATGATTTATACACAATAGAACAAATAGTTTGTTTTTAAAGAGGTCTGGGCACTTTTAAGCTGCGCCACGACCAACTGGTGTTTCTTTTCTTAAAAGAAAAACCTAAATGTTGTGCTCACTCCATATTTTTCTTTTATTAAGAAGGATCATGAGGTGAGACCTGCAAAGCGAACTCTAAAATAGCTAACCCTGTTAAGGAAGGTAACGTATTTATCAAGAGACCCCAACAAGTCTCAAGAACAAAATGTAGTGTTTGCTCCTTGGGCTTGTGCATCAAAATGTACAGCGAAGAGAAAACGATTTCTTACCTCGTGCTCGACCTGACACGTCGATAAATGTATGTGTAGCGTGAATGGAACACGCGTACTGTCAAGAAGATCGCGAACTTGCAGGCTTACTTGGCTTTCGTGGAATGACATAATAAAGAACAAAATTGGGGAAGGAGGCGTAAAGTCTAGGAAGCGCAACGAAAGGTAACATCTGCCCTAAATCTCTTTCTCAGCACAACTGTTATTTCATTTTGTAACGAGAAAAAAAAAAAACACAAAAATAAATACAAGGAATAGGTCTTTACAAGTTCAAAATCTGTACATGCAGTTAAATAATGAATATGTGCCTTTAAAAGTGGATTTATCCACATTTTTTTTTATTTATTTTTTTTTTTTTAGTATTTGTATGGAAATATGTGCAACTCTTGCTCTAAAATGTACTTTTAAAATATAGTTTTGAAAATCAGGTAAATGCTTCTGCATAAAATAGTTTTATTAGTCCTAAGTTTTTAAAAATAGATTTAATGTAGTATTCAAAACAGCAAGAGTTGCCTAACTTATTGTAGAGACATGCATGTTTTTGACTGTGATCTCTATGAATTGCTGACTTTCTTTTTTCCGTCTCCTGTTTTCAACCGTCGACCAGAACCCCATTCTGATGGTCTTCCTCAGAGCTCAAGCATCATGACTGGACCGCTGGACCCCAAATGGCAGGTTTTCATTCAAAGCAATAATTTACACTCTCGCTTTCTTCTGTACTTCTCTGCTGTAGGTGATGTTGTTTCTTCCTTTAGTGTCTGAAACTTGCATCATAGAGTTAAAAGTAGCATTAAGAGTCTTGCCAAAGGACTTTTTATGGCAAAACCTTGTATGTTGTAAGGAGGGCAGCAGTGGAACCCACTATCAATAATGTTTCATTAATCATTGGGCAGCGGTGGCCTAGCGGTTAGGGCGTTAGCCGCATGATCGGAGGATCGGGGGTTCAAATCCCTTTCCAATAGGTTGCCCTGAGGTACCCTTGAGCAAGGTACCGTCCCCATCACTGCTCCCCAGGCGCTTTCAATAGCTGCCCACTGCTGCACGGGTTTGAGTGTGCATGGGTTAAATGCAGAGGTCCAATTTCGTTGTGGTTCATGTGTGCTGTGCTGTGCCATGACCTCGCAATGACAAGGGTTGTCACTTTCACTTTCACTTTCATTAACCCTCTCACGAAGTGTTAAAGAAAATGCTCGGGTGGGTAATTCACATGGTTTAAACAAGTTCTGACTCTTAATTTTTTAATTTATTTTTTTTTAATTAAAAAGCAAGGCTTTTTTAATTGCTTTTTTCTTTTTCCCTCCACAGTCTAATCCTGATCTACTTGAGTGCCTTTAGTTTTAAATAAGGACTTTTCATGTTACTTTTTTACTTTTAACTCTGTCTTGATGTAAAAGTAACAAGTAGTTTTTAAAATGATTTTTGGAATGTGGATGTTCGAACTTTTTCAGTAAAGTGGATTTATTTTCATAAAAAGCTCATCTGTGGGTTATTTCTGTAACTGCAGCCATGAAAACCACTCATTACTTTGCTTTCTTTGCTGCCATTGTTCAACAGGAAGCGAAAATTAGAATCCTTAAATGCCTGTCCAACAGAGAAATTTTCAGTCTGAAACTGCTTTCCACATGATACTTCAAGAACAGATGTACAGAGGTTAGACTGCAAGATTCAAACCACTAGCTGGCCACAGGGGGGTTGTGTTGTTAAACTAGGCCAAGATTAACTGTCAGGGTTATAGGAAAGGGTGGTGAAAAGGTACTGCCAGGCCCCACAGATTACCAGCTCATCGTTTAATCATGGGGGTTGGAGTTACTGGCATACTTGGACAATGAATTCTGAAGTGTGAAGAAACATTTGCTCGGTTTCCAGTAAGTGCTTCAAAACTCATTGGGTGGAGCGTCACTATGTTACAAGATTTGGAGTTCGCCAAAGCCTGGTTTAAATCTAAGCATGCCTTCCATATGCCAAAAAACAACCTAAAGCAGGAGCAGAAGGGCTTGCAGTAGAGACTTGGCAGAGCATCAGATTGGAAGATTTACGTCTGGTGGTACTTGTGAATCGAGCAATCATTGCATGCAAGGCTAAAGAACAAGACAATGTTAATCATTAATAATATAAAGATATGCATCAACTAACTACACAGGATGGTTGAGACCCAGAACATGAAACTTGGAATAGTTCAGTCAAAATGACAACGTGTGTCAATGGTGAACTCCAGAGAGAGACAAGAAGAGTCAAAATACTTAGTGGAGATAGTGGCCTTTTACCAAATGTTTTTTTGATGCAAGCAAATTTTTGCAACACAATAACAAAAGTATTCAGACCGCTTCCTGTGCAGACAAGGAATAGCAAGGCCAAATGACTGGGAATTCAGCGACGAAGATCCTCCTCCAGTAATCTATCAGTAATTAAGAGGCTTTCATCTGTCTGGCTGACATTCCTGTAAAGTTTGTGCCTCACTCTTTGAGCACTTCAACGTCTGTCGTTTTAAAAGGGAGTCCAGTGCTGCTGTAGGACACTAACTAAAGGGCAGTATTTGCAAAGAATGTAGGCCCTTGGCTTCATGAAATCCTCTTCACTGGCAGTCCCAAAGGTGGGTGGTGGGGGAAGAGAATTTTATCAGGACAGAGCTTTCAGTGTTGTCAGGAATGGATTTTCGAACCTCACCAGCCTCATGTTTGCACTGGGCACTATAGGTCGTACTATATCCCATTACTCATACTTAGTCAAAGCTACTATTTGTAACTTCTAGTTTTAACCCTTACACACACAGCATGGGGCAGCCATATCCAGTGCCCAGGGAGCAGTGATTAGGACGGTACCTTGTTTAAGGTTACCTCAGGGCAACATACTGGTCTGGGATTCCAACCCACAACCTTCCAATCCTGGGGCCAACTCCCTCACCACTAAGCTGAATGAATGCATTGTATCTGCACCTGTAGCATACAGTCAATAAAAATACAGATAAAGGTGCATTGTTGTGGAAAGATAAAAGGAGCCACTGATTATTTGAAAGCAGCAGAAAGAAAAACGGGTAACAGTTTGGCCAGCTGTGATCTGCATGGGGTGCTGGTTCCAGCAGGGTGCAACATAACAACAAATTGCCATTTCACCCTGTTTAGATTCTGGCCACTACACCCACCAGCTCCTGCTGTTCAAATTAGAAAATCAGCATTTTAAATGAGCTGTAGCTGATCTTTTTGGGGAGGTCAGTGAGAAGAGCTTTGCAATAGTCAAACTGCAGTTTTAAAAGACGTATGTTTTTTCCATTAAATAAAAATGATCATTCAATTACAGGGATAATAACAAAAAATCAAGGCTGCAGTTTGTGAAGCGTCAACAAACTCAGCATAGACACACTGAAGTACCTGTTGTCGTCTGTCTAGATGAGACTGGTGAAACTCAGGCTCAGGTTCAGCTTTATTTACAACGCTTGAAATGGGACTAATTCCAATGGGAATTCTTTATCTGAAGCCAAGTGTTTTTTGGTCTTTTTTTCTCAATGGAAGAACTTTCCAGGGCACTTTAATGGCTCTGCTTAAACTTCTCAGACACAGTGTATCCTTCTCTACCACCTCTCCTTTTTCCATGACTATGAATACATTGTAACACCTGTGTATATATATGGTTTACATTCACAATTCACATTCAAAGGAAAACCAGCTTAGAGGGGGGAAACTGCTCCACTGGCTGTTCCCAAATCTGTTGTACTGGTTGAATTCAGGTCAGGTCAGTTTTATTTCTGTTGGGCTTTTTACAACTGTTGTTCAGCTTTACAGAACCAGGTCCGGGCCCCAAGTGAGTAAGCCGTGGGCGACAGGCAGAACTCCCAGAACCTGGAGGAAGAAGCCTCTCCCACTGGCTTCCATTTCTTGCTTCATTACTTGAACCATTTTAAGCTGAGTGTATGAATGTATGAAAGCGTTAAACGATCGGTTCAGGTAATCAGGGTTTACAGTTTTACTGTCTTAGGAGCTTTTTAACATTAAAAAATATATATATACCTTTTCTTCCTTCGTCATTGTGGGTAGAGGGGTTTCTACTGTCTTTACTTTTTTCATGGCTTAAACACACTAACACCTGTGTAAATAAAAGGCTCTATGCCATTACATTCCCAGCTCACATTCTTTGGCCTGAGCAGACGCTAGTAAAATGAGTTATTGTATTTGTAACTGGGATTCTGGAATATACCGTCCCTTTCAAAAGTAGGCAAATTCCTTTTTTTCTGCTAGAATCTGGTTTCAAAATATATAAATATGGAGTGAGAGATCAGAAATTAATAAAATTGGAACAGAAAGCTTTAAAGTAAATACAATGCAAGGCAGTTAATCTTAATATTTGTTTGACACTGACGTCACTAAAATTGAATTCTTCTCTTCAGCAGAATCTAGGTATTCCAGTTTCCAAAGAAAACATTTTCCAGGCCTGTGTGTGTGTATACTTACATACATACAGTTGAGGCAAAAATTATTAGACAACACTCTTGTGTTTGTTTGTTATTTTGGAAACAAATACACTATAAAACAATGTCCACTAAGTTTAATTAGGATATTTTATTGATACACCGAGTTGAAACAAGAAAGGGCAAAAATGAGACATCCAAAATTATTAGCCCCCTGGCCATTAGTAGTCAATAGTCAATAACCCTAACCCTAACCCTAACCCTTTCTGAGCCACAACTGACAACATTCTCTAAGAGTAGTTCTTTACTAGGTTGGCACAGGTTTCCTGAGGGATTTTGGCCCATTCTCCCATTGCAAATTGTTCCAGCTGGTCCAAATTGCATGATTTCCGAGCATGGGCGTTCACTTTGAGCACCTGTCACAGATTCTCAATAGGGTTGAGGTTTGAGGTTTGGGCTTTGTGCGGGCCACCCTGGGATCTTGGTTTTGGTATCCTTGAGTAACTGTTGGACTAATTTCGATGTATGCTTTGGGTCATTTTCTTGTTGGAAGACCCAGCGATGACCTAAGCCTAGACTACGAGCAGATTTCTGCATATTCTCCTTCAAAATGTCTACATAATTTTCTTTTTTCATGATGGCATGCATCCCAATAAGGCTCCCTGTGCCTGAGGCTGCAAAACAGCCCCACAGCTTGATGCTCCCACTGCCATGTTTAACTGTGGGATCTGTGTTCCAAGGGTTGAAGGCCTCTCCCTTTCTTTGCCAAACATAAGCAATATGTGCCCAAACAGTTCCAGGTAAGTCTCATCAGACCAAAGCACAAACTTTCTAAACTCATTTTTCCATTTTAAATGTTCACAGGCAAACCTCAGTCAGGCTGTGATGTGCTGCTCTTTGAGTAAAGGGGTTCTTCTGGGATGATGGCCCTCACAACTGTGTTTTTTTGAAACATCAAATCCAGAAGAGGCCAGGTCAGCAACAATCATCTTGGCAGATGTCCGGGGCTCCTTGCTGACATCTCTGACTATTTTCTTCTCCAGAGTTCTTGAGATCTTGCGCTTATGGCCACGGCCAGGTTTGTTTCTTACAGAATTTGTCTCCTTGTACTTGGCAATGATGCAATGTACGGCAGTTCTAGACACTGTGAATGGCTTGGGAATGGTAGTGTAGCCTTCCCCCTCATCATGAGCCTCTACTATCTTCTTTCTGAGCTCCAGACTGATTTCCTTTGTCTTTGGCATGGTGAGTAACAGTATCCCTCTCGTGTTCAAGTGCTCTGTTCCTTGGAGTCTTTATGCTGATTGAATGTTGTTAGGAAGCCAACTGACTGCGCATGTGTGGTTTCAAAGCTGATTGGTTAACTACTGTAGGTGTGTTTTGAAAGCAAACATTCACATGGGGCTAATATTTTTGACCACCCCATTTTTTTTCTATATTTGATATAAAGCAAGCCTAGAAATGTATTTTATATTACAAAATGTACCAAAAGCTACTAAATTGCACTTGTGAATGTTTGCTTATATAAGGTTTCATCAATGCTGCAAACATTGGGAAGAAGTTTAGAAAAATGTTTATTCTGCTTATCTGGATGCAGTGCCATCCACTATATATATATATATATATAGATGCAGTGGTTGGCACTGCATCCAGATAAGCAGAATAAAAGAATTGCAAGAATTTCACAGCTCAATTCCAGACTCCCTTGAGAAGAAGCCATGTGCTACAACATTGCTAATTATTGGCCACAGGGGAAGCAGAACAGGGACAATTTGGAAAATGAGGCCTTGAGTAGGCTTTGAAGTATAAAACAGTTCATGTGTCTTTAAGTTTTAACCATGTTTCCTCTTTAGACTTGTTGTTTTTGTTTTGTTTTTTAATTTACATTCTCAGGCCTAAGGCTTTACATCTGTCGCCTTCGGCTTGCTCGCCCACCCGCTCAGACCCGGACTCTGTAAAGCTGCTTTGTGACTACAGCAGTTGTGGCAACTGCTATAGAAATAAAACTGACTTGACTTAAGTTGATTTAACTTGACTTGATCTGACTTGCTCTGATTTCTCTGAAGGAATCCAACCTATGTCTCAGAAAGAATTTCTAGGGATTTGCAACCATTATGATGTAGCAACGTTGTGACATGATTTACATTTGTTCTTAAGTCATTAAACTTCCAAAAGCGGTGAAAACAATGAGAAAATCAAACAATGAGAGAAATGGACAAGAATGCCAATTAAAGTGAAAGTGACAACCCTTGTCATTGCGAGGTCACGGCACAGCACACATGAACCACAACGAAATTGGACCTCTGCATTTAACCCATACACACACGTGCAGCAGTGGGCAGCTATTGAAAGTGCCCGGGGAGCAGTGATGGGGACAGTACCTTGCTCAAGGGTACCTCAGGGCAACCCACTAGGGTGGGAATCGAACCCACAATCTTCCGATGCGGGGCCAACTCCCTAACCACTAGGCCACCGCTGCCCCACCCAATAAAATTAGTTTTATTTTTTATCATTAGTGCTTTTTTTTCTTCTTCTAAATAAAGCTCTGTTTTCCTCAGATGCCTAAAACCTTTACACAGTGCCACGCACGCACACACACACACACACACACACCCACGCGCGCACACGCGCACGTAAATCCACTGGCCAATATAAACACAGGGCGATGGGTGGGACTCATGTCAGAAAGCGCCTCCAGGCTGAAGAGCTGAACTGCAGGACTCCGAGGAAGGATTATAAAAGTGGCATCTGTAAACAGCGGTACCAGTTCTTCAGCAGGACTATCGGAATGACTGTTGTCCAAGTGAGAGTCAGCAGCTGCTGGGATGTGTTAGCATTTGTTTCTCTCCTCAACAGCCTGAGTTCCAGTATGGGTGTGTAGACCTTTAAACCCTGCATGCTTTTCTTTAGCGCAGGTAGAACCTGCACTGAGTGTTTCTGCAGCTGGATTTGTGGGGTTTTTTTTGTTGTTTTTAATCTAAGCTCTGATATGAATCATGTGCTCTGTATCTTTGCTGCTTGAGTTTGTGCTTTTGGATTTAAGCTCTGATATAATCATGCACAGAAGTGGTAGCCAGTGAAACCAGAGCCTGGACTGGTATTATCTGGGGGAAATTGAAACAGCTTTCAGATGTTTTAACTTGAATGAGCTGAAGACTAGAAAAGTCTTTTTTAAGAGTACTCTGCAAATCGAATCTCTGTGCCTTTTATCCCTTTTACCTTGACTGCAGAGGGAAAAGCCTGTTTCAGAAGTTATTCACACATGAAGGAGCGCATCAACACCTAATACTTTCTCGACTTCCCAAAAGCAGTTATAAACCTGTAGGGAAATGTCTGCATAGTTCTTTTTTAGAATTTGTTTATTGGATTTTAATACTGACCGTTACAAATGCATTCTTAAATTATTCAAAAGGAGTAAAAAAAACTTTTTAAATGTCTAGTTAAATTAAAAAAAAAGGTTATTGTGTAAAAAAAAAAAAAAAAAAAGTAACAATTTAATGTATCCATACACTCATTCACAAATCAACTAAATCGTCCTTTTAGCATTATAGACACACATTACTCTCTTGCATCTCAATGAACCTTCCTGGACTCAAAAGAACACAGCGTTAATTAAAGAACTATTAAAATGTGTGGTTAAACACAGAACTCTGGATCTGCAGGTGGAATAAGGGTTCCCATATCATGGTAAACAGGTATTGCAACAAATGGCAAACCTGTGTTTCCTTTTCAGAAACCTCTTGATTCTTGTGCCAGCTGGTCAAAGCTGATTCTACCATTCTGAAAGAAAGAAAGGGCTTTCAGAAAGGAATGTGGCAAACATTCAAGCTGAACCCAGTGCAACCTCAACTGACTGGATTAGAACTAAAACAGTGCACCATTTCATTTACAGAACAGGCCTACAGCTTTGCAAAAACAAATAGGACAATATAACAAAACTTCAGCATGCATAACTATTCACCCCCCCCAAATTCAGTACTTTGCAGAGCCACCTTTTGCAGCAATTACAGCTGCAAGTCTTTTTGGATGAGTCTCTATGAGCTTGCCACTGGGATTTTTGCCTGTTCCTCAAGGTGAAACTGCTTCAGCTCCTTCATATTGGATGGTTTTCGCTTGTGAACAGCAGTCTTCAAGTCTGACCACAGATTCTCCATTGGATGTCTAGGCTTTGACTAAGCCGTTCCAACAAATTTAAAGGTTTCCACACAGAGGTTTAGGCGGACCACACTGAGTGTTGCTTTAGCTGTATGCTTCGGGTCATTGTCCTACTGGAAGTAGGTCCCTCCGTCCCAGTCACAAATCACAGGCAGCCTGACCGGTTTTGCTCAAGAATATCCCTGTATTTAGCACCATTCATCTTTTCCTCGACTTCCTCAGTTTTGGGTTTGCACCAGACAGAGCATTTTCCTTGGTTGCTGACCAGAGCACATTTCTCCATACATCTGAGGAGTCACCCACATGCCTTCTTATTTTTAACGTTAAGTAATGGCCACTCTTCCATAAAGCCCAGCTCTATGGAGTGTACGGCTTATGGTGGTCCAATGGACAGATACTCCAGTCTCTGCTGTGGAACTCTGCAACTCCTTCAGGGTTACTCCTTTGGTCTCTGTGCTGCCTCGCTGATTTTTGCTCTCATTTCCCGGTCTGTGAGTTTTGGTGGGCGGCCCTCTCTTGGCAGGTTTGTTGTGATCCCATGTTCTTTCCATTTGAAGATGATGGATTTGATGGTGCTCTGGGGGATCATCAAATATTTGGAATTTTTTTTTATAACCCAACCCTGATGTGTACGTCTCAACAACTTTGTCCCTGACTTGTTTGGAGAGCTCCTTGGTCTTCATGGTGTGATGCCTCTTGCTAAGTGGTGTTGCAGCTTCTGGGGCCTTTCAGAAAAGGTGTGTTTATACTGACAGATCATGTGACACTTACACAGGTGGACTTCATTTTACTAATTATGTGACTTTTGAAGGTAATTGGTTGCACCAGGACTTTTTAGGGGCTTCATGGGGTGAATACATATGCCAAATTTCACTTTTCTTTTCCAATTAATTTTTTTATATATATTTTATTCATTTCACTTCACATAAAATAAGATTAAGAAACATTTAAATTAGAGGTTGGAATGTAACAAAATAGGTAAAAAGCCAAGGGGAGGTATATATATATATTCACAGACTCGAATAATCATATTTCCTGTTCTTCTTGTCTCCAAAAAAACCCACTAAATTATAAAAGCAGGTTTTTTGCACACAGCAGGGAAGCACGATATATTGTGTGTAGTTGTTATCGCAATATTGCTCTTTGCAATGGAGATATAGCAGAAGGCTGCAATATGCAAATGAGCCAATCTCCTCATGACTCATTCGTCTGAGTGTTTGGATCTTTTTATCTCTGCTGTTTTTTGTTTCCATGTCTTTAAGCCTGATAGATCCATATGATCTCCTATCTGATTGGCTGCTGTGTATTGCAGCTTATTTAAAAGCAGGGGAGCAAAGCTATCCTTCAGTGGTAAAAGGAGGGGCTAAACTATCATAGGCAGAATAAGGGTGAATACATGTTTATTGATTTTGTGACAGGATTGAATAATGGTTTTAGCTTCTAGAAAAAGTTATCAATGAAGGGTTTCCTTAAAAACTGAAACTTTAGACAGCAATTGACAACAGCTCAGCATTGGAACAAAATCAATACGACTAAAAGGAATGAAACATTAACACATTTTAAACAAACAAAGAAATCAATCAATCATCACTCTCTGCACAGTGTATGGAAGATGAATGGCCCCTTTTGTAAATGGATGTGTTGTGAAGGAGGAATGAATAGGACGGATTTGAAATGATAGACATGGCATCTGTGTGGCTTTGTGAGAGGCGAAAGATGTATATTTTGTTAAGAAAAACATATTTGATGTGTTTTTATCAGTATCACTGGAACATTTTGTACTCCAGCAATCCACAGGGACAAAGTAAGCGCACGTTTTTTTTATTTTTTTCATTTAATTTTTTATTTAACCTTATGTTATTCACAAGAGGGCCTGGCACTTTTTCACCCTATGGCCCAACAAATTAAAAGAAATTAAATTTCAGCCCTAAAAGTGGATTGGTTGAGCCACATACTGTAGTGCCTATTTAATAAACTGAATTTTCTATTGACATAAAAGTGGCAAGAAAATCTACATGTTGTGATTTCCACTCTCTGCACGGTGTATGGAAGATGAATGGCCCCTTTTGTAAATGGGTGTCTTGTGAAGGAGAAATGAATATGAAAGGGTTGAACCTACAGACATGGCATCTGTGTGGCTTTGTGTGAGGTGAAAGATGTAAGACTCCATTTGCCTTACAAGTCAAAAAAATAAAAAAACTTCCTCTATGTGGACGTGGAAATTAAAACTCAAAATCAAACTGTTCAGAGTAGAGCTTGCATGCTACTTGTTTGAGACTAGTCAAACTAATTTTAATTTAGTCTTGTTTTCTTTCTTCTTCTATCCTCCAGATGTAGACTTTGGAGGAACAAAGGAGGCTCTATTTGGGTGCATCTTTCTTGCTTGCCAACCATGGAAAGTTTTATCACCTTCAGACACCTCCCCTTCCTTGTGGAATGTTTCTACACCACTAGGGCCTCCTAACTTCTTTCATACACCGAGCTGACATGTTATGATGAAACTTAGCTATCTTAGTTGAATGTGGGACTCCTTATCATTGTTTGAAGGGCCAGCGGTGGCCTAGTGGGCCTAGAGACTAGATCCCAGGATAGGAATGTCGCAGTTCTGATTCCCAGATCAGAAGGTCGCCCTGAGGTACCCTTGAGCAAAGTATCGTCCCCATCGCTACTCCCCAGATGTTGGATATAGCTTCCCACTGCTGTGCGTTGTGTGTGGGTGAAAAGCAGACTGCATTTTGTTTCATGGTTGCTATGCTGTTTCACAATAACAGATACTTTCATTTTATCATAATTTTCTGAGGAGCGTAGCCAACTCAAGGCCATTGAACACTGTTACTACATTGATGTGTATTCTCTTTGTTGGTTAATATCAGCTTGAAGGACTGAATTGTTCTCATTTGACGCCATCATCCAAATTCTCTCCCTTTTCTGTCGCTGTATGTGAGGCGTTTGTGTGCATGACAAGCCCAACCAGACAGTCTAGTCTGGACACAGTAGTAAACTGTTCTTTTTTCACAGGAGACAAATTATGAGAATGTTCTTGCACATTGTGTTTTTCCTAATAGGGGCTGTGAGAGTGACAGTACCAGAAGGTCAAGTGGTTGCCATCCGAGGACAACCAGTAGTCTTGGGATGTGAGTTCACCCCTGTCCCTGGTTCTGACCTATCTAAACTGGTTGTAACCTGGCAACGGCAAGAGGACTCTCAAGTAGTCCACAGCTATTATTACCAGCGGGATCAGCTGGAAAGGCAGAGCGAGGTTTACCGGAATCGCACGGCACTCTTCAATGAAGAGCTGGAGAAAGGCAACGCATCTCTTAGAATCGCTGAGGTGGGGCCGAGAGATGTGGGCCAATATCAATGCATAGTCAGCATGTCCAGTGGCATGGACCGAGCCGAGCTGCAACTGGTCTATGGAGGTATATACATTCATCATGGGAGTAGGGATTGTTCAGTCAATTCCAAACATACCTGAATTTTAATGGCCCATTCAATTTTTTCCCTGTTTTATCCCCAATATGATGAGTAATGAATTGTTATGAATTAAATGTAATTATATGAATTAATATAATATTTGTCACTGGACAACACAGTAAACTTAGAGGTGAACATTAACTGCCATCATCTGGTGCTTCAACTAGCAGATGCCTGGGTTGGCTAAAAGTGACTGGGGGGCCCATCCAAGAGGGCAGCTGTGCTCTCATATCACACACTATCTAATTCAAAGCACTTAAATGGCCACTTTTGGATCCAAAGCCGCTTTGGCTGACTGGTCATGTTAATCCCTGCTCATTCATTCAGTAATAACGTCACTGAAAAATTTGAGAGGTGATAGTTCCCCCTTGTGGAGATTCTTCAGGTCCATATTCACTTGCACAAACCATGATTATCATTCAACTTGGAAACAAATCTGTGCTCACTGGAAATTTTATAAGGTAAAATTTTTGTTAAAGATGGTAGTAATCGTGCCAGCTCTGTTCAGGATCGTATTTCCTACAATTAATGATTTATATAATAATTTCATCATCAATTCAATTCAATTCAATTTATTCTTGTATAGCGCCTTTTACAACAAAGTTGCCCCAAGGCACTTTACATTGATAACAGGTTACAGTAATAGATGTTTAAGATGTTTAAGCCGGATGACTACGGAGGAGAGGAACCAAAAACTCCACTATGTGGAGAAAAAAAACCTCTGAGGGTCCAAGGTCAACCGGCTACCCAACCCCCTTGGGTATACTAACAGTACAGAGTTAGTTTGGTGTTAAACTCCAGGATCAGTGAGGAGTCCCAAGTTGCTTCCAGGTACCAATGAGCCGCCAGGGTCCCTTGGCGCATCAAATGCAATCAGTTGAAAATACTTGGGCATTTGCTTAATAACAACCTCTTAAACTGAAATTACTGGTGGAATGGCAAGCAGATCTGAATTAAAGAACAGACCTTTCAGTCTGATCTTCACAGCATGTGGAAAGAAGTTGATTTCTATCAGTCTGGGAAAAGTCACCAAAGGATTTGAACCAATCAAATATTTCTTGGCACCATTCAAAGCCGCTGGGTTTCCCTGCATACATAAGCAGGACCAAGAATGGAAGCTCTGTAGTGACTTAGGTTTTAAGACTGGCACTGAGAAGCAATGAATTCTTTGTTGCAGGAGTTTTATTCCAGTTGTAATGCCTGCTCTTATTTCTTTTTAAAGCCTTTTACACGGAGCCCAGGCTGAGCATCAGCCTCAGCGCCACTGAAGTGACGATGCAGTACGAGGCTGAAGGTTTCCCAAAACCAGAGGTGAGGTGGTTGGGTGAGCAAGGTCAGAACCTCAGCCATCACACAGAAGTCCTCCAGGGAGCAGAGGGAGAAGTAGGACTGTACTATCTAAAGAGCAGCTATGTGGCCCACACTCCAACACTGAACATCACCTTTGTACTAAAGAACCAACTTCTTAATCAGGACCTGCAGAGACCCATCAACTTAAGATATACTGGTGAGATCTAAAGCTAACCATTAAAGTTTTTTTTCAAAGGCTTGTTGTTAAAAAATGTGTCTGTCATAAAACCTGTAGCACGGGCTGGGGGGTGTTGTGGAGCAGTGTTACCGCACAACAAGAAAGTCTTTGATTCCCAGACTTCCCCAGCCATTTGCCCCTCTTTGTGTCTTTCTGCATGGTACTTTGGCTTTACGTTCTAAGACATGCTCGTCACATGCTACATTTGGATTCTAAATGACCTGCACTGTACAGTCTCTTCTTTTGCCATGGTATTTAGAATTGTATACAATTTTGGCCAAATTAAATGCAAATTAAGAATACGTCATACTAAGAACACACTCTTGGGAAAGAATACACTGTGCAGGACAACATAGTCACATTCAAGACTTAAATTAGATTAAGCTTGATATCTAGCCTAATTATCTAATGCATAGTCAAGTATCTGTTTAAAGAAAAACATAAACAAATGCTTAGTTTTTTTGAATTTTTTTTTTTTCGATGTTGCAGGATAAGAAAAGGGGGCTGCAGCTTGCTAGGAGCTTCCTGCAAAACGATCTCTTTGCTTTAGTATCTCAATTAGTATATTATTACTGGTTATGTAACGCTAAAAGCTTCTTTGTTTTTTCCCTGGAGCAAAATTCCAAGCTTCACTCTTAACAAAAGGGAATTGATGTCACGACTGGCTTCACAATACAAGGACAAGTCTCAACTAGTTGGATGTTCATCATTAATTTATGATCATTGCATGGTGCCACTCCCTGCGATGGGCTGGCGACCTGTCCAGGGGGCGTCCCCCGTCCTCGCCCTGTGTGCGCTGGGTTGGACGCCAGCACCCCCCTGCGACCCCGTTTGGGACAAGCAGCAGATGATGGATGGATGGATGCATGGTGCCAATACACAGAGCGCATTGTTGAGCTCCATCACTCTACTTAATTTAAAGAAAGATGGCAATTTTTGTTCCACCGTTAAGAATGCCTGAAGCATTTTTGAGGAAAAGATCACAGGAAGATCACAGAAAGATGCTTCACAATGACATAATACAGGCTTTAACAGGGTCTGCTCTTCTGGAAAAGATTTGCTTAAAATGGGTCCAGAGTGCTGTCACAAGTAAGGCTACCTTCAGAGCTCAAGTTTTCAACTGTGAAATGGTTCATTGGAATACTACTCCCCTGCCAGTTGTAGGTCCTACACTACAATTTGAGAGCCTTGTTCTCCATTTATGTGCAATGTTTTTCAGAGACTTTTCTTGGTCTTCCAGATATAGTCCATACTTCTGAGTTCTCCTGAGCTTCCAGTTCTTTAATACATTTCAGGAAAGGCACGTGTTTAGGTATCCTTAGCAGTCTTTTCTTTCTTTGTCAGGTATTTTAAGTTTTCTTCTGCTCAGTCAGGGATATTAGATGATTTCCAGAACAAAAAAATGAGAGGTTTTAAAAGCAGCATCCATCCAGCTGCTTATCCTGAACAGGGAAAATCCAGGTTGCCAGATCATTGCAGGACAGAAACACACACACACACAGTTAACATTTTTTCAACAAGTCTTTTCCAGTTAACATTTTTTTATATATTTTTGGACTATGTCTGTAGCTGTAACGGTGGCGGGGTACCGGAAGGACGTCAGCTCCGAGCCAGGAGTTCCGAACAGAAGTTTATTATGCACAGTGACAAAACAAACAAGAAACAGGGAACGGGGGACTGCAGTTCTACACATGAAACCCTATGACTGGGGAACTGCAGTCTAACCCTAGAGACTAAGTGGTCTATACTAGGCGACCTATACCTAGTCATAGACACAAAGTTTACACAAACACAAACACCACCCGTTACGCAATAGGTTTGACCTACCTAATGAGCCGCGCTCTGTTCTGACTCATCGGGGCTTAAATAGTCAGCCCCAATGATGCACACCTGCCCGCAGGGGCTCAGGTGTGCTTAGTCAGAACAGAGCGCCCTCTAGCGTACCCTAAACACCTCCTGTGACATAAACACCCTGTATGTGACTGAGAGCGCCCTCTAGCGTGCCCAAAACACAACACACGTGACAGAGAGCGCCCTCTAGCATGCCCAATCCCTAACACACGTGACAGTAGCCATGTTTTTTGGTATGTTTTTTGGAGAAAAACCAAACTCAGAACTTTCTCACGGTGCTCAAATAGGCTTGGAGGCTTTTCATAAAAGAAAACATCACTGATGGATTGAAACCTTTCAGAACATATGGAAATCTGCAACCAAATGGGTGTTTGAGGTGTCCATGTTGTATGTCTTTTATCTAGCACTATCTGAAAAGATCTTCCCACAATTTATTTCCCATCCCAGGCCATCCTGATGAAGCTAAAAAAAAAGACTGCCGATCTGTGGTTGCTTTGACATAATGGTTTTTATTTAGGTTGCTGGAAGCCTGGCAGGAACAAAGGCTCAAAAAAGCTCAATAAGACATAATTGAGATTCTGGGAGTTAAATATAAAATAGATGTATTATGGTCCCTGGAACTGAAATTTTTCTTCTTTAGTTTAATGTCCATTCAGTGCTAAACAGGAAACATTCCAGATGCAACCTAAAATACTGGAGACTAATCTGCAGGAGGATCACAGTTGGGCACAAGCTCCAGGATCATAGTTGGGCACTTCTGCTGCAGAGATTTTAAACCAATAAATGCTTCTTTTAAGAAATATACAATCAAAATAACCAAAATTAAAACATATAATAAAATTAAAGGCTTAGAGCGGTGGTGCTCCAGTAGTTAGAGACCGGGATCGGAGAGTCGTGGGTTCAAATCCCAGGCTAGTAGATTGACCTGAGGTCCCCTTGAGCAAAGTACCATCCCCATCACTGCTTCCCAGGCACTTTAAATAGATGTAAGAACACACAGTATATAACACAGTATATAACACAGTAGGCTGTTGCCTGCTGAAAGGGTCCAGATTTAATCTGGCCTTGTCCAGCTTTGTTGAAACTTTTCACAGACGTCAACATTCAGCCTTTGCTAGAATAACACAGTTCAAGCAACTGCTTTCAAGGCCTCGAATAATGCTCTCATTGTAACAAAAATCACTACTGTAAAAGACGACCTTTAACTGTAGACTGATTTGGCCTGAGCTGTCCCATTATTTTGACCACATTCGTTCATAACTGGTTTTTAAATGCAGGAGTGGGAGTGCTTAATCATTATTATGTTCAGTGTAATGTTTAATCTCACATCACAGGGTGGAGGAACTGAATTTCTGAGATCATTCTTAAATATATATCAAACTGTCATGCTGACTTTATTTTACTGAGTGTTGAAATGTTTCTTAAACGTCCCACGGCTGATGCTGTCAGAAATCATTGGCAGAATTAGGAATAGACAGCAATAAGCCATGCAGTCCTCATGCTGTCTTTATGTGTGGCAGATGACGGCATGCAGCATCACAGACAGGGCTGTGGCATGTCTGTCTTTATGCAGTCTAATGGTGACAGAATGCTTTGGCCATACAATATCCAAGATGAGCAGATGAAGCCAGGGTCAAAGACAAGTTTACATGTGTTTCCAGTCTATTTCTAGTGACAACAGTCTCTGCATTCAAACGATTTACTTTGATTTTAATACATTTGTTTGGCCCTTGTGCTTGTAACAATACCCCCAACACGGGTAAAATCAGCTTTAATTTGTGAAATGGAAATGATTTTTTGTGGATTATGATGAATGACACTCAGATTTTTACAGGTAAATGTAGTACAATGTATTTTACTTGATAGGAAAGCACCAAAAACTTGTTTTTTTTTGTAATTTAGAGGATAATTGCGGAAGTGTCCATCACTGAAGAAATTTCCCGTGTATAGGTCACATCCCTATTTATATAGCGTGTGACTTATACACGAGAAAATACGGTTAGCTTTAAGTAAGAGGGAGTTCTCCAAATACATTACATAATTGTGCTTCCCTCCCTTTCCTGTCACAAAAGAGTGAAAGGAAAAACCAGCCGCTCTCTTCCTTTTACTCATGAAACATGTTGTCATTTTTGTTGGCACTAATTTTTTTTATTTTTTTAACCTAGCTGATTCATCGAATGGAGTGGCCATTGCACTCGGAGTACTTTGCAGTGCACTTGTTGTTGGGGTCCTGTTCATTTATTTATACAAGAAGAAAAACCTCTGCTAAAAATGAAAGGCACTGCACAGTGTGTATCATTTTGGAGTAGAAGACTAGAAGAGTGAAGAGAGTGGAAGGGCTGTTGTGGAGTCATACTCTTGGCTCTAATGCACATGAGGATACTGTACCATTTATTATTTTAATAATCATGAGATGTAATGCAGACGCAGTGATCTCATGTAGAACGTCAACCCTAAAACCTGTTTTTGCATAGACTACTCATAACGTCTCTTACTTCATCAGCATACTGTAGTCTCCCTGCAGTAGATGTGGATAGATGTGCCATAGATCTTTGTCTAGGCTACCAAGCCTAAGTCGTTAACCTGTAAGTACATTTAGAAAGGTTTATCCCAACAAGCATCAATTGACATCACACTTTCTGGGGAGTAACTGAGCTGAAGGAAAAAAGACGGTTGCTAGAATAATCCTCTATAAAGGATAATGCAGGTTTATTGTCACTGGCTTTTTTTAAAAGATGTCTCTTTGAGAAGGCTGCCGTGACCACGTTTGCTAACTCTAGTGTTGGGTGCCGTTCATAAGGCTACACAATCCTCTTGATTCCTCAGACATCAACTTTTGAAACATTTTCATATATTTTAGCTGGATACATCCTACAAAACTGAACTAGTTTTCCAGTTATTTTCCAATTTGCCAATAAAGTGAAGAAATAATTTAAAAAAATAAAACGTACCATGCATAATTGGATGCTTGTTGGAATCTTCTTCTTTCTTCTTTTTCTTTCGGCCGCTCCCGTTTAGGGGTCGCCACAGCGGATCAACTGTCTCCATTTCTTCCTGTCTTCCTCCATTTCCTCCACCTGCATGTCCTCTCTCACCATGTCCATAAACCTCCTCTTTGGTCTTCCTCTTCTCCTCTTTCCTGGCAGCTCCATCCTCAACATCCTCCTTCCAATATAATCATCATCTCTCCTCTGCACATGGCCAAACCAACGCAACCTTGCTTCTCTAACCTTGTCTCCAAGACGTCTAACCTGAGCTGTCCCTCTAATATACTCATTTCTAATCCTGTCCAACCTCGTCACACCCAACGAAAATCTCAGCATCTTTAACTCTGACACCTCCAGCTCCGCCTCCTGCCTTTTCGTCAGTGCCGCCGTCAACCCGTACAGCATAGCTGGTCTCTGGCTTCTCGCATAAACCTTCCTTTCACTCTAGCTGGTATGTCTGTGCAAATCACTCAGCCATCACCTCCACCAGTCTCAACCAGCCCTGCACTCTGCTTCTTCACCTCTCTTCCACACTCGCCCCGTTACACTGAACTGTTGATCCAAGTATTTTAAACTCCTCACCTTTTATTACCTCACACTCCATCCCTAACCCTCCACTTTCCTCCCTTTCATTTCACACTCCTTGTATTCTGTCTTTTGCCCTACTCACTTTCATTCTCCTCTCAGAGCATATCTCCCATCTCCTCCAGGTTCTCCACTTCTCCCTACTCTCTGCAGATCACAATATCATCAGTAAACATCATCGTCCACGGAGACTCCTGTCTAACCTCGTCCATCAACCTGTCCATTACTATCGCAAACAAGAATGGGCTCAGTGCTGATCCTTGATGTAATCCAACCTCTCGCTGAATGCATCAAATCACTCCCACTGCAGATCTCACACCCTGTTACACTGCCCTCATACATATCCTGAACTACTCTCACATACTTCTCTGTAACACCAGACTTCCTCATACAAAAACAACTCCTACTACAACATACTACTACATACTACAACTCCTCTCTAGGCAGCCTGTCATATGCTTTCTCCAAATCCACAAAGGCACAGTGCAGCTCCCTTCTGACCTTCTCTGTACTTCTCCATCAACACCCTCAGAGCAAACATTGCATCTGTGGTGCTCTTTCTCGACATAAAACCATGCTGCCATTACTGAGTCCTCACCTCTTTTCTTAACCTAGCATCTACTCTTTCCCATAACTTCATGGTTGGCTGATCAGCTTTATCCTCTATAGTTACTACAGCTCCTGTGCATCACCCTTATTCTTGAAGATCGGTACAGTACACTTCGTCTCTCTCTCCATATAGGCATCTTCTCTTGCCAGGGTGTGTTAAACAATCTGGTCAGAAACTCAACTGCCATCCTCACTGCTTTCACTGGTATGTCCAGTCCAACAGCCTTTCATTCTTCATCCTCTTCATATGCCCTTCCCATCTTGTTTATTTGCTGCACATCTGGTTAACTCTTCCACATCATCCAGTCTTCTCTCTCTCACATTTCTTCATTCATCAGCTCCTCAAGTATTCGCCATCTGCTCCAACACGCTCCTGTTCACTGTAGTCACGTTACCATTTCTATCTTTTGTCGTCCCTGACCTGTAGCACATCTTTCCCCAGATCTGTCTCTCTGTCTAGCCAATCGGTAAAGGTCCTTTTCTCCCTCTTTACTGTCCAACCTCTCATACAATTCACCAATCACCTTATCTTTGGCCTTCATATACTTTCTTAGCCTGCATGATTAAATACTCCCTTGTACACCTGTCCTGCTTCCTTTACATCTCTCTGCCATGTCCCATGTCTTCTTTGCCTCCCTCTTCTTTTGAATACATACTGGACTTCTTGGGTTTCCTGCAGGTCCTCACATGTCTCTTTCTTCCCTTCCGGATGTCACCAGTACATTTCTAGCCGTCTGCCTGATCACTTCTGCAGTAGTTTCCCAGAAATCCGGTGGCTCTTCAACACGTCCCAGCGCCTGTGTTACCTCCTGCCTCAATTCCACGCCACGGTCCTCCTCCTTCAGCTTCCACCACTTGATCCTCGACTCTGCCCTCCTTTCCTCTCTTGCCCGGCCTCCAGGTCATCCTGCAGACCACCATCCTATGCTGTTTCAGCTACCTCTCCCCTGTCACTACTTTGCAGTCTCTGATCTCTTCAAACTGGCCTCACTGCAAAGAATATAATCCACCTGTGAGCATCTTCCTCCTCTCTTATACGTCACCCTGTGCTCCTCTTTCTTCTTAAAATAAGTATTAACTACAGCCATTTCCATGCTTTTCGCAAAATCTACAACCATCTGACCTTCAGCATTCCTCTCATGACTTCCATGCCTGCCATCCCCTCCCTCATCACCTCTGTTCCATATTCTGCCATGACCACATTGACCCAAAATCTGCACAATCTGCTCTCTCTCTAGTGCCTCTCTATCCGCCATCTAACTCACTCCAGAATTTTCCCTTCACTTCATCTTACAACCAACTTGTGAGCATAAGCACTAACAATATTCATTATCACACCTTCAACTTCAGCTTCAGCTCATCACCCACTCCCTGGCACCTCTTCACCTCCAAACACTCTCCACATGCTCTTGCTGGGATGCCCATACTCCATTCCTCCTTCTATCCACACCATGGTAGAACAGTTTAAACCCTCCTCCAATACACCTGGCCTTACTACCCTTCCATCTAGTCTCTTGCACACACAAAATGTCAACCTTCCTTCTCTCCATCATATCAGCTAATTCTCTACCTTTACCAGTCATGCTGCCAACATTCAAAGTCCCTACCCTCACTTCCACTCTCCTCTCCTTCTTTCTCTCCTTCTCCCTCTGGACATGCCTTCCTCCTCTTCTTCTTCTTCTTTGGCCAACAGTAGTCCAATTTCCACCAGCACCCTGTAGGCTAACAGCACTGCTGGCGGTCGTTGTTAACCCGGGCCTCGACCGATCCGGTATGGAATTCTGTATCGTTGTCCGCATATTGATTTGGCAAAGTTTTACACCGGATGCCCTTCCTGACGTAACCCTCCCCATTTACCCGGGCTTGGGACCGGCACGAAGAAATACACTGGCTTGTGCATCCCTAGTGGCTATGTTGGATGCTTGTTGGAATAATAATTTATTAAAAGTTCAACGTCAATTGTCATAAATGTTTGTGTACAGATTACGTAGATGCACACTTCAAATGATTTTATCCTCAATTTCCATGCTTTGTGCTCAGTATTGTTGAAACATTGTACATCTTTGCAGAATCAAAGTTAAACTACTGACCTAACTTCACTTTCTACCTCAGTGATTAAGATCAACGACAGCTTGGGATGCATTTGTTTTTTTCTTCTGCGCCAGTTTTTACTTCAAATGAAGGCTTCTATCTATCAAGAAACTACAGTTTAACATCAGAGACTCAACAATATTATTTATAGTGCATCATGATATACAAATGTATAGGTGATTGTTTATGAGGTTATAACAATCAAACACTAATTCAAAGTTGTATTGGGTCATAACATGCTATCACAACTGACAGAAAGTTCCCATTGATCACAGAGTATTTAGCTGAGAAATGAACAATAAAGCCCAACAGCTCTGGGCTGTGTTATGTCTAGTTAGCTTTATGAGTAGTCTACTTACCTTCCTATCATCATTTTGATCATTCATGATAAAAAGAAAAGAGAAGATGGCCTAAAACAGAACCCATGATAGGTACACATGATAGAAAGAGACCAAGAATAGTTCCCAAAATATATGGCTTATTGTTAAGGCAGAACCCTGCATTTCAATGACATTTTTAGTCTTAGGGTCATGTTGTGGTCTGCTGTGTCAAACGCTGAACTTGATGCTCTGATTTTTATGCACAAACTGTTTTTTCTGACTGATATTTAATGCCTAATACATCTCATCTTTTGACAAGTGCCATTCTAATGATAATCAGTGGTAATCATTTCAATAGTGATTTACATGTTGTGAGGTTTTCTGCACAAAGGCATTATTGTGTATGCTACACTATTCTGAGCCTTCCTTAATTTTATCAATGCTATTTTTTTATTTTCTTTATCTTTATGACTGCCACCTTTCTCATTTGTTTGTAAAGTACTATGAGCTGCTACTTACACAAAAAGACTAAATAAAATCCATAACTGCTGAATTATGTTTGGCTTTCTCCATGTGCCAGCTTCGCTTTGTGATATTCCCATAAGCGTGAATATCTGACTGATCAGAGATATTGTTTGAACCTTCGTGTCCACAAAACAGCATTACGCTAACCTCCTTTCCTTCCTGGAGGTTTGGTTGCCATGTGTTTGCAAGGCAACCAAATATAGCGGTCTGCTAGCAGTCTGGTTTTAATTGAAGGCAATCACATGTGAAATACACTTTTCATATTCAGGCTGTATTCTCAGCAACAACAAGTAACGGAAACAAAACCCACAAGAATGCAAGAAAACAATTTTACAAAGCAGTAAAAATGCTGGGTTCAGCGTGTGCGTCTCAAGTAAACTTTAGGCTGGAGATGGCATCTCTTTGAGAGAAGGCAAACACAGAAAAAGGTCATTTTACTTCACCTGATAAGATAGGTTGGGGTCGGGATAGCTAGGGTGCAGAAAACAAAAATGAGAAAAAAAAAAAACACTGATTAACAAAATCTTTAGCTTTAGTAAAAACAGAACCATTGCTTTAAGCCAAAGTAAGGCTCCTTGGATTCATGTTTTTCATGTCCGTTTGGTTATTCCCACATGGCATGTTTGTTTTTGCTAGTGCTTGTTTTTGCAGATGGCCCAAACTATTCTCAACTGATTCTTGTTCCTGTCTCCTCTCTATCCCCGCCCCGCCCCAAGTGTTTGGTTTTGTTAAATATACCCTGCCGTTTGTCTTGACCACTTCCTGTCATTTCACTTGTTAAAGTTGTTTCAGGGGACAGCGGTGGCCTAGTGGTTCGGGCATTGGCCCTATGATTGGAGGATCGGGGGTTTGAACCCCTTCCCAATGGGTTGCCCTGAGGTACCCTTGAGCAAGGTGCCGTCCCCGTCCCGCTCCTCCCTGCGATGGGCTGGCGACCTGTCCAGGGTGCGTCCCCCGTCCTCGCCCTGTGTGCGCTGGGTTGGACTCCAGCACTCCCCCGCGACCCCGTTGGGAACATGCGGCAGAAAATTGATGGCTGGAAGTTGTTTCAGTTTCTGCTTCCCTTTTATTGCTTCCCTTTTTATTCCCCAAATAAAATTTGGTTTGGGGTCACTATTCACACCTACATCCTGCTCTCAGCCCAGACGGTCCCCAGAAATTTCCCCCACTTTCACAATGATTGAAGTGTTTGTGTAGTGAGAAATTGTTATTGCTTTGACAGTTAAAGTACAGTAATCAAATCATTTCCCTGTGCTTGCACTACCTCTGTGAATTTTCCGTCCATGTTTAGCTGATCCCAGACATGCCATCAGTGGTTAACAGTGGTTAGTGGGTTGGCACCAGGATCAGATGAATGTGGGTTCAAATCCCAGGCCAGTACTTTGCCCTGAGTTTGGCACTTTCAATAGCTGCCACCTGTTGCACGTGTTTGTGTGTGAGCTAAATGTAAAAGTGTGATTTCATTGGGGTTCCCTGTGTGTGGACAATTTCACTTTTACTCTCAGTGAGCTGCATTCAGTGGCGCTCAGTCCCATGGACAAGGTCAATTCAGTCATGGATGTGGGAGGGAGGAAGTTCATCCAGCTTCTTCTTATCTCTTGTGATTAAGCCACAGTTGCCCTGTGTTTTGAATTGACATTTAACTGAGTGCTGTGAGGTTTGAATGAAAAGGTTTGTACAGCAAGCAGCAAAGGGAGCTCTGTTACCAAACTCTCCCCTCAACTCAGTGTTTAGAGAACATTTTAAACAAAGTATGACAAACCTGCTCTACAAAACCTGACAACTATTCTTTCCCAAATAGCACACCAAGGTGACCTAAATATACACCGATGAGTCACTTTTTTAGGTCCTTTTCAGCTTCACTGACCAAACTGATGAACAAAACATCACTGACCTGAAGCCCATCAGCCATCCATCTTTTAAAAAGATCTAGCATGAATGATGTAAAGAGACCATGAGATCATGTCTTTTTCTAGCATTCCTGCAATGAGGACATGGTGAACCTTTGGGTGTATTTTTCCATGTTTTGTTGCTGCTTGTAAAGGGTTTATGGAATCGTTTCACAGATTCACTATAAAAAAATGTTCAGCTTGGTCAACCACAGGTTCTGGAAAATACATAGACATCAGCAAAATGATTATTCCAGCAAGGCAAGGTCATTTGTTTTGGGATACGCTAAAGAAATTTGATCATTTTTTGATGATTTGCTGGTCTTTACATCTAGATGTTAAATCGGCACTTTTTCATTAGAGTGAGAGGCTCATCGTGTGTCTGGTTAGACTGATATAGTTTAAACTATAAGTAACTCTTGATATCTGCTCTTGGATGAAGCTTTGGATTTCACCTGTAAGGACTGCATTTGCTGTTAAAAAGGGAAACCAACATGACAACTGTTGTAAATACCCTGATAAAGAAACCACTGCTCAGTCGAGGAGAAGGGAAAAAAAATTCTTGATATTATATAAGACTTAGTCTGACACGGCAAACGGAGTACAAAAAAAAAAAAATGAAAAAAAATTAGGGACCGGTCACATTCCTCACGTCAGCCGTTGTGCAGTGTTCTTAGTCTAAAGCGAGCTGTTCCAGCAAGCCGTTGTCAAATGAACTAAAAGGGGCCCCAAATACCTTCACTCCATTACTTAAATATGAGCCCTCACATACCTTTAAAATGACATGTCCGCTTGTTCACAAGAGACACGATAGCCTAAAATGTGTGCTTGTTAAATAAGACTTTATTATGAAAATCTTATAATGAATAACCGATATTTTACGGATATATAATTTCCTTTACTCACATAGTATTAATTTTCCAGTAAAATCCCACTTTAAAATATTACGGATATAAAGAAAGGTATCATCGACAAATTTCTTGCAAGAAGTTTGTTTTAGACAAAAAAAGAAACTGATCAGGTCAACTTGGAGTTTACACAGCAGGAAGTCTGGAAAATTGTGAATTCCTCCACCTCATGTAGGCATGTTTTACTCAGGTCAGTGCAAAAGCGTTTATTCTTACCTGGCAGCAGTTTAATTACTGCTATTTTAAAGAAAAAGAAAAACACACTTTCGTGATTAGCCTTCGCCCAGGGGCCTTATTAAATAATCGACAGTTAGATTTGCTTCATTGTTCTGCACTCAAAGTCCATGTAATCTTCAGTTTGGCCGACCCGTGAGCGGAAACATTGCGCTCCACTTGCTCATATGTCAATAATCACGAGGACCTCTGGCTTTTCATCGTCGCGGATCTGCATGGCTGAATAGGTGATGGCTTTCACTTCTGTGCCCTGTGAAAGAAAACACACTTGTTTAATTTTTTTTTCCACCTCTTAGGTCTGCGCACACTATTGGGCCAAAAGTATGCAGACACCTCTTCTAAACCCACAGAATGGTGACTGAAGAGAATGGTTAACAGGGTTACAGGGTTAACTGCAGGGTTACTGAAGGAAATCCCTGCACAAAAACTGTGCCTTACAAACTTCACGGAAGGGTAGGTTCAAATATGCTCACTATGACGTGGAATTGTTCCCTCTGCAGCAACCAATTAGAAATAGTCTGTTGCTTTCTAAAAATGTGCTGAGTCATATGAAAAGCATCTCAAAGGGCTCTAATTTCAATCCATCTAAACATCCTCAGCTGTGAGTCCGGTGTTTTAATTCACCAACTCAAGCAGAAAGTATTTACCACCTGAAGCAGAAGTGTGTAGCTTCTGAAAGCTTTCTTGTAAGTGTGGAGGCTGCTGCAGCCTACAGTATTTAAATGTGGTGTATTTTGTACACGCCTTTGCATGCAAAATGCATTACTGTGGTTTTGGTCATAATATGGTTTGAATAAACCAATACAAGTACATTTATATTTAATTACTATTCTGAATTGCTTTTGGGTCAATGTGATTCAGTCCTAGACTGAGACTAAAACTATGCCAAACTGCCTGCAAGCCTCTCAGAATGATCACATTTTGCTGCGAGTTTCTCTATTGATATGTGTGTGGTGTAATTTAGAACGTCAGATGATTGGGGCCGATTTCAGAGTGCCTTGAAGCCCCTAAAAAGTCCTGGTGCAACCAATTACCTTCAAAATTCACATAATTAGTGAAATTATGTCCACCTGTGTGCAGTCTAAGTGTCACATGATCTGTCAGTATAAACACACCTTTTCTGAAAGGCCCTGGAAGCTGCAACACCACTAAGCAAGAGGCATCACACCATAAAAACCAAGGAGCTCTCCAAACAAGTCAGGGACAAAGTTGTTGAGACGTACACGTCAGGGTTGGGTTATAAAAAAAAAATCTAAATCTAAATCTTTGATGATCCCCGGAGCAACATCAAATCCATCATCTTCAAATGGAAAGAATAAGGGATCACAACAAACCTGCCAAGAGAGGGCCGCCCACCAAAACTCACAGACTGGGCAATGAGGGCATTAATCAGAGAGGCAGCACAGAGACCAAAGGTAACCCTGAAGGAGTTGAAGCGTTCCCCAGCAGAGACTGGAGTATCTGTCCTTTGGACCACCATAAGCCGTACACTCCATAAAGCTGGGCTTTATGGAAGAGAGACCAGAAAAAAGCCATTACTTAAAGTTAAAAATAAGAAGGCATGTTCTAAGTTTGCCATTAAACTCCCTAAATATATGGAGGAAGGTGCTCTAGTCAGATGAGACTAAAATTGAACTTTTTTTCAGCCACCAAGGAAAATACTATGTCTGGCGCAAACCCAAGACATCCCATTATCCCAAGAACATCTTCGCCACAGTGAAACATGGTGGTGGCAGCATCATGCTGTGGAGATGTTTTTCAGCAGCAGGGGCTGGGAAACTGGTCCGAGTCGAGGGAAAGATGGATGGTGCTAATTACAGGGATATTCTTGAGCGAAACCTGTGTCAGTCTTCCTGTGATTTGAGACTGGGACGGAGGTTATAGTTATGCACGCTGAAGTTTTTGGTTATTTTGGTCCTATTTGTTGTTTGCTTCGAAAAAAAATACACCTTCAAAGTTGTAGGCATGTTCTGTAAATAAAATGGTGCAAACTCTCAAACAATCCATTTTAATTCCAGGTTGTGAGGTAACAAAACAAATGCCAATGGGGGTGAATACTTTTGCAAGGCCCTGTACTACAAACAAACGTAAATGAATGGTTTCATGAGTTCGAGATTTTGTAGCTTGTAGTAAAGTATAAGCTCCCAGCAAGATTGTCTGAACAGAGGGAAACCATCGTCTCGATCTACAATCAAATAAAAATAGCAAAAAAAAGGAAAGTATCGCAACATTCCTCCTGGTTTATGTATCACTGGTCGAAGTTTCCCTTATCAGAATAATGATCTGGATGGAAAAATTGAAAATTGAGAGTGCACCAAATGACAGAAGTGGATGCATGCTTGAAAAGTGGTTGGAAACCAGTTACTTCCAAATATGTCTGGAATTGAAAGGGGTGGTTATATTGCTGAACCACATACTTTATTAACTTGCACTTCTAATGTATACGGTATGTAGCAAAACAATAAACTGGCCCTCGTCCACATGTTCCATCAGACCAGGCCAACTTTTATAGTGGCTTTGGATGCTTACTTGCTCACAGTCAAGTTAAGTCAAGTCAAGTAGGATTTTATTGTCATTTCAGCCATATACACAGTACACAGTGAAACGAAATAATGTTGCTCCAGGACCCTGGTGCTACACACAAGACAAGGCAACAAGTGCAGACAACAGACAACAACAGACAGTACATTCATCCGTAAGAGGGCTGCAGTGTTATAGAACAAAGGAGCCAAGGTTGTGGGGCAGTGTACCAAAACTTCGGTACTTTTGGTCGTATATAATCTCATCTCTGGCTACTTTGGGAAGGAAAAGCTCCCTGCATGCACCAATGAACATGTCCAATGAACCTTGGACAACCTTGATCCTGTCGCAGTTCGATCTAATGTTCTTTTGACCACTTTCAGTAGGCGCAAAACCGCATAACAGGAACACTCCACAAGACGAAGAGATGACCAAGAGTTCTAGCCAACACAGTTTTGGAAGCGTTATTGTCTGGTGCACATAATACTTGCCTGAGGATGTTTTGCCAAGCTGAATTCCTCTCCCCAGCTGCAGCAGAGAGAGGGAGGGGAGAGAAAGAAGACACATAATCAATATAACTCATTAACCAAAAAAAGAAAAGGAAAAAAAAAAAGACAAGAAAACAGTAACAAAAATGTAACACATCAAAGAAGCAGTTGACTTTGTCCAGATTGTTCAGTAAGATTCATTTCAATAAATATAATAATACAATGTCTGATAGAAAAATCATAATCATGACCTAAAACATCAGATTTTCTTACAAGTCATACTTGGCCATAATTGTAATTCATGGTAAAAGACCCAGATACATGTATGAGTGCCAAAATATGGGAACCTCTAGGACAAGCATTGAATTGAAGAGATAATAGCTTCAAGAGAATAGCCACAAAGGTATGATAAGTGTGAGTGGTTGAATTATTTAATTTAAAGGATATTGGTGTATTTTTACCGCATGTTTTAAAATTGCACCATGAAGCAAACAAAAGGGGATTCCCATGACCTCAAAAAGAGTGAAGACTGGAAAACATGGCGAAACAATCTGTAGAAGGGCTGGGTGCACACATGGAGGAAATTCCACCAACATGAACCCTGGCAACAGTCAACACTGACCACAAAGAAACTTAAATTACTCTCTGGGAACTAATGGTTTCACACGGGCTAATGTTCATCATTATCACCATGAATAACAGTGTTAAACATGACAGAGTTGAGAGGAGGAAATAATGTCACTTCATAGAATATTACACATTGACGGATTGTAGGTTGATTTTAGTCATTTATTTCTGTTATTTTCTCCATGGCCCTTTCACCCCCGTTACCCTAAATCCCTTCCCCAGGTAGTATTCACGTCCCTGTCACCTTTAACCTATATATTTTTAACAGTATCTCTATTTTTCTATATTCTCTTCTGAGTAACACTTTCTCCTCTTCTTCTTCTTTTTCTTTCGGCTGCTCCCGTTTAGGGGTCGCCACAGCGGATCAACTGTCTCCATTTCTTCCTGTCTTTTGCATCTTCCTGCTTCAAACCGACCACCTGCATGTCCTCTCTCACCACATCCATAAACCTCCTCTTTGGTCTTCCTCTTCTCCTCTTTCCTGGCAGCTCCATCTTCAACATCCTCCTTCCAATATAATCCTCNGTGTGCAAGTAGTGCCCTTGATTTCCTGCAGCACTGCTGACTAAGTCTGCTCCCAGATCATTTCAATATTTATGATATTTATGCATAACTATAAGATTTTACCAGAAACAAAATGAAATTCATCTGCTTGTGCTTGCCCTTCAGTTGCAAGCCCTTCTTCTCTTACCATCTCTAATGCATGCCCAAGGTCCTAGTGCTAAAAGTTGGATTAAAAAAAATTAAGGTCTGGATTTGAGGCCAATGCTTGACATCACAATACCTACATAATATTTTCTAGCAATAAAAACGAATCGAAGTGTGTCAGTTCATGGACATTGCATAAGATGTTTAATAGTGGAATATATGGAATATATTGCAAATTCACAGGATATATTTTCAGCCACGGTTTTCCTTTAAGAAACCCCCGCATTGTTTCAAACTGAATTATGGACTATAATAAAATGCACCAAAAATACCCCCAGTCTGCCCCTCAAAAGTTTGTTGTGTCAGTTTCCTATTGAATGAAAGTTAGGCTATCATCATTTTAGGACCTGTGGGAAAGGTTCCCCAGATCCAGATTGAGAGTAAGCCTACAGTAAAGAGTTCTCAATGGTGATTCAGCTCTATAGACTCTGCTTAGATCATGTTTGCCAAATCAGCCCCTGATTTCCTGGCTAAGGTGCGAAGGAGCTGGAACAGAAGAAAAATGTGGACAACCTGGGGGACCTCAAGCACTGAACTCCCCAGCCAAAGAAGTTGGACATACTCGTACCTTTATACGCACTAAAATGTCTAGACTGGTTCTAACCCAAACCATGGGCCTAATTCAAGATTAGGGACAGGAAGTCAAAGTATTGTGTGGGCACTTGGAGTCCTGTATTTCATAAACCACTTAGATTCTTAACTTCATTGCATAATGAGGGCTTACCTCTTGAACAGGGGCTTAAACGCTACCAACTACAGAACGGTCCACTCCGACACCCTGGCCAAAACTCTCACAATGTTATTACTATTGAGACAGATAAGCCATCACAGGCTGCAGAGGCCTAGATTCAGCCCAGTTCCACAGCAAGTCACGAGGCTATTTTAGTAGACTGACCTGTAACATGATCGGAGGCCATCAATTAGGCATTTCAACTTAGGCTGTGGTGCTTGGCGGGTTCTGCTATCCTGACAGAGTAAATGGTGGAAGAGAACGTGTGCAAGTTGGTACCAGAGACAGGTTAGCACAGGCCTTTTGCTCCAGCTAGCTCAGCATTATGGGCCCACTTATGTTGAACTTCCCTCTAAAACTGTTTCAATTTCAAATTGTACTGCTGTTCCTCTGACCATCAGGAGCTAAATACAGCAGGACAGAAATCATTTTAAGAGCTCCTCTCCTTTTACTTTTTAAGTAACTAGTTGGGATAGGGAAAGCCTGTTTCTTTTTCTAGTGAAAATTTTCAATTTGCTTCAATGAACTGGATGCATAAAAAGTACATTAAAAAAAAGAAATAAACCAACAAATATCACTTGAAAAGGCATCTGACAACTAAACAAATGGACGTGTCTCATTTAATAAGAATGGAAAAGAGGGGGAGTTATAACAAAAGCTACCAATCTAAACATTTATAAAAACAAGCCGCGTCAGTGCACCCCAAGTTTTAGCAAACACAGTCAGAGTCACATACTTCACCTCTTTCTTTTTCATGTGAAAGCACATTTTATGCTAAGTGGCCTTTGTGGTTGCGGTTACAGAGTATGCAAAAACCATAGTTTACAAGATGCTGTCACAAGACCATGTTTCACTTTCTACAGGTGGTTCAGAAACCTTGCTGTTTATCCTCCCAATATTGCTGATTAAAACTCTCTCAACCAGCCCCCAAACCTTGATTTTCAGGCAATAACCAGAAGGATTTAAATTCACTGAAAGTGAAAGCAAAACGAAGGCGGAGCTCTAAATTACTTGAATATGACAAAAGTCAGCTTAGGTCCATCTTCATAAATAAAAGACTCCACCAGACCTCTGCTTTCTCCCTTAGCGCCCTCTTCACTGGTAAAGAAGCCAGTCGTTCTTCAGGAAGATAAATATGATTTGAGGGCTGTCGAGCCTGCGATTCTGGAGGTCTGCACCGATCAGTCAGCACAGTGAAACAGCACCGGATCCAAACGTCTTATATAACTCAAACACTGGAACGCTGGCTAATTTCTGTTCTGGCACAGAACAACAAGCGAGCCCATTATATCTGGGACCAACTGCTTTTTCTTCTCCCCAAAACCATTCGATCACTCCACAACAACAACAACATAAAAAAAAGGAGCTTTTTCGGCACAGCTAGAAGGTATAACGATTTTCTTAAAGGTTGATCTTAAAGGAGTGGCTCACTGAAAAATCCCACACGGTTTTACCGCCACCCTAAGGTGTGTTTCTTTAGTCCCGAGTTCACATACACAAGTCTAGATCCAACCTAAAAGATTCTGACACCACTGACAAACACCTTGACTGACTGATCTGGGGTAGAGAAAAAAAAAAAAAAAAGTTATTCCATTATGATCTTATTTGGTGACTCAACCAACCAAATGCAACAGAGATGTAGAGAACATTCCAGAAGGCATATCTTTTGCTGTTTATCATGCGGCACAGCATCTCATTTAATAGAAATGTGAAAATGTCTGGGATTCTCAACAACCAGAAAGTTGGACATTATTAACCGACGTAGTGAAGGACTCAAATTGATGCACTCAGTTGTAAACTGATGGTGACATATATATAATATCTCACACACGTATATATATATATATATATATATATATATATATATATATATAAATAAATAAAAACAAATATCCATCCATCCATCCATCCATTCTCTTCCATTTATCTGAGATCGGGTCGTGGGGGCAGCAGCTTCAGCAGGGATGCCCAGACTTCCCTCTCCCCGGCCACTTCTTCCAGCTCCTCCGGGCAGATCCCAAAGCGTTCCCAGGCCAGCCGAGAGACATAGTCTCTCCAGCGTGTCCTGGGTCTTCCCCGGGGTCTCTTTCCGATGGACGGAAAGCACACTGCTCCTCCTGAATCAGAGGTTCGACTATCTGACGGACCCTCCTTTCCAGGACCCCTGAATAGACTTTCCCGGGGAGGCTGAGAAGTGCGATCCCTCTATAGTTGGAACACACCCTCCGGTCCTCTTTCTTAAAGAGGGGGACCACCACCCTGGTTTGCCAATCCAGAGGTACTGTCCCCGATGTCCATGCAATGTTGCAGAGGTGTGTCAACCACGCCAGTCATACAACATTCAGAGCCTTGAGGAACTCCGGGCGGATCTCAATTCCACCTCTAATTGGTGGAATTAAGGAGGTCTTCGAAGTATTCCCCCCACCGACCCACAACGTCCCGAGTCGACATCAGCAGCGCACCATCCCCACTATACACTGTGTTGACTGTGCACTGCTTTCCCCTCCTGAGATGCCAGATGGTGGACCAGAATCTCCTCGAAGCCGTCTGGAAGTCTTTCTCCATGGCCTCACCAAACGCTTGAGTTTTGGCTTCGGCAACCACCAAAGCCCCCTTCTGCTTGGCCTGCCGGTACCTATCAGCTGCCTCCGGAGCCCCACTGGCCAAAAAGGCCTGGTAGGACTCCTTCTTCAGCTTGATGGCATCCCTCACTGCTGGTGTCCACCAACGGGTTCTTGGGTTGCCACCGCGACAGACACCGACCACCTTATGGCCACAGCTCCGGTCAGCCGCCTCGACAATGGAAGCATGGAACATAGTCCATTCGGACTCAATGTCCCCCACCTCCCCCAGGACGTGGTTAAAGCTTTGCCGGAGGTGGGAGTTGAAGCTCATCCTGACAGGGGACTCTGCCAAACGTTCCCAGCAGACCCTCACAATACGTTTGGGTCTACCAGGCCTGACCGACATCCTCCCCCACCAACGAAGCCAACTCACCACCAGGTGATGATCAGTTGACAGCTCTGCCCCTTTCTTCACCCAAGTGTCCAAGACATATTGCCGCAAGTCTGACGACACGACCACAAAGTCGATCATCGAACTGCGGCCTAGGGTGTCCTGGTGCCAGGTGCACATGTGGACACCCTTATGCCTGAACATGGCGTTCGTTATGGACAATCCGTGACGAGCACAAAAGTCCAATAACAAACACCACTCTGGTTCAGATCGGGGGGGCCATTCATCCCAATCACGCCCTTCCAGGTCTCACTGTCATTACCCACGTGAGCATTGAAGTCCCCCAGCAGAACGATGGAGTCCCCAGTAGGGATGCTCTCTAGTGCCCCCTCCAGAGACCCTAAAAAAGGGTGGGTAGTCCAGACAGTGTTGTCTGCGCTTATGCGCCAAACAGCAAAGGACCCGTCTCCTAACCCGAAGGCGGAGGGAGGCCACCCTCTCATCCACTGGGGTAAACCCCAATAAATATGCCCACACCTGCCCGGCGCCTCTCACCGGTGGCAACTCCAGAGTCGAAGACAGTCCAGCCCCTCTCAAGGAGACTGGTTCCAGAGTACAAGCTGTGCGTCGAGGTGAGTCCAACTATATCTAGCCGGAACTTCTCAACCTCACGCACTAGCTCAGGCTCCTTCCCCACCAGAGAGGTGACATTCCAAATCCCTAGAGCTTCTGCAGCCTAGAGCTCTTCGGCCACCGCCCAGCTCACACTGCACCCGACCTCTTTGGCCCCTCCTACAGGTGGTAGGGTACTTGCCTATGGACCTATGGCTCAAGGGGTCCCAGGTTCAAATCCCACCTCAAGCACTACTGGGTCCCTGAGCAAGACCCTTAACCCAGAGTTGCTCCGGGGGGACTGTCCCTGTAACTAGGACATGGAAGTCGCTCCGGATAAGAGCGTCTGCTAAATGCCATAAATGTAAATGTAGAATATGAAAACGGAAAGATAACCTTGTACACAGAGAGAATATAATAATTAATGAAATGTTTTGTTGATGGAAGAGACCAATTTATTTTGGTTAATGAGTTATATTGATTATTTGTCTTTATGGTTCAAATGAGAAGCAACAAGTTGCTGAGAAAGTAAACTCTGTACCCCAGCATAAGAACCTTACCCCATCTGTAAAATATGTTGCTGGTAGTATCATGGATTGGGTCTGCTGACCCAGGATGACTTACATTTCTTGATGAATAGATTCATTCTAAATTATACCAGCACATTCAGACATTCTCCTGAACAGAAGTTACTGCAGTTCTGCCTTTAATGATGTGCAAGGACCTGAAGCAGAGCTGGAATCTCAACAACAAGTTGAAGATACTACCATTCAAATATGTGAAATTAGATCAAGCATTATCCTGATATAAACATTAAGATATTTGCACATAACATAGCGCCACCCAGTTTTTCAAGTGAGCAAAAATATTGGAACAGAAAAGTATTGAGTAATTTGGAACTTGGCCGCATAATCAGAAGGTTGCCCTGAGGATTCCTTGGGCAAGGTACCGTCCCCATCACTGCTCCCTGGGCACAGGATACGAATACTCACTGGTACCCTGCTGTGTGTGAATGCAGAGAATGTGTTTTGTTGTGGTTTACCGTGTGCTGTGATGTGTTTCACAATGACAAAATGATCACATTAAGGTGGTACATTTTTAAAAATCAGGCCTGCCACCTACTGACTTCACAACCAAACATCATACGCCACTACCATTGCAAGTTACATCAAGAAAGATTACTTGTTAAGATTTACTTAAAGCCAGGGCAGTGGTGGCCTGGTGGTTCGGGTGTCGGCCACTTGATCGGAGGATCGGGGGTTCGAACCCCTTCCCAATAGGTTGCCCTGAGGTACCCTTGAGCAAGGTGCCGTCCCCGTCTCGCTCCTCCCTGCGATGGGCTGGCGACCTGTCCTGGGTGCGTCTCCCGTCCTTGCCCTGTGTGCGCTGGGTTGGACGCCAGCACTCCCCCGCGACCCCGTTTGGGACAAGCGGCAGATAGTGGATGGATGGATGGATTTACTTAAAGCAGCCATGCATGCCCAAGCCAAGGGTGTGATACCTCCACCCTTACCTTCTAAAGATTGTACATCACGTCACTGACTGTTGCTTCCTCTATTGCTTTCACAAATTATCTTTCATTAACTCCTTTTCTTAGAATGACCAGTTCACCATCTGGCACTACAGTACCTCAGTGGTTTCCTTCTTTTTCAGGAAATTCCAAATAGTGGTATTGGCCATGCCCAATTTTTTGTGAAATGCAAAATCCCTTTCTTCTCAGTTTCAAAATACTTTTCCTCCAATGCCTGGTCTTCATGTTGTTATCCTCTCAAGTTTACTTTGATCACTTTAAAAAAAGGTATTCTGTGCTATGTAATTATTATAATTATATTATAATTGGTCTCCAAAAACCCAGCCACTAGGGATGCACAAACCAGTGTATTTCTTTATGCCAGTCCCAAGCCCGGGCAAATGGGGAGGTTTACATCAGGAAGGGCATCTGGTGTAAAACTTTGCCAAATCAATATGTGGAAAACGAAACAGAATTCCATACCGGATCGGTCAAGGCCTGGGTTAACAACGACCGCCAGCAGTGCTGTTAGCCTACAGGGTGCTGGTGGAAATTAGACTACTGTTGGCCAAAGCAGAAGGAGAAGAAGAGGAGGAGGAAGACATGTCCAGATGGAGAAAGAGAGAAAGAAGGGGAGCAGAGTGGAAGTGAGGGTAGGGACTTTGAATGTTGGCAGCATGACTGGTAAAGGTAGAAAATTAGCTGATATGATGGACAGAAGAAAGGTTGACATTTTGTGTGTGCAAGAGACTAGATGGAAGGGTAGTAGGGCCAGGTGTATTGGAGGAGAATTTAAACTGTTCTACCATGGTGTGGATAGAAGGAGGAATGTTATCCTGAAGGAAGAGTATGTGGAGAGTGTTTTGGAAGTGAAGGTGTCAGGGAGGGTAATGAGTTTGAAGCTGGAAGTAGAAGGTGTTATAATGAATGTTGTTAGTGCTTATGCTCAATAAGTTGGTTGTGAGATGAAAGAGAAGGAAAAATTCTGGAGTGAGTTAGATGAAGTGATAGAGAATGTACCCAGGGGAGAGAGAGTGATGATTGGTGCAGATTTTAATGGTCATGTCGGTGAAGGGAACAGAGGTGATGAGGAGGTGATGGAAGATAGGGTGTCAAGGAGAGGAATGCTGAAGGAAAGATGGTTGTAGATTTTGCAAAAAGGATGGAAATGGCTGTAGTTAATACTTATTTTAAGAAGAGAGAGGAGCACAGGGTGATGTATAAGAGTGGAGGAAGATGCTCACAGGTGGATTATATTCTTTGCAGGAGGGTCAGTCTGAAAGAGATCGGAGACTGCAAAGTAGTGACAGGGGAGAGTGTAGCTAAACAGCATAGGATGGTGGTCTGTAGGATGACCTTGGCGGTCAAGAGGAGGAGGAAAGTAAGGGCAGAGTCAAGTGGTGGAAGCTGAAGGAGCAGGACTGCAAGGTGGAATTCAGGCAGGAGTTAACACGGGCACTGGGAGGTGTTAACAGCTACCGGATTGCTGGAAAACTGCATAAGTGATAAGGCAGACGGCTAGAAATATACTTGGTATGATATCTGGAAGGAAGAAGAAGGATAAGGAGACCTGGTGGTGGAACCAAGAAGTCCAGGAGTATATTCAAAAGAAAAGGAAGGCAAAGAAGACATGGGACAGTCAGAGAGATGAAGAAAGTAGACAGGTGTACAAGGAGATGAACAGCAAGGCGAAAGCAGTGGTGAAGGCCAAAGATAAGGTGTTTGGTGAATTGTATGAGAGGTTGGACAGTAAAGAGGGAGAAAAGGACCTTTACCGATTGGCTAGACAGAGAGACAGATTTGGGAAAGATGTGCAACAGGTCAGGGCGATTAAAGATAGCAATGGAAACGTACTCACAGGTGAACAGAGCGCGTTGAGCAGATGGAAGGAATACTTTGAGGGGCTGATGAATGAAGAAAATGAAAGAGAGAGAAGACTAGATGATGTGAGAAGAGTGAACCAGGAAGTGCAGCAAATAAACAAGATTGAAGTAAAGGCATCAATGAAGAGGATGAAGAATGGAAAGGCTGTTGGACCAGATGACATACCAGTGGAAGCATGGAGATGTTTAGAGGAGATGGCAGTTGAGTTTCTGACCAGATTGTTTAACACAATCTTGGAAAGTGAGAAGATGCCTGAGGAGTGGAGATGAAGTGTACTGGTACCGATCTTCAAGAATAAAGGTGACGCACAGAGCTGTAGTAACTATAGAGGGATAAAGTTGAACTATAGAGTGGATAAAGCCACACCATGAAGTTATGGGAAAGAGTAGTGGACGCTAGGTTAAGAAAAGAGGTGAGGATTAGTGAACAGCAGTATGGTTTTATGCCGAGAAAGAGCACTACAGATGCAATGTTTGCTCTGAGGGTGTTGATGGAGAAGTACAGAGAAGGTCAGAAGGAGCTGCATTGTGCCTTTGTGGATTTGGAGAAAGCATATGACAGGGTGCCCAGAGAGGAGTTGTGGTTTTGTATGAGGAAGTCTGGTGTTACAGAGAAGTATGTGAGAGTAGTTCAGGATATGTATGATGGCAGTGTAACAGTGGTGAGATCTGCAGTGGAAGTGACGGATGCATTAAAGGTAGAGGTTGGATTACATCAAGGATCAGCACTGAGCCCATTCTTGTTTGCAATAGTAATGGACAGGTTGACGGACGAGGTTAGACAGGAGTCTCCATGGACGTTGATGTTTGCTGATGATATTGTGATCTGTACTGAGAGGAGAGAGCAGCTTGAGAAGAACCTGGAGAGATGGAGAGGAGAGGAATGAAAGTGATCAGGGCAAAGACAGAATACATGAGTGTGAATGAAAGGGAGGAAAGTTGAGTTGTTAGGCTGCAGGGAGTGGAGGTAACAAAGGTGGAGGAGTTTAAATACTTGGGATCAACAGTTCAGAGTAACGCCAAGTGTGGAAGAGAGGTGAAAAAGATAGGGCAGGCAGGTTGGAATGGGTGGAGAAGAGTGGCTGGAGTGATTTGTGAAAGACGCGTACCAGCTAGAGTAAAAGGGAAGGTTTACAGGACAGCAGTGAGACCAGCTATGTTGTGTGGCTTGGAGACGGTGGCACTGACAAAAAGGCAGGAGGCGGAGCTGGAGGTGTTAAAGATGCTGAGATTTTTGTTGGGTGTGACGAGGATGGACAGGATTAGAAATGAGTATATTAGAGGGACAGATCAGGTTAGACGTCTTGGGGACAAGAGAAGCAAGAGAAGTTAGAGAAGCAAGGTTGTGTTGGTTTGGACATGTTCAGAGGAGAGAAGAAAAAGTAGAAGAATTGGTCTCCAATCCAAATGTCTACAGTGCACAGCAGATACAATTGAATAAGCCTAGCAGTTCCAATACATTTAGGGATGTATTTTTGTCCAAATGCATTATAAAGGGTACACAAAATCTCAAGCACTATAATCGCATAAAAATAGAATAACAGTTTTCTCGTGTGGAATATGCGGACCAATTGAAAGCACTGAATCAAGGCTCTTGAGCAATTACACAAAGTTTAGACAAAGCGTCTTCTAAATGCTGTAAATGTAGACCTGGAGTGGGTGTATTCCTCCCTCCTGCCATCCGGAAAAAGGTTCCGCAGCATACGGGCCTCCACTTCCAGGATGGGAAATAGTTTCTTCCCCCTGGCCATCAGACTGTTGAACTCCTAAACCGCCAATATCTGAACTCTTAAACCCAGTCCACTTTGTCACCCTGTATTTATTTATTTATCTCATGTTGCACTCCTGCACTTTATCAGTAACACCGCTCCACCACACTGCCACACTGTGATCTATCTGGGCTGCTTTGTTCCACAACACTGCAGCCCTCTACGGATGATTGTACTGTCTGTCGTGCCGTCTGTTGTTGTCTGTCTTGTCTTGCACTTGTTGCCCCGTCTTGTGTCTTATGTTGTCTTGTGTCTTGTCTTGTCTTGTCTTGTGTGTAGCACCAGGGTCCTGGAGGAACGTTATTTCGTTTCACTGTGTACTGTGTATATGGCTGAAATGACAATAAATCCTACTTGAACTTGAACTTGACCCCTTCATTGGACAAAATGGAGCTATAACACCATTAATTTAGATCAGAAACAGTCCCAGAATATGATTGATGGAGGGCTTATGAAATTATTTAAACATTCCCCTTACAATGCAGAGTGCTGCAACATTATTACATAGCAACGTACCAAAAGCATGCATTAACAAAACATGCAAACCTCATACACTCTGGCTAATCACGATCTGCAGGAGCAAGCCTTTGTGATCAGCATGTCAAATGTTTTAAGTAGAGAGGGCATTCCGTGACACTACGTAGAATTCTAAGTTAAGAAAAAAGACAGAAACCTAATTTACATCTGACACAGTTTAATCCAGATCCAACATTTAGATTAAAGTCAGGATCGGTCCCTGTGTAATTAAGAGAAGGGATTCTTGTTTATGTATTAAAATCCAGCTACAGAGCTGCAGCCAACAATATGGAGCATATGATGTGGAATAAGATACTAGGACAGGACAAATTAAAGCAAAGTAAAATGTGCAAAACTGAGGAGGTGAACACTTTTCCTGAAAAGTTCATCCACTGACTCACTAATGCAGGTACTCATCACAAATTAGACTTAATATTTATACTTGGTGAGCATTTCTCATCACTCACCATGGGCACAGCCTAGCTGTTCTGGACCATTAAGTTCCACTGAAGCTGTGAAATACCAGCACACCCAGAAAGGTACAATAACAAACCATAAAAGTCTTTTTTTAAGACTCTTTTTTTTTTTCTTCCCGGCCCTGCTTTGGGCAAAAAGCAGCATCAAAAAGAAACAGACTCAGAACAGGAGACATTACCTAACACTGAAAAAACTTACCTCACCAAATACTTTGCTGAGAATAGAAATGGCCTAATAAAAAAAATCTGTAGTCGATAATAATAAAAATCTCTAAGTCGAGTGCAACATACTCCTTCAGTTTAGAACAATCAATTAAATGTGGAAAGACCTTTAAAAATAGTTTGAGAAACAGGAAATAAAGACAAAAAAAAGTGATAAAAAAGAAGAATGGGGACTAAAAGATGGATAATTCATTTACTCTTGTCCACAGAATCACGGGTAGATAAGTGAGGTGCTTCATCTTGTGCGCTTCTAAATCTAATCAATTACGATATAAATATTCTAAAAAAGTGTTGTTAAAAAATAACCCAATAATAATCAGCAGGATTCTGCATTACATGAAGAATAATTTGATTGGAACATTTTTGTTTTGTTAGTTGGGCTGAAGTTTGGTGGGGCTATATTGGAGGAGCCTGAGATTCAGCTAACTGGAAACAGGGCGGATGTTTTGCAAGTAGTATCACTGGAACAAAACTACTTTAGTTGCGTCTGCTAGTCTATAGACACTGGGAGATAAGTACATGAAAAATACTAGTTATCAGCATCAGCCCACAGTTCTCCTTCGAATGTGGACTGGACATGTTCTCCCCTTGTCTATTTCCTCCAGGAGCTCCGGCTTCTTCCCACCATCCAAGACCTGCACGTCAGGTGGAATTGGAGATGCTAAATTGCTCCAGAGTGTGTAGATCTGTGAATCTGCCCTGTCTGTGTGTGTCTCATCTTCCACCCTGTGAGAGATGGGATAGACTCCAGCAACACCAGTGACGCCAAGTCACCAAGTCACCAGTGAAGTCAAGTCAAGTGGACCATTTTAGGTCTCAGATGTTGAAATTACGGGAATAAGCCTAGGCTTTACTCTCAGTGCAGTCAGCACTGATATCTATAACCATCACACAAGCCAGAATTCCAACTGTAGCAGTGTCAAAGTCAACGATTTAAAATCAGAAATAGCTCCAAATGAGAGCATGGCATCATGACTGCTGTTCTAAAGAACCAGTTTTAGGGAGAGATAAATCCCTTGCAAATATAACCAGTTTCTCCTGCTGACTTCAGTTGTTTGCACAGAAAGTAAAAACACAGAGCTAGAGGTTAGAGCTGGAAAATTCCAGCCTTACAGGGTAATCCCACTGAGAGGAAACCATGCTGAAAAGTAAAGGAAAAAATCCTGTAGTCAAGGATGGCAAATCAAAGCGACTTCACATGCTAGAGCAAACAGCTTCCTCATCGCTCACTGAAAGCGACAGTTGGTAAAAGACTCCTTTAGTTTCATCGCAATAATAATAATAATAATATAATAATAATAATTTTTATTTATATAGCGCCTTTCTCGAAACCAAGGTCACTTTACAGAGCAGAGCAAGTAAAAAAAAAAAAAAAACAGTTAATACAAACACAAAGACAGAAAACAAACAGCAGAATAAGGAAATTAAGAACTGGGAGAAGTGGAATAGCACAAACTGAATAGATCTGCTTTTAACTGTGTTTTAAAGAGGGACAGCGAGGACATTAAGCGCAGGTTTTGAGGGAGGGAATTCCAGAGTTTAGGGGCAGCAACACTGAATGATCTACCCCCCATGGAAGCTAACCTGAATTTAGGACTTTAGAATTAAAGTTCAGAGTTGTGTAAATGAACGGCATCCTTGATGAACTTACCCTATTGAGCGGATTTTGAATTGTGTCCGATCTAAGGAAAGAACTTTCACCTCCTGTAGAAAATAAAGAAAACCAGTATCAACACATTGCAGGTGTGTTTATATTTACATTTACATTTAGCAGACGCTCTTATCCAGAGCGACTTCCATGTCCTAATAACAGGGACAGTCCCCCCTGGAGCAACTCAGGGTTAAGGGTCTTACTCAGGGACCCAGTGGTGGTAGTGCTGGAGGTGTTTATTTGGTGTTAACGCTCTCACACTCTCTCATACTGGTCACTGGAAGTTCAACATGGCACCTCATCGCAAAGAACTCTCTGGTGACCTGAAAAAAAGATCTGTTGCTCTACTTAAAGATGCCTCGGCTATAAGAAGATTGCCAAACTCTGAAACTGAGCTGCAGCACGGTGCCCAAGACCACACAGTGGTTTAACAGAACAGGCTCCACTCAGAACAGGCCTCGCCATCGTCCACCAAAGAAGTTGAGTGCACGTGCTCAGCGTCATATCCAGAGGATGTCTTCTGAAAATGGACGTATGAGTGCTGCCAGCATTGCTGCAGTGGTTGAAGGGGTGGAGGGTCAGCCTGTCAGGGCTCAGACTAAACGCTGCACACTGCATCAAACTGGTCTGTAGAGCTGTCGTCCCAGAAGGAAGCCTCTTCTAGAGATGAAAAGAAAGATGCACAAGAAAGCCCGCAAACAGTTTGCCGAAGACAAGCAGACTAAGGACATGGATTACTGGAACCATGTCCTGTGGTCTGATGAGACCAAGATGAACTTATTTGGTTCAGATGGTGTCAAGCGTGTGTGGCGGCAACCAGGTGAGGAGTACAAAGACAAGTGTGTCTTGCCTACAGTGAAGCATGGTGGTGGGAGTGTCATGGTTTGGAGCTGCATGAGTGCTGCCGGCACTGGGGAGTTACAGTTCATTGAGGGAACCATGAATCCCAACATGTACTGTGACAAACTGAAGCAGAGCACGAACACCTCCCTTCAGAAACTGGGCCTCAGGGCAGTATTCCAACATGATAATGACCCCAAACACACCTCCAAGACGACCACTGCCTCGCTAAAGAAACTGAGGGTGAAGGTGCTGGACTGGCCAAGCATGTCTCCAGACCTAAACCCTATTGAGCATCTGTAGGGCATCCTCAAACGGAAGGTGGAGGAGCAGATGGTATCTAACATCCACAAGCTGTGATGTCCTCATGGAGGAGTGGAAGAGGATTCCAGTGGCAACCTGTGAAGCTCTAGTGAACTCCATTCCCAAGAGAGTTGAGGCAGTGCTGGAAAATAATGGTGGCCACACAAATTATTGACACAATTTGGACATTTTTCACTTAGGGGTGTACTCACTTTTGTTGCCAGTGGTTTAGACATTAATGGCTGTGTGTTGAGTTATTTTGAGGGGACAGCAAATTGACACTGTTATACAAGCTGTACACACGGACTACTTTACAGTGTATTAAAGTGTCCTATCTTCAGTGTTGTCCCATCAAAAGACTTTTGTGAGATACTGTGTGTGTGTGTGTATATATTATATATACACACACAGTACTGTGCAAAAGTTTTAGGCAGGTGTGAAAAAAGCTGTGAACAAAGAATGCTTTTAAAAATGGAAGTGTTAATCATTTATTTTCATCAATCAACAAAATGCAGTGAATGAACAAAAGAGAAATCTAAATCAAATCAGTATTTAATGTTACTACCTTTTGCCTTCAAAACAGCATCAATTCTTCTAGGTACACTTGCACACAGTTTTTGAAGGAACTCGGCTGGTAGGTTGTTCCAAACATGACTGTGTTTCAAACTCCGTGTGACACTGATGATCATTAGCACCTGTTTGGTAAAACTGGTTGATCATACACCGACTATAATCCTACAAAATCCCTGACTTTGTGCAAGTTGCGTAGTGGTTTGACTCTCCCATCCTCTCTACAAGAACTTTTCTCTTCAAGAAAAATAAGCGCAACTCTGGATGGAAATAAATGTGACATAGCAGAAGCTTATTGAAACGATGCCACAGCGAATATGTGTGCCACAATCAAAGCGAGAGACACAGAAAGAGGGAGAGAGAGAGAGAGAGAGAGAAAGAGATCAAGAGAATAAAGGTTCTGAAAAGGTTAATAAAATTCTCTAATTTCTTCCCCTTTTAGTCCTCCACTGACTGGAACTGACTACCATTACACAGAATTGCTTGTTATCATTGACTCAAATAACAGGAAGCACATGTGTATGTGTGGGTGTGTGTGTAATGCCTTTCATGATTCCAGCTCACTTTCACTCTAGTGATTCTCTGCATCAATGCATCACCTGAATATCTAAACATAGATGGCCAATTCATAAGCCAATATCAGTATTTACAATACTCGATATGATGCCAGGTACATACAACAGAAAACGGACAAAGTGAAAGTGACTACCCTCGTCATTGTGAAACGCAACACAGCACAACACAACAAAATTCAACCTCTGCGTTTCACCCATACACACGTGTAGCAGGGGTAGTTATTAAAAGTGCCCGGGGAGCAGATAGGGACAGTACCTTGCTCAAGGGTACCTCAGGAAAACCAACTGGTGAGGGAATCGAAACTATAACCTTACAAACCTAGGAGGCCACCGCTGCCCCGTCTGACTGTTATATATAACACAGTCTGTTCTCAAATACGATTCATATGATTCTTACTATTTCCTTTATTTTATAGCACTGTCATTGTCACACATGGGGTGTTTTGGGCACGCTAGAGGGCGCCCTCTGTCACCTGTGTTGTGTTTTGGGCACGCTAGAGGGCGCTCTCTATCACGTATAAGGTGTTTATGTCACAGGAGGTGTTTAGGGTACGCTAGAGGGCGCTCTGTTCTGACTGAGCACACCTGAGCCCCTGCAGGCAGGTGTGCATCATTGGGGCTGACTGTTCTGACTCATCGGGGCTTAAATAGAGCGCGGCTCATTAGGTGGGTTAAGCCTACACGTAACGGGTGGTTTTGTATGTGTAAACTTTGTGTCTATGACTAGGTATAGGTCACCTAGTATAGATCACGTTGTATCTAGGGTTAGACTGCAGTTCCCCTGTTCTAGGGTTTCGTGTTTAGAACTGCAGTCCCCCGTTCCTTGTTTGTGTAAGTGTGACTAATAAAAGTATGTTCCTGACTCCTGGCTCCGAGCTGACGTCCTTCCGGTACCCCGCCACCGTTACAGTCATGCACAGGCAATGGACACTCATGAACATTGTGGCAGTGCTGATCCACATGCCTCTGACTTGTGCCTACGTTTGGTAATTACTAACATCTAAAAAACATCTAATTAAGGCACACTGTTGTTTGCGATGGAAGTATTACCCAAGAATCCTTAAAGAGTTGGCTTTTGTTTGCTGGTCTGCATTTAGTTTGGGCATGGAGTTTGTTTCTGAACTCAGTTCTGTCCCAGTAATAGCTTTTTGTGAAGAAGTGACCAACAAATGAACTAAACGACTAAACGATGACGATTTTTCGTCGTGAAACACAGCACATGGTGATACGCCACAAACCTCTTATTTCACCCAAACACACCGTGCAGCAGTGATGAGGATGGTACCTGGTCTGGGATTCAAACCCATGACCTTCTGATCTGGGCAAACTCCCTAAACACTAGACCACCACTGCTCCACTGGCCACACTCTGATTCATGACAATAAAAATGTTCGCGGCTTTAAATAAATCACTTTGGGATTCCCCAGTATTGTGACACTTTTGTTTACCAGAATGTGGATCATCTATTTACTTTTTCAATGTGCATGTTCCGTCTAGACAGGAAGAAATCATAATAGTGATTCAATGATTCAATGATTCACATTAGAGCAACACTTCATTGAGGTGGGACCCTGAGAAGTTCAGTCCTGATAAGTGATTTCTAACAGAATTCAGTTGCAGTGAAAGGATTTGAAGCCCTTCCAAACTGTTGAGTAAGACTGAATAATATCAGACAGATGTGAGTGTTGAAGACGTGTGCGATACCCTGGGAATGAAGAAGATGTCGGCACTGAACTTGTATAGCCACTCATCTAAGAAATTGTAGAGAAGCGATTCCAGGTCATGCCCTGGACAGAAGAAGACACAGGACTTTTATATAGTTTAGCAGGTAACATTATCAATGCATCACAAATTTTTTTACTATTTTATCTGTTTCAAACATTCCTTCACCCCTTTCTTTGGCAGGATACAAAAACACACACACCCACATGTTTCCAAATCTTGACTGTTTAAGAAATGCGGGCACAGAATACGCCACAATGTTGGGACATTCAGGATTGACTCAACGAACTATGTAATTTAGGGTTTTTCCATATTGATCCAAACAATTTACCACCAAAAGCTAAGATTCTGAGATGGGTGAGTGTGGATGATGCCAAATATTTATTGAGTTGAGCCAGAATGACCCTATTGTAGATTAATTTATCATAGCAAAAAAAACTTCATAGTGCCCAGCCCTAGAGGGCAGTTGAGACCGTTAATCATGCTACAGGAGGAAATTTAACA